>MNCI01036754.1:317251-355982 GCA_015680685.1 Gnetum montanum | reverse complement strand
TAGATAATCCACCACTACTAACAATTATGGCTAAAGCATTTTCAAGAAGAAGCAAAACATGATGAATACAAGAGCTTCCTTACTGCATTTGCTCAAGAGTTTTTAGAATAAAAGATAATTCAATCTGATCATAAGTTTTAGAAAAATCCAAGAAGAAAGAAGCACTTCCCAAACTCTAAAATGTATCTTCCCAGGACAAAACTTGATAGTTCTTAACTGATAACTTTGGCGATATGCTTTTTAAGATTGAAAACTACCTTTAGGCGATATGCTTTTTAAGATTGAAAACTACCTTTAGCAATATTTTTATATGCAATTGAAGTAATATGACAAGAGATTGAAATTCTGTCTGACACAGATCTGAAGCGGAACACACCACACCTGGATCATACGTTTTCCAAAGAATAGGACACAGCGGCTTGCCCGGGAAACAAGTAGACGCATAACGCGAGGGAATAATGCCGATAACTCTGCGCCGCGAATGCCTGCATTGGGGATTAGCTGCTCACTTCGTTTACGACGAATGTTCTCTGAAGGAGGTCTTGGAAATTGCAGGCTGACGAGAAAAGATCTTTTGCTACTTACGAGAATCCAGCAAGTCGATTTGGGAAAAGATCTCGGAAGATCTACAGTTAAGTGCAAGGTGCTTAGCGGGACGGTTAAACCGGCCACTTTTTCAAACAAGTTAGCATTTTTTTAGAATATGCTGGGCTTTGCTCAACCCTGTATCGCGACCCTGTATCCTGAATTGAAAGTCGCACCGTTGGTCATTTGCACTAAGATGGAAGGACGTTGCCCTGCAAGAGGCCCTGTCGCAGAAGCTGAATTTGTTGATTAAAGCTCAATTCTCTATGTATGAGTTTTGGTTGGAGTTGTTCAAAATTGTTTGCATCTTTAGCTTCTTGAATTTATTTGGAGGAGATATACACATTGAGGCTTATGGTGTACAGACAGATTAATTACATTGAAGCTTATGTTGTAGAAAAAAATTTGATTTGACTAGTTCATTTTTAACATCGGTTGCTGCTGCTGCTGCTATGTTGCAAATTAGATATAATGTGTCATTCATTCCCTTATTGCTGTTCCATGTGAAAATAAATGAGGGAAGAGGCTGTATTGATTCTTGTGCACACGTATGGGAAGAATAAATGAAAATGACTTAATTATGATATTCTGTTGCCAGATTATTAACTTTGTAATGACCATTTATATTACTGGTTATTAGTGGTCATAAGGACCATGCCCCCCTATTGTTCGACCTTCCCAATTGTTCTTAGTTCATTGGAAGTCCTCATTGTTGAGGACACACCAAATTAACTTAAAGGTAATTAAAAAAAATTGGTTAAGGTTCCATGGCATTGGCAACGGTGAGCTTGGGTGCACTATGAAGGTGTAAATTTTATTAGCATATTGGATTTTTATGAGATACAGCTTGATCATTGTTCATACTGGATTAATGCCACGTACATTAAGGTGCATCTACAGAGGCTAATGTTCATGTAGATTCACATTTTGTTGTTAACCTTGAGGATCCATTTGTTAATCTCTAGACTTGGATCAAGTCTTAATAGAAAGAAGCCTTGGAGAGCACCTGTTAACGAGGGTAGCTTAAGTTATTATAAACAAAATAGTTCACTCAACATTTATGTTAGACAATATCTTGTACAATAATTCAATTGCATTGATCATGATCATTATTTAAAGGTGGTTTGGTGAACTTCGATTTATCCACATTTTGAACTAGAGGAGCTTATTGTCAATTATCAACCTATGCTAGAACATCGGTATTCTTATCACACAAAATCAAGTAGATTTGTGGTTCTATATTAAGTCTGACACGAATACATGGCTTTAGTTTTTGCAATTTGTGATTGCCAAGTAGAGTAGTTGGACATTAAAAAGGTCTTGTATGCGGTGATTTGCAAAGAAAACTTGCATGCATTGGCAAACGGGTTTACAAAGCTTAGTGATGTAGATTGCTGATTGATGAAGGGTATTTGTTGTACAAATCAAGCCTCTCAATAATTGCTAGAGTTTTGTTTTGTTTTGCTTTTTTTTTTTGTTTGGGTAGCAAGGTGATTAGATTGTGTGAAACAAACAATTTAGATGAGTGCCTACTGACTTTTGCAATTTATATATGCTGAAATCTGTTCATAATCTTGTTACTATATGTAATGAACATGTTGACTATACAAACTATTATTAGCATGAACTTATGATCATGAACAAAGGTCATTGAAAAGGTTGTGACATTCTTTTTTCAATATGCGAAGCGTATTATGTTATGGTTTAGCATAGTTTAAAAATTTTGATGATGATGAAATGACGATGCAAATTCTTAAATTAATTTAAGTTTCCTGCTTAATTAACATTTCAAGAAAATTATTGTTGAAAAAATGGGTTTACCCCATGTCTTAGTTGGAATATTTTTCACACATAATATGTTTTAAATACTGTGGTACTTCAATGCTAGACATGAGAATGATATATATAATAGAGCTTTTTACAATCTTCATATTTTGGTTTGAAATCAAATTTAAAATTGGTTGTTAAATCAAAGATTAGGCTTGTAATTCCATAGAAGTTGTAAATCTATTTCAGTAATAATGGCATTAATTTACTCATTTTATTATGTCAACTATGAATGTGCAAGAACGTGGGAGAGAGCAAAGTTAGCTACAACCCTGGAGAAAGTCAGTGAGTTCTTTCTATTCGGACCTCTATAGTTTGTTTTTTGTTTATATTTTGAAAGTGTTGTTATGTAAGCAATAGGATAACTAATTACATTCAGGTCATTTGTTGAATGAATGGCACATTAACATTTTGTCACCCATGGAAATCTTAAATGGTTGTTGCTGGTGGTAACAGAGGTAGAATGTTGTTTTTAAGATTTATCCTTTTCTCATTACACTATTTTGATGCATATGCAATTTTGTCCAACATGCTAAATGATGAGTGGCGAGGTACCCCTACACTCAACTATACAAATATGAGTGTTTCATGCACGATCCGGTCGAACTCCGTAGATGGGTTAGTTGTTATATCTAGATAGTTACTTGTTGATCGCAGTTCGTTGTCTTCCCACCTAGACTATTATTTGCTTTGTCACGTATGGTTTAGTCCAGAGTGAGGTGTATGATGTGTTCCTAAACTAATGCTGCTCCTAGAGGCAATGGAAAATAATCTTGGCTAAGCTAGGAGAAAAGGGAGAGAGTTAAACTAAGAGGAGATAGGGAAAAAGAATCTAAGCTAGCCTAAGTGTGATGAGCATCCATTCTTTAATCATTTGTACACATCTTGGACCTCGTGCATGACTACCACTGGGATTACCATGCATGGATCCTAGGTACACTACTTGCTTACCAAGTAGTCACACTTAAATACTTGTGATTAAATTGTACTCATTCTGCGTTTAAGAAGTTTAGGGTGAAAGGATATTAACTATGAAAGCAATAAATAACAATAAAAATTAAATAACTAAACTAAGTAAATGTTGCAATGATGAAGTAATCTCGATCTTTATTTTTGGTCATGTGTGTGTCCAAGTACGTCACACTCGAATAAAGGATGTCGTACAATTACAATCATCACACTACGGGCATGCACTGGGAGAAAGGGTTGAGAAAGAAAAAGAAATGAACTAACTTCTAAAACTAACTATTTCTAAAACTTCAAAGATTGACTCATCTCGTGCACCTACATGTGTATTTATAGGCTCATGTAGGAGTCACGATATTGTTAGTTGGGCTGCAATATTGTGTACCCAATATCGTGGATCTGATATCGAGGGTCTAATATCACAGCCTGATGAATCATGATTCATCGCTAAAGCATTATATTCATAAAATTACATCAATTTATCTAGTTCCATCAATTTAGAAATATGATATTTCTTAACACGTTTTCAACAATAATGAACAAAGACTGCCATGTTGGACATCTTCTAGCTTTATATTTTAATATGTGGTTATAACATTTGGATAGAAAAGGTCATCGTATTTTGACATCTAAAGGGAGTAAAAAAGGTAAAGATTTTGTGGGCTTATCAAAGAAATAATTTGTTGTGTTAGCAAAAGCAACACATGCAATACCATTGTTTAGTATGTAAAAAGGTATGTGTGGGTCACACTAAAATATGTCATGGAGTTACTAAAAAGTTGAAGCCACTACTTTGTTATTGACTAACTTGAGACATTTCAAAAGTTGGAGATGATTATCTATAGTCCAGAATAATTAACCACACATTCATCCAATTTCCTATCTATGTGGCTAGCAATGACCAATAAGCTTTTGAACTTGTACTAAAGACTTAAGTCTCCTAATAATGATGCAGAAGGTGAGAAAAAAAAACTAAGAGCTCATGAAAGAGAAGACATCATCAATATTAAAAGAGATTATATAATTTTTGATGGATTTCGAGATGCCAAAGTTCCTAGGTTGATAGTAATGTGTTTATTTTGCATTTTCATCTATATGCAATCAATTTGCTTAGAAATAATAATCTACTTTGAAAATTCTCAATATAATAACATATAAAAAACAATTAATGGATTTTAAAATGGGTACAAATACAACTACATAAAACAAAAGAAGTAATTCAAACTCTAGATTTTAAGAGCTTTAATAGCGAAAGAAGTTGCATCCTTTTGAAAGATAGTTCAAACTTTCTACATGCTTAAATAATTAATTGTAAATATATTGAAAATTTGAATTCAATGGACATGCATGAAGTACCAAGTCTTTACCTTATAAACACTATATGTAAAGCTAAAGCAATCATGTGAATTAGTAGGTGATGAGTCATGGTTTGTCAAGCCTAATTATGGAGCCCAGTTATCGGAGCCCAGTTATTGGAGCCCTGATACAAGATATGGTCTGTCAGGCCCAGTTATCGAACCCTCGATATCGCAGCTATGATATCGCATCAGCTGTGATATCGTGTAGTTATCAGACCCCCGATATCGCATCAGCCGCGATATCGTGACCTGCCTCAATTTCTATAAATAAAAGGCAACTTTCCTTATTCTAGGAGTTAGTTCTTAGTTTTGAGTTCTTCTTTTAAGTGTTTTATTTTAAGTATTTCTTCTCTCAACCCTTTCCTTCCAGTGTATGTCCACAGTGTGGTGATTGTAATTGTATGATATCCTTTATTCGAGTGTGACGTACTTGGACACACACATGACTTGAAATAAAGATCGAGATTACTTCATCATTGCAGCATTCACTTAATTTAATTATTATTTACTGCTTTCTTAGTTAATATCTTCTTACCCTGAACTCTTGTTAAACGTGGAATGAGTACGACTTAATCACGAGCATTTAAGTGTGACTACTTGGTAACCTAGTAGCGTACCTAGGATCTGAGCTTGGTAATCCCAGTGGTAGTCGTGCACGAGGTCCAAGATGTGTACGGATGATTAAGGAATGGATGCTCATCGCACTTAGGCTAGCTTAGATTCTCTCCTTTTTCCTCTTAGCTTAATTAAAGATATTTTCCATTAGCCCTAGGAGTAGCATTAGTATAGGAACACATCATACACCTCACTTTGGACTAAACCATACGTGACAAGCTAATACTAGTCTAGGTGGGAAGACAATGAACTACGACCTACGAGTAACTATCTAGATACCACAACTAGTCCGTCTGCGGAGTTCAACCGGATCGTGCGTGAAACACTTGTATTCGTATGGTTGAGTGTAGGGCTAGCTCGCCACTCATCAGTAGGCATAAGTTTCTTGTTCTTTTGTTTATCTAATGGAATTAAAGAATGGTAAAATTTAAGTATGACTCACTATTTTTAACATAAAGGCCTTTGACCTAGTTGGTTGCTAACATCGTTGACTTGTAAATCAATAGTTATGAGTTTGACTCCCTTGATATGAAATATGCTATTTGGCAAAAGCATTTGATTTGTATCTTTAAGGTTTATGGGCAAATACACATCCTACCATAGATGGGAAAAAGGAGGATGCAATTTTTTATTTCTAAAGCTAAACTCTTGCATTTAGACTCTTTTACTTGCTAATGAAAGCATGTTATTACTAGAAGTGACCAACTAAAATTTTATTTTTATGTGATGTCAAGTAGGAAGTCAACACCCCTTGGGTTTATAATATTAATAGTTATTTCTTTTGGGGTTCTTCTTTACCATGTTACAACTATTTCATTTGAGATTCCCAAGTATGGATCATAATTGGTAGAAAATTTTTTTGATTGGACAAATCAACATCAATCTCATAACCAAATGCCATTTTGTATAAATAATCTCAAATTTATTTTGACTTTATTTAACATTTCAAATTACTTTCCATGTGTTGGCATGCAGGGTAATGTGGATCATGCAATCCACATGACTAATTAATAGGCATTGGATAGTTTTTCATAGTTTACCATAATAGTTTTTTAATAAATAAATTTAAATATTTATTATTTTTTATGACATACAACTACAGTGGACAAGTAATTGAAGTAGGAGCTTTGTTGTTGATAGAGCTTAGGGAAAATCTTAGAAGTAATAGTACAGATTAACTGTGCAATTTAAGGAAAGATATCATGAAAGGGGCAAACACACATTAAAAGGATGACACTTGATGCTTATGAAGTTATCAGAAGTAGACAACTCATTGTAGTACATATCTTTAAGCTTAGAGTCATCTTTATCATTCCTTTAGTAGATGGCAAAGTGACCAATTGATTTTTATAATCTCACTATTTAGATATTCAAAATTAAATTTTAATAACTAGATTGCATGTAATATTGAATACTTTGTATTTTCAAATTAACTTTTATTTTATAGTAAAGGAATTTTGACACCTTTTGGTAGGCTGAACAAGCTTAACATGGAATGAAACATCATGGAAACATAGGGTCAAAAGAATAATAATGGATATGTCAATCCATTTGGTTTCTTAATTTTCTTTTTTCTGTATTTATAACTTTTTAAGTCTATGCAAAACAATTGGTGCAACAAATGATGAAAGGATTGTTGAATGCTACCTTACTTTTGGAGAAAATGTGCTCATAACATCTAAGATGTGCCAAAATGGTAAACTGCAATTTTCTACAATCACCTAATTGATTGGTTTCTATTAAAGCTAACTTTAGACCAAATGGGTTTAAACTGACAAGTATCAAAAGATGCAATGAAGCCTTGAAGAAGCCAAAAAAAAAATACGATATTGTTGTAAATATTCAAGATGATGAACTACATATAGAGCCCGAAATAATTAATGGGATTGTCAAAGCATTACAAGTGAAGTTCACTCCTCTAGATGTGACCATCCATCTTTTATTTCATCTAGTTTACCTTACCTGAGTTCTAGATGCTTTTATTTCATGTAAATGTTTAAATCTTTATCAGCCCATCATAGATTGTATAAAGGAATTAATATGATGATGAATTTATAAGTAATTTAAAAAGTCCATGACATATAGCAACCATAATAATTTTAGGGGGGGATGTTAGTGCATATTCATTGACACTCAGTCACCCCGAAGCTTATGTAAATGCACATATCATCTGCATTTAGGCATAATTCAATCACTAGTGTAGCAAAGATCTTATAGTTTTTTTTCTATAGGACTCAGCCATCTTTCCCTTTGAGTACCTGCAATGTAGATCCAATTTATTGTACAAAGTTTTATTTAAGTGCAAGATGTACCTGGACACTTTTACATGAAAACAATAAAATTATGATTTCTTCTTTTTGATGTGGAGCCTACATTAATAGGTCCCAAAAGGATCCATTCCATAAGCTTCTTAAGCAAAATTCAACTTAGAAGTAAGAACAACACAATGAATTGGATAAAATTCCCCTTTTTATAAGAAAACTCTCAAAATGTAGAAGCCAAGCTTAACTCACAACTCTCTCAAGGATCTTAAAGGCCACACATGTCCCCTCTCAATCCTTAATTGCTCACAATGGAGCTAAAGCTCAAGATAAGATACTTATAAGAGATTCTTTCAACATCTCTCAAGTGCTCTTCCTTACCTCTCACTCAAACTCTTCTTGCACAAGCTCTCAAGAGTCTTCTCAAATCAATCTTCTCTCACTCTTTCCCAAACTCAAGCCTTGAACTCTAATTTATAGCTTCTTGGTGTGACCTTTCATCTTCCCTCCAATTTGCTAGTCAATTTGATATCCATTAAAATTTGTACGAGACATCTTTCCCAGAACAACCAGATCTCAAAAGAGACATCTTGCATGTTGGGGAAATGTCTTGCTCCTAGAGGATACGACTCTCCAAATAGGTCAAATTTTCAAGATGCTTGTTTTAAGGTCTGGAACCTCCAAACACCTCCAAACAAATCCCCATTGACCTCGAAACCTCAAACTCATCAAAATGAGCCAAAAAACCCCTAAATATGTCAAAACACCCCACAATCATCATCAGAAGTCAACATAAGAAGACACATAAATAGCACACACACATATCCAAAATACATTGAGGATTACATAAGGGCTAGATGATGTCCTCATCACTTTCCATTGCAACACTTGAATTAGCACTTAATTTACTTTCAAGTGGTTTACTTTACATGCACTTTACTTTCCTACACTTAGGGATTTAATATTTTATTTCATAGCAACATGAGTACAACCACTTTGAGTATAATGTACTAATGCTTGGTAATCCCAGAAGTGAATACTTGATACGCCTAGTGGTGAATACTAACACTTGGTAATTCAACAACATTAGTATAGATTCAAGATGTGTATGGAAAGCGGAAATGGATGTTTTATGTTTAAAATAACATAGATTAACTTTAATTTCATTGATTAGCTAAAATTTAATATTTCAATCACTTTATCCTTTTAATGCTTTTAATGGTAAAAAATAATAACAAAAAATATAAACATCTCGTGCCTCAATCGCACTTAACCATACCAATTGAATTAACACAAGTAGCCCAATTGAATTAATACAAGTAACGATTGGAAAGATAATGAAAAGCAATATTGCACCTAATTATCTAAAGCACTAGTCACCCAAGGTTCCACAAAATTCAACCAGATATTAAGTACACACTTGTGATTCATATAGTTGGATGTAGAAGACACTTGTAGCTCATCACCACCCATAAAAGAGTAAGTTAAAGTTTATAAATTAAAAAGAACTTTTTCTAATGTCATTATCAAGAGGAAAGAACCATCCCTTGCCATATTTCTATTTGAAATAATTGTCTCAAAAGTACCATGACATGCTTATGCATACTTTAAAGAAATCAAAAGAAATTTTAACCTAAAATCTTAAAAGCTCAACTTTAGATTCATGTGCCCAACATAGCCTTGAATCTAACTTTGTCCAACACGAGCATTAAAATAACCATAAAGAAAAATTCTATTAAGCCTAGAGAATTCTACAACATCTTGACCTAGCAAAATCATAGATAGAAGAATTCCTCAAAGCAGAATAACAAAAAGAAATATAAGGAACCTTTGAATTTCCTTGAACTTAAACCCCACAAATATTAGTTATTATCATCAACTTTGTGCACCTTAATGAATTGATCTCTGTAATTCTTAATTAAATAAGCAATACCACCAGAAGATTAACCCCTCACCTTGGAATGCTAATTTATAACAGAAATGGTATGAAAGCCTAGAATAGATACAATCAAAGAATTTTTTCTTTCCAAGTTTCAACAAAAATAAACATATCAAAATCACTAAAGAAATAAGTAGTATCTAAAGCAGCAACTTTATAAGCCAATGAACTTTCAACATTAAAGAAACATATGTAATGGAAGAAAATCCCTATTTTGAGGGATTTGTCCTTTCTTTGATCACTGTAACATATTTATAGTTCATGTAAACAATTTTACCTTTAGCATGAGCTAATTTAACTTTTTGCCATTCTTCTTGCTTTTTTGCATACTATTTTTGGTTAGTTCTTTATTAATTTAAATGTTTTGTTCTTTCAAGATACTTATGTTATTTCAAACCATATTTCTTCCAACCCAATTAGCAAAATTAATAATAATTTGTTGAGGTTTATCTTCCTTAAGACCAAGTCTATTTGCACTAAATATCGAGGTAGAAGAAATATGCATTTATTTTGCAAAGAAATCTGGCATGACCTGCAAAAAATCCTCATGCTATTCTTTAGAAATTTCCATAACTTGAAGATTCTAAATGTTGTCATGTTTTTCTTCATCTTCATGTAGTTTTCAAGAGCTACTTCTAAGGTGGAGTAAGAAGTTACTTTTGACTCAAGAGAATCTAACTTTAATTACAAAGGATCCATATTTGTCTGAACTTGAGTTACTTCAACATTTGACAATGAATATTTCAACCCTATAGTGGTTGGAATGTTTTGTACCTTTCTAAACATAGCTTCAACCATGGATTCCAATTGCAAAATCTTCGATGCCATGGAGTTCAAAGCTGCAACCATGTTAGTCCATTCCTTGTGAGAAATTGTAAATTCTACCATTGAAACCCTGCTTCTTGTATTTCCCCAAAGTACTTGAAATGGAATACATTACTTTCTTGACCTTGGTATAGAAAATTTTGAATCCCAAATCACTGAAACACTGAAAGCCCAAATTAGATCTGCGATTCACCAAATCGCCAAATCACTGAAATTACCAAATCATCAAAATATGGAATCCCAAATCATTGAAACGTTAAATCCCAAATTAGATCTATGATCCACTAAATTACCCAAATCACTAAATCACCAAAATCATTGAATCACTGAAAACACCAAAACACCAATTTGCAAATCACAGAAATTGTAAAAGCCCAAATTATATATGCTAATTTCCTAAAAGAACAAATATTATCTAATTTAATAAAAGTGCTAAGTTAGTGAAAGATGACTCAAATACTTATGTCATTCCAAATATGAAAGGAGGAGAGTTAACATCAGGCGGTAATTGGTTGTAAACCATGCCAAATATCCTAGATGAATTCTTTTTCAGATTTTCCAAATTCTATAGCATTTTCTTGATATGATGTGCAACAATCACAAGGCCTAGTTGATGTAGAAATAAAGCAAGGACTTGCTAGAGCATTTTCCAAAATAACATGCAATATTATCATCTAGATATTATGAAAAGTGGACAAAGGTTCTCATATCAAGGACATGTGTGGGTAAAGAAGTAAGTCCAATTGTATAAATTTTGGATAGTAACCTATAACATTAGCACTCTTATTGGAAAGACCTATGAATTTATTGACATTATAAAAAGACAAAAAATAAGCATTACCTCATTTCAAGAAACAAGATGGAAAGGGGGGAAGGTTTGATATTTGAACGAAAGTTGCAAATTTTTATACTCATGAAAAAAAATTACCAAAATTAGCTGGTCATCATCATCAATTAATCTCTTAAAAATAAAGCAGTACAAGTATACTACCATGGTAATTGAATTAAGAGCATAAAAATTATGCTTGGCAATGAGATCATCAACATTATCAATGTATATGTTCCACAAATTGTATTAGAAAACTTCATCAAGAAAGATTTTTGGGATTCAATAGATCTAGTGCTTTAGTTAATTCCCTAGCAAGAAAGCAAATTCATTGGAAGGGATTTTAATGATCACATTAGATCTATGAAAATGAAATATGATAAGATTCATGGAGGATATATATTTGGAGAGCACAATGATATGAGAGATTCACTATTACAATTTGCAAGTGTTTGTGATCTTGCAATTACAAATACTTATTTCTAGAAGAGGAAGAAACATTTAATTATATATAAGAGTGATATGGATAAAACATAAATTGATTATTTCTTGCTACACAAAAGAGACTAGGTCATGTGCAAAGACTACAAGGTCATGGATTTAGCTATACAAACCTTCAAAGATACTAAAAGAAAAAGAATTAAATGCATAAAACAGTGGAATTTGAAATAGAAAACATCATTTTATTCAAAGAATAATTGCTATAAAAATACACTTGGAATTATAATTTCTCTACATATATAATTTGGGACCAAATGGAAAGTTACATTCAAAAAATTAGAAAGAAAATTTTTGATGAAACAAAAAGCAAAAAATATATTCCAAAGATGATAAGTTCATGGAGTGATGAAGTTCAACATGTTATCTAAAACCTAAAAAAATACTTTAAGAAATGATAGCAAAGTAGAAACCAAGAAAATAAGTTGATATACAAAATGATAAAAAGAAGGCAAAAGTAGCAATAGCCAAAGCCAAACATAAAGCCTTGGATAGATTCTATGAAAAATTAAGAACAATAGAATAACCAAAATCTATTTATAGATTGGCAAAAATTAGAATGAAGAAATGTAAGTGCATTGATTATATCAAATGCATTAAAGAGGTAGATGAAATAAATTTGGTAAAAGATAATGAAATTTTGAATACGTGGAAATATTATTTTTTAATAATTATTAAATGAAGAATTTCCAAAAGAAGATATCCAATTGCTTTAGTTAATGTGTTCTCCTTCTCTAAGGTGAAGACAGCCTTATCAAAGATAAAAAATGGAAGAGCTACTAGATAGATAACATTCCTATAGAATCTTAAAAAGAATTGGGAGATATAGGAGTTTCATAATTGATATAATTGTTTAAGAAAATTTTAAAGGATGGAGAAATGACTAATAATGAGAGAAAAGGTATTGTTGTATAAAAAAAAGATGTGCAAACTATAGAGGGATCAAACTAATGAGCCAACTATGAAGCTTTGGAAGAGAATCATAGAGAAACTTCTCAAACTTGAATCAATAGTATTAAAAATCAATTTGGATTTAAGCTAAGGAGATTTACTATAAAGCTTCTTTTCTTAATATGATAATTAATAGAGAAATTTAAAAAGCATAAAGAAAATCTAGATACGTTCTTCATTGGCTTAGAAAAAGTATATAATAGCGTGGCTAAATATATTATTTGGTTGGCCTTGTAAAGGAAAAACATCATTGATAAATACATTAAAGTGATTCAAGATACGCATGAAGGAGCTACCTCTAAAATTAGGATAACATGTGAAATTACTACTATTTTTTAGTCATAGTATATCTATACCAAGGGTCTATGCTTAGCCCTTATTTAATATTTTCGTAGATAAATTGACAAAGGAAATATAGAATGAAATCCCTCAGTATATGTTTTTTGTAAATGATATTATGTTGGTGAGTACAATTCTAGAAAATGTTGCTTCTAAAGGAGAGAAGTGGAAGAATGCTCTAGAATCAAAAGACTTAAAAATCAACATACATAAGATACAATATATAAAATACAACTTCAATAACAACATAAATATGGTTGAAATAGAGGTAACAATTCAAGGCTAAAAAGTCCCTTACTACAAACAGTTCCACTACCTAGGATCAATTCTCCGATTAGATGATGATTTTGACAAATATATAAGAAATATGAATGAGGCAAGATGGTCAACATAGAGATAGATCAGGGGTATTCTATGTGATAAAAGAATTCCAATAAAACCAAAGAAAAAATTTTGTCTCTTAAGTTCTTAAAAGGTCTAACTTCCTGAATCCTAAGTTCTTAAAAGGTCTAAAGGTGAGTTCAGGTGCTAATTGTAGAATTTGGCCTATAACAATAGAAGTTTTTAAAGTTGAGGTATTTTTAATAACACAATTTTGAAGTTTACATGATCAACGATGAGCAACCAAAATAACACAAACTTAGATAGAAGAGCACTAAAACATATATTAAATACCTCAACCTTAATATTTAAGATACATGAAGCATTGTGTCAAATAGAACAACCAGTCACAATTGCATGTATTAATTATAGCTAAGTATTAATAAGGAAATTAACAAACGTTAATCAAATAAGAAAAAATGATACCATAGTGATGAATTGCGATATTGCATCCGCAATATCGGATCCAACCATGCGATGTTGGATACCCGATATTAGGGCCTATATCCTTACCTATAAATAAGAGGCGGTGCCTTTGGTTTTCACATTAGATAGTTAGACCCTTAGCCAAACTCTTGCCATTTTTTCCCTCTAGAGTTAGAATTATTTTTGCGTGCCCATAGTAGGAGTCATAGAGTGAACAGATCTTTATTCGAGCATTGTGTAACTAAGCACACTTTGTGTACGGTAATAAAGATGAACTTTATGATAAACCTTGCAGCATTTAGAATAGATTAATTAGTGTTAATTATTATTTAATGCTTTCTTAGTTGATTAATGATTTCTCTCACCCTACAACTCTCTTAATTAAATACACTCAGTACGACCACTTTGAGCATGCGTGTAGCACTTGGTAACCCAGTGATGATTAGCGTTTGGTAGTCCCAGCAGCGTTGCACTGATTTAGGATGTGTACAACAAGTGGAAACAGATACTGGTATTAGGAGTAATTAGAACTTAGTTAATGAGTAGTTAAATTAGATTAGTTACTTAGTTATCTCTCTCCCCCACCTTACTAGCGCAAGATATAAAACACATAAAAGCCATAAAAATCATATGCCTCAAGCTTACTTAATCATACAACCATGACATACAAGTAAGTTTGGGAAGACTATGATTAACCAACCCATTATTGTTCCACAAAGGCACATAGGCACTTAGTCCTTGGAATTTGACCAAATCATCCATGAAACACTTGTATTTGTATGGTTGAGTGTAGGGGTACCTCGCCGCTCATCATTGGCACCGTTGCTAGGGACTTAGTTGTTTGTGCGCTAAGTAGAACTTAGGAAATCATTCACATCGTTGGAACAAACCCTTAGGGTTGGTTAAGGAAAAGATAATAGTACATTGCACACTAAACATGACAAGATGTCTTCTTCTTGGCACAAAAGCACTTCACCACCTAGGACTAACACAAGAAGAAATTAGTGATAGGATACACATGATGTTGATCCACCAATCGCTCAATAGTTTCGTGTGGTATATATTCATCCTGATGAATATGTACCCAACTTCACCTTTATTCTCCATCAAGATGAATAGCTACGTTGGCGTGAATTGGAAGGTAACATAGTGTTACCTCCTGATCGTTTAGTCCCAAGTATGCTTCTTCATGCTCTCACACGACTAGGCATGCAACACTTACACGCAGAATACATTGCACAGGACTATGATTCAAGAGACTATCGTACCACAGAGGTGCAATGTTAAAGGGATTTGCAACAGGAGAGACACCATAAGTCTTTGAAGGAAAAATGGTCCAAGGATGCCCCCCATGTTTTAAGTGAAATTGAGGGTGATGAATCTGCCTTAGGTAGTTACCCACATAATGATGTTCCTCCCCTTGACTTTGTCCAAGGGGTTGTGTATCAAAACCTTTATTCTACTATTCATAATCTAGGTGCTGATACCAACAGACACAAAGTGTCCAAAAAAGAAACAAGGACACATGACAAAGATGGGCATTCTGATCACAATCGTGATTATGGAAGAGATCACCAAAGAGAAGGTAGCAGATACTGTCATGGTGGTGGTTCTCCTACACCTTCACCTTCATCGTCTTCTTCACCCTCTCCTTTAGTGTCCAGACATAGCCATAGAGAAAAAGATCATGAGGATAAGGGCAAGCAAAGTGGGAGTCATAGATGAAACAACCAAGAAAGAGGACGAGGGAACTCTATGGAATCACGACATAGAAGAAGGGAGAGTAGGGAATAGCGTAGGCACCATAGACACCATGAACAAGATGATCATGATGAACCCCTACTCGCTACTCGAAGCATGCTAGACATAATTGAGGATGTGAGAGTTCCAACAAGGAACTAAAAAGATAGTAGGATCAAGAGGTTAGATATGAATACCATCCCACAATTTGAAGGGGGATATAACGTGGATCCTGGAAATCACTTACAAGCATTTCACTATGCGTGTGCCTTGCAAAACATAGAAAACGAGTTGCAAAAACTTAAGTTGCTTTCACAGACACTAGTAAAAGAAGCTGAAAGTCGGTACCAATCCTTAGAACTAGAATCCATTCATAGGTGGAGTACTATGTTAGAATTATTCAATGATAAGTACCAAACGTACTCTTGGGTGTCTACCTACGAAAGCAAATGCAAGGATGGAAATAAGGAAGTCATGAACCCTTGGATGCTACCATGGGCCATTATTATATACTATTACATCATTTTCTTGGCCGTGGTTATTTGCAGCAAGATTAGCTACGCCATCTCGTAGATGAGCTTAGGCATGAAATGAGAAGAACCCTTGGGACTTATGCCCAAGGAAGGTTATTTGAACTTAGGTCCCATCAAATTCATAGATTACTGGAGCAAGTTGCTAAGGAAGAAGGTGAGCTATGAAAGAGAGAGAGTGCAGAAGAATATAACTGAGATCCTTCCCTGTAGAAGAAGGGAGTAAGATTTTGTGAGGATGAGGAAGAGTCACCACTTGAAGAGATGGTGAATAGAAAAACCTTGCCTATTCAAAAGTTAACATCAGAAGTATTGGCAAAGGTAGACCAAATGTGGGACTCCCTAGATAGTAGATTTCAAAATATTCTCAAAGTAGTAGAAGAGTCTAGAGAGCGAGGTAGTGATCGTGACAAAAGAAAAAAGAAAGAAGCAAAAAATGCACGTAACAAGGATGAGGGAAAAGTTGCTATTATTGAAGAGGTTGTGGACTCAGATACAGATGATGATAGTGGATGCGAGATATGTCAATACAACCATTCTAAGGGATGTTGCCCTGTGATCTCACATCTACAGAAGTTTGGGGTGTATGCACTTAATCCAAGATTAAACAAATGAAAAACATCTCGACGATTACCTTATCCCCAAGGTAACCCAAGGCACTTTCACCAACCTTTAACGTATTATCCAAGTGGAAATCCACCACAACCAATTAAGCAACATCAATAGTGGAAGCACCCACAATCATGGGGAATGCCACCACCAAGGCAATAATATCCTTATCGACAACTTGACCCATATGGATATTATGTGCAACATCCAATCTCTCCACGTGACTTTGTTGGTCACGTTAGTTCTCAACATTACTACCAAGTCCATGAGTACTATAGGACTCCCTCTCCTAGGGGTGATATTCCACAAGTGTACCATCCTTCAAATCCAACTGCATCTCTCCTACTAATAGCTCCATTACCACCTACTCCAGTAATGCAAGGTGAACTTCCTGCTCAGCCACAGCAATGTAATGCCACAAGGGCTGTTAATTCTCAACCTACTATTGGTTCTGACAACCGTATGAAGAAAAGACCTTTCTTTAGAACCAATAGTCCAACCAAGCTTTTGCAACCCTAAGCGGCTAAGTCTTTGGACGTCTCCGTATCAAATAAAGCTTCAGAGCCCCCTTCGAACCTAACAGCACATTCAACACATACGGTCATGTTAACACATGTTGTTACTGATTGGATCAAAGTTGGACACCTTCCCAAGAAATTCTCTGATCTTGGGAGTCCCCTAATATATCTACAAATCATTGGGAATGAGCCATGTAAAGCTCTTTTGGATTTAGGTTCCGGTGTCAACCTAATATCCCAAGAAATGTATAAGGCTTAGAACTTTCCCCCATTAAAAAAGAACAACATCCATTTAGAGTTGGTCAACTAGTCCGTCACTATTCCCTTGGGATTAGTGGAAGACATTGTTACCATTTTTTGTGGATGGTCGTATCCAGCTAACTTCCTGGTGATTCAAGTGAACAACAATAAGGGGGACTTCCCAATCATAATGGAAAGGGCATGGCTAAGCACTATCGATGCATGCCTAAGAATCTATGATCTTTTCCTAGAAATATCTAAGGAAAATACTTTCGGAAAGATCAAGAAGAAGAGAGTTTCATGCATCGCATACAGTGACACAAGGTGTAATTGCGTGCAGAGATCATGGGTTGTGCAAAGTTTAACATTGCCTGCATTCAATCAGTATGCACAAATGATCAATATACAAAGGTGCCTATACGTAGCAACCACACAAAAAGAAGACACCCAGTGGCTGATAGCTGATCAAGAAAGCAGCTCACTTATATGCATGGAACTAACTGAGGGTTTGACTTGCGCTTACATAGATAGCATAGAGGCATTAAAGCAAGTCCACTGCCAACTTCCAAGTCCTAACCTAGAAAACATCAATTGGAAAAAGTTGGAAATTCCTAAGAAATTTAAACAAGAGCCCCTAGAGCTAAAACGATTGTCCACCAGTATGGAATACACATTCCTTAAGAATGGAAAATTGGTAATCATCAACGCGAAACTCGCTTCGCAACAAAAAGGGAGTCTACTAAAGGTAATAAATAAGTGGTCAAAAGCCTTCACCTAGTCATATTTAGAATTAACCAAAATAGATCCTAGGATATGCTAGCATAGGATTTACACTGACTCCTCCATGAAGCCTCAAAAACAACCATAGAGGCAATTGAACCCAAAGTTGAAGCAAGTAGTAAAAGAAGAAAATGAACAACTTCTAAAGGCTAGGTTCATATACCCCATTGCTAATAGCGAATGGGTTAGCCCCTTAGTAATTGTGCCTAAAAAGGGAGGCAAATGGAGGGTGTGCATAGATTTTAGGCTACTAAACATGGCAACATTCAAGAATCACTTTTTGTTGCCATTTGTTGACCAAGTCTTACACACAATCGCATGGCATTGCTATTATAGTTTTCTGGATGGATATAGTGGATACAACCAAATACAAATAGCCCCAGAAGACCAAGCCAAAACTACGTTCACCAGTTCTTGGGGAACATTTACGTACAAACAAATGCCATTTGGCTTGTGCAATGCCCCTGCAACATTTCAATGCTTAGTTCTGAGCATATTCTAGTAGCAGATAGGAAATGGTGTGGAAGTTTTTATGGATGACTTCTCCACTTATGGAGCAAGCTTTGATCAAGCCTTGGATCGTTTAGAGCAAGTGTTGAAAAGATGTGTAGAAACTAAGTTGAGGCTCAATTGGCAAAAAAGCCATTTGATGGTCCAATAAGGCATAGTTTTTAGGCATAAAATCTCACATGTAGGGATAGAGGTAGACGCTAAGAAAATTAAATTCATCCAAGGAATTACTCGTGAACCGGAAACTATCAAAGACATTCGATCATTCCTTGGACACACTAGCTACTATAGGAGATTTATAGAGAACTTTTCAAAGATTTCCAAATCATTGGTAGAGCTAACGAAAAAGGATGTACCCTTCGAGTGGACCAGGGAATGTGAACTAGCTTTCCAAACTCTAAAATAGAAGCTAGTAGAAACACCCATTCTACAAGCTCTTGACTGGTCCAAACCATTTCATGTGATGGCTGACGCATCCAACTATGCCTTAGGAGCTGTGCTTACATAGTTAGATCACCAGAAACGTCCTTATTACATCCATTGTGCAAGTAAAAGTATTGTTGGTGCACAACTTAACTACACTACTACAGAAAAAGAATTAATGGTTGTAGTGTTCACACTAGAAAAGTTTAGACACTATGTATTAGGATACAAAGTATTCATACACACAAATCATAGTGAAATTCGGTTTCTTATGGATAAGCCAATTGTAAGCCCCCATATTATACAATGGCTTGTAATCCTACAAGAGTTTGATTTAACAATGATTGATCGCAAAGGCATCAAGAATGTAGTTGCCGATCATTTATCTTGGTTGCACTAGGATAGCAAAGAGGATGAGTATCCAATTCTTGATCATTTCCCTAATGAATTCCTCTTTGCTGGTTTAGTGAATAACCAATCACCCATGGAGACAAATTGGTACATTAGCATTCTTACCTATCTCCTTACCCAACAAACACCACAAGAGCTAGACCTTAAGAAGAAACAACAGTTTCTTCATAGAGCCAAGTACTTTATGGAGATCAATGGACAACTTTACAAAGTATGTCCCGATGGCTTGGTTTGATGGTATGTTCTCGATAGAGATCAACTGAGAGTTCTCCAAGATGCTCATGAGGGCTCTTGTGGTGGTCATTATGCTGGGAGATGAATGGCCATCAAGATTCTGCTTGCAGGGTATTATTAGCCTACCTTGTTCCAGGACACCTGTCAATTTGTCCAATCTTGTGAGCGCTATCAACGTGATGGGGGAATGACTACTAGAATGGAGGGTTTGCAACAATGGATTCAATTGTTAGAACCCTTCAACATTTGGGGAATTAATTTCATGGGGCCCATTACACCAATGTACAATGGAAAAGATTACATCATAGTTACCATAGACTACTTAACAAATGGGCTAAAGCAGCTGCCGTTAAAGATTGCACATCATCTACAATTGCACGATTTGTTCAACAATAAGTTCGTCAACAAGTTTGGTGTGCCACGTGTACTTATCTCAGACAATGGTACATACTTCACAGGTGCAACTTTTTGGAAGTTAATGCAATGCTTAGGGGTTGAGCATAAATTAACTACACCATACCACCCCCAAGAAAATGGTCAAGCCGAGGTCACCAACAGGGAGATTACTAAGATATTAACTAGAACCATTAGTAAGTATAGGTGAGACTAGAGCACTAAACTGAACGATGGTCTTTGGGCATACTGCTCCACATGGAAACTTCCTCTAGGATACTCTCCCTACAAGTTAGTGTATGGAAAACTTCCAATGCTCCCTATCCAAACTGAGCTCTGTACACTAGCCATGGCATGTGACCTCAACCTTGACCTTGATCTAGCACAAAAACAAAGGTTGATGACTCTTAACTTGCTAGATGGGAACTGACTAGCTACCCTATCATCTAATGAATTGCACAAGGCATTTAATAAACAATGTCATGACTTGAAAATTAGGAAAGTTAAGTATCAGCTAGGAGATAAGGTTCTCTATTGGAACCCCACACATGTGTCACAACATACCAAATTTCAAACACTATGAGAGGGACCTTACATTATCTATGGAAATTTTCCTTCAAGGGCCATGACCATATATAAACTTGAGAGCCTAGATAAGAGATTGTTAGTCAACATGCAACAACCAAAACCTTTCCATGAGTTTAGGACAGCCATAATACATGCTACCTCCTTCCAACCTTGCTCATTATTTTGGATCTCTTCCTTCCACCTCTGCTAATCATTAAAGGTCCTCAGTTCTTTCTAAATTTTTGTTTTACACATTTTTTTATACATTCTTCTTTTGCACATTTATTTAATCTTTCTTGTTTTTTTTACACCATCGTTCATATTTTTACCATTTCTATGTGTGATTACTTTATTTTGTTCATCATCCACTAAGTGTTCATGATGGTGGCATGAATAATACCATATTGATTGCTAATGTTTGGATTTTACCTTTGAAGTATGATGTTGATATTAAGGTATGGTTCTTTTGATTAAACAGGCAATGAGTCCATGTTGTTCATGCATCCATAAAATCCTATGGTCTCCCTTGGCTTGGAACCATATAGTTTCTTTCTCTAATAAAACTGTTCACGAATTGGTGGCTAGGTATTTCTCATACTAAGGAAAGACTCAAAGGATGAAAAGGGTGTGACTTCAAGGGGATTTGATGCATTTGTGCTAGCTATTCTCTTGAGGTCTTGGATGCTTTTTCCCTAGGTTTTTTGCCATTTCGACCATTCATCAAATCTCTAGAAGTTGAGTACATAAAAATAAGTCTTTGCATGGATTGGTTCTCATGCAAAAAGAAGAAGAAGCAAGAATTCAAAGCACACCCCTTAGACACAATAATGAACTTGGGATACACGCACTAGTTATGGCACTGGAAAGACATGTTACTCATGCCTGAAGGTTCCCTCTAACTAAGGCCCTTTCTTGCTTCCTGATTCTCCATCTTGCTCTCCTCGGAATGGTGGTGACTTTTTGTAGAAGCATTCTTGTTACTTCAAGAGGTTAGGCTGGTCAAATGTGTTGATGTGAGGTCACTGAATGTGGTTTGTTGAGTCTGGATTCGGAATGAGTTCTACTCAGTCACATTAACCACCAAACACACACAAGGGACTTTACACAACCTTGTTCTTGCNCTTCCATTTTTCACCTCATTGATGGTTTTTCATTAGTCTGTATCTTGGTTGATGCATTTTTTCCTTGGTAATTTCTTATGGGTAAGTTTTTATCTCTTGCTTTCAAATGACATTCCTAGAGCCTACGTAATCTTTGGTTTGTAGGTCTATTAGGGTATCAAGGGCATGAGCCTGCTTTGGGGAGGACCCACTGGCATTCCTTTTTGGTGTATTTGTTAACTTCTTTTCCTTAAACATTTCCTACAATCAACAATTTTTTGTTTCATCCCCATCCATGACATCCATATTATTGGCGTTACCATTGTTGCTTTTCTCCATCTTTCTTATTCCTTATCTTTTTCCATCCTATCGCTACCGGAGGTTCACTCTTAGTCATGAGGGCCCTAGCACAATTTGTTCAATTTTTCCTAACCCCTACACCTTAGGTAGTCACCAGTGTTAAATCTCTAGAATTAGTATCTACCATAACCACAACTTATCCAATGCACTTTACATCGAGGCAAGGTATCAATTGCATTGTGATTTATCTACCCTCGCTCATTTGTGACAGTGTTGTGTGTGCAGATGGCGATCATAGAAAAATGGATTAGGCCTAGAGGAAACACTTTGGATGGACTAGAATTGGAAAGTTTATAAAAGGAGCAAGATTGGTGGTGTGGCTATGGATAAACAACAGAAGGTGCAATCTTGGCATCGGTAGCAACACACCTTATTCTTTTCTCTCTCTCCTACCCCTCCAGCTACCAAATAAGGTTGGATTTCATTTATGTACAATGTTCACCTTTGTGGTCATGAACATTAATGCTATCATGTATTGTATTGTTGATCCATTCATCGGGCATGTTGAGTTTGTCACCCTGTTCCACTGTCAATGATAATTTAGTCAATAATCCCATACCTTCCCAATATTTTGTAAGGAACTCAAGGACAAGTTTTCATTCAGTCATGGGGGTATGATGAACCACGATATCACATCCACGATATCAGATCCAACCATGCAATGTTAGATACTTGATATCGGGGCTTGTGTCCTCACCTATAAATAAGAGGCGACACCCTTGGTTTTCACATTAGACAATTATACCCTTAGCCAAACTCTTGCCATTTCTTCCCTTCAGAGTTAGAATTATTTCTGTGTGCCTACAGTAGGAGTCATAGAGTGAACGGATCTTTATTCGAGCATTGTGTACTTAAGCACACTTTGTGTACAGTAATAAAGATGAACTTTATGATAAACCTTGCAACATTCAGAATAGATTAATTAGTGTTAATTATTATTTAATGCTTTCTTAGTTGATTAATGATTTCTCTCACCCAACAACTCTCTTAGTTAAATACACTCAGTACAACCACTTCAAGCATGCGTGTAGCACTTGGTAACCCAGTGATGATTAGTGTTCGGTAATCCTAGTAGCATTGCACTAGTTTAGGATGTGTACGGCAAGTGGGAATAGATACTGGTGTTAGGAGTAATTAGAACTTCATTAATGAGTAGTTAAATTAGATTAGTTACTTAGTTATCTCTTTCCCCCTCCTTACTAGCGCAAGATATAAAACACATAAAAGCCATAAAAATCATATGCCTCAAGCTTACTTAACCATACAACCATGAGATACAAGTAAGTTTGGAAAGACAACGATTAAACAACCTGTTATTTTTCCACAAAGGTGCATAGGCACTTAGTCCTTGGAATTTGACCGAATTGTGCATGAAACACTCGTATTCGTATGGTTAAGTGTAGGGGTACCTCGCCGCTCATCACATAGTAGTGTCAAAACATAACAATTACAATGTACACTGGTGAAGTAAATAAAATGTTAATACAAACATAATGAGTAGTTTGTATAAGAAGAAATATCTTTAACATCCTTTTTCAAATAAAACATTATATTTAGCTTACTAGGATTGAAGATTCAATTCATGTATACAAACATTACAATTTTTAATACTCAATGATTTGGTAAAAACATCAGCATTGACTTAGGTGCACAAGATGAACAATTTGGTAAAGACATGTTTCATGTAGTGCACCATCATTTTGATGTGCTTGATCCTCTTATGAAATAGTGGATTTTTAATCAACTTAATGGCACTTTGATTGTCACAATAAACTACTATTGGCATTACAATATCCTACTTGAGTTCTTTAAATAGTTGATAGAGTCATTTTAATTCAATAACCAGGTTGACTACAACCTTATATTGTAATCTTGTAAAAGGTAAAGAAGCTATCTTTTATTTTATTGACCACCATGAGATTATATTCCGACAAAGTTTGATCATAAATCTTGTAGTCAAATACCATGACAAAGTATCATCATCGTAGTCTACATGTGTATGACCCTCCAGATTAGCCTTTGAAGGACAATCATAGTTTAAACCATAATCAATAGTGCTCCTCAGATATCTTAAGATACGTTAAGCCAAATTAAGTTATATATTGGTTGGTTTTTGATTAAAATGAAAGAAGAGATTAATAGAGTATGCAATGTTTGGTCAAGTATTGATTATATAAATTAACTTTCCAATCACCTTCTAGTAAACCGTGGCATCAAGAATAAATTCAAAGTCATCTACACATGGTGTAGTGCCAAAATTCAATTATTTTGCTCTCTAGCATTTAATATTCTTCTGATAGATATATAACATATTTCTTTTATGTAACTTGTATGTGATATAGTAATTGATTAATCTTAAAATTAAGAAAGTATTTGAGCAAGCTAAGATCCAACATTTCAAACTTAATATGCAATTGATTTTTAACATTGTTTATCAACTCAAAATTCTTCTTGGTGATCACAATATCATCAGCATATAAGAGCATAATTTCTTCCCTCTATGAGTCATTTGTTTTTATAAAATAAAGACTATCATCTACATTTTATTGTTTGAACCTCATTTCATATAAAAATTTATCCAATTTTATGTATCTTTTGTAAGGAGTTTGCTTTAATCCATATAAGTACTTTTTTTTAGTTTGCAAACATAATCATTAAATTTAGAATTCACAAAGCCTTCAGGCTGGTACATAAAAATATCATCTTGCAAATATTTATTTAAAAAGATAGATTTCACATCAAGTTGATATAGTTTCCAACTATAGAATGCTACTAAAGACGAGATACATTGTATAACTCTTTGTTTTACTATGAGTGCAAAGGTATGTTGATAATCAATGTATTCCCTTTACTTAAAGCCTTTAATAATTGATGAGATGTGATATCGCATGGGCCGCAATATCGCGTCATCCCCTACGATATTGCATACGCGATATCATGGTCCGCCGCCAAATTTATAAATAAGAGGTGGCACTCCCCTTATTTTCCATCCTCGGCTTAAAGTAGGGAAACTCTGGTAGTTTGATCACTCCAGAGATAGAATTTTTTCCATGTGCCCGTAGTAGAAGTCCCCAAGTGAACGGATCTTTATTCGAGTAGCTTTGTACCTGAACGCAAGTTGTGTATGGTAATAAAGATGAGCTTTGTGGATAAACCTTGCAGTGCATGGAATAGGTTTATTATTTGTTATTTCTTACATGTTATTTATTACATGCATTAGCGCGGCATGAGTACAACTTGGTTACGAGCATTGACGAATGTGTACGGCTAACCAAGGAATCGGCTACTCATCGTGATTAGTCTCTCTCACCCTCAACTCCTAGAATACGGGATGAGTACGACTTGATTACAAGAATCTATGGGTATGTACGGCTAGTCAAGGAATTGGCTGCTCATCACGTTTAGGCTAGTTAAGTGCCTCAGTACGACCACTTCGAGCACGTGCGTTACGTGTGGTGATCCCAGTAACGATTAGCGTTTGGTAGCCACAGTTGCATAGTTCAGGGTGTGTACGGTAAGTGGGAACGGATGTTGACACTAGTTAATTTAGAATTAGGTCCCTAGATAGAGTTAGTTAGATTTCTCAACCCTTCGCTCTTAGCATAGGAGAAAAAACCAGAAAAGACCATAAAAATCATATACCTCGGACTTACTTAACCATACACCGTGACAACAACAAGTAATTCTGGGAAGACAACGAATGATTAACCCCAAATGTTCTATGGGGCGTTTAGGCATTTAGTCTGTGGAGTTTGACCGAATTGCATGTGCTACACTTGTTTCCTATGGTTGAGTGTAGGGGTACCTCGCCACTCATCAATAATCAATCAAGCTTTATACTTATTCACTATGTTATCATTCTTTCTTTTGATACTAAACATCCATTTACATGTTAATACTTTAAAATGCAATGAATTATTGACTACTTTCCATGTCTCATTTTCAATAACATATTATATTCTACCTTCATTGCTACATACCAATCTTGATTTTTCATTTCTTAGTATATACTCATAGGTTCTCTTACTTCAAATACTATATCTAACTCAGTCACATCAAAATGATCTTTAATTATAAACATTTCTCGACTTTGTAATGGTTTCATTAGCATTTCATTGATATGTTCCAACTCTATCAATCTTAAGTCTCTTAAATAACTCTTGAACCACTATGGTTACTATTTAGTTGAGGATTCTATAGAACTAGAAGTTTTAGTTGCACTAGCTTATTCATCACACTCATTATAAAACATCAAAAAAGGTCATAAATCATTATCAACTTTGCTAGGTATTATCATGGTATTTTTAGTAATATTGTGACTTATAGTGTTACTGGAATTGTTGAAGATGTTATCAAACAAAACATCACATGACTCTAGCAACTTATGCTTCTTTATGTTCCAAGCTTGGTAGGCTTTATAATCTATTAAGAAATAAAGTAGCAAACCCACCATGGTTCTAGGATCCAACTTTCCATAGTGTACTCATGAAACATAAATATAACTAGTTTTTCAATGGATGAAGATGTAATATTAACAATTCTCTATTTTCAGTCCATTGTTTAATTGAAGGGATGCCATTCAAAGCTATAGTTGCAATTTTGTTTTTAATGTGTACAGCATAGTATGTAGCTTCTATCCATAATGATTTTGGTACTTGAGAATTATTCAACATACATCTAATGATCTTGGTTATTTGTCTATTTTTCCTTTTTGCAACATCATTCTACTATGGTGCATATGGCATTATGAACTCTTGTTTTATACCATTCTCACCATAATAGTATTTAAATTCATTCAAAACATATTCTCACCACCATCATATCTTAAAACACTTCTCTCAACATTCTAACATTCTTTTCATTTTCAATTCTCATTTTGAAATGTTTAAACTTTTCCAAAAATTATGACTTTAGGGCCATTCCATAAAGCCACATGAGTCAATTGAAACCATCAACAAAAATAACAAAATACTTTTCATTTTGTATTTCTTGTTGTGAAAAGGATCTACATACATTTGAATGTATTATCTCAAGTAGTCTTCGGTGTTAATCTCATGGTATCTTGTAAATGATAGATAGTGCGTTTTTCCAAACATAAAAGATGCATAATTAAGTATTTCATTTTTAACAAACTTGGGAATTTTTAGATTAAACTAATGTATGTTCTTTAAGGTTTTAATATTGATGTACCCAAATCTTAGATCCATTTTCTTATTAAATCTTTATTTTCTGATCCACCAACTTAAATATACCATTGTATGCTACACCACAAGCCATAGTAACACTACCATGGTATATCATACAATATGATGTGTCATATTTTTTTCTTAAAAATTTAACACTTAAACCTTCATTTGTTAATTGGAATACTGAAATTAAAGTTATGGTGAATTTTTTTTATAACCAACATCTTTTAATTTTTATCTAGAAACTATCATATTCCGACTTTTAAAAATTTTAATTGACCAACTATTTCCAATTCTTACATAGTCTGAATTAGGCATGAGATAAATTTCTCATAAAAAGTTGTGAGGCTCTAAATTCAATAAAAATAAAATTCTATAAGGTGTCATTCATGGTGAGGGTATTAAAGTTCATAGTGGAAGACCAAGCCTTATCCTTTAGAACACTGTCAATTCTGATGAATCATGATTCATTAGGCTCCAATATCGGACCTACGATATCAGATCCACGATATCAGGTACACGATATCGTGACGATATCGGATACATGATATTGTGACTCCTGTGTCGACCTATAAATACACATGTAGGTGCACAGGAGTAGGCAGTCAATTTGTAGTTTTGTTAGGAGTTAGTTTTCATTTTTAGTTCTTCTAATCCCTTTCTCCTAGTGCATGCCTACAGTGTGATGATTGTAATTATACGACACCTTTATTCGAGTGTGACATACTTGGACACGCACATGACCGGAAATAAAGATCGAGATTACTTCATCATTGCAACATTCACTTAGTTTAATTATTTAATTATTTTCTTAATTAATATTTCTCTACCCTCATCTCGTATCCCTATTATTAATTGCGGAATGAGTACAACTTAAGCATGAGCATTTAAGTGTGACTCCTTGGTAACCCAGTGGCGTACCTAGGATCTATGCTTGGTAATCCTAGTAGTAGTCATACACGAGGTCCAAGATGTGTATGGATGATTAAAGAACAGATGCTCATCACACCTAGGCTAGTTTAGACTCTCTCCTTCCATTTCTTATTAGCTTAGCTCTCTCCACCTTTTCCTCCTAGCTTAATTAAAGATTATTTTCGACTATCTCTAGGAATAGCACTGGTTTAGGACTATATCATACACCTCACTCTAGACTAAATCATACGTGACAAAGCAAATACTAGTCTAGGTGGGAAGATAGTGAACTGTGATCAGCAAGTAACTATCTAGATACCAAAACTAGCCCATCTGTGGAGTTCGATTAGATTGTGCGTGAAATGCTCGTATTCAGATGGTTGAGTGTAGGGGTACCTCACCACTTATCATTGGCACCATTGCCGGGGATGGTGCTAGTTATTTAGATTAGTTACATCATACAAGATCGCTGTAATAAGTATTAATGATAAATTTTTTAGAAAGAAGTAATTTCAATAAATTACACACAAATTCACAACCATGTCTCTCTCACAAAACTATGAAAACACAACAACCAGTAAGGCAATCCATTGGAGAACCAACGAATTATATGATGATGAAGATGAAGTTTGGAGTACTCAATCTAATGTAGGGGTCTCCTATGAGCATAAACGCAAACAACATCGTCCCAACTCACAAATGCATAACATACCCAGTGATGATGAACCCCTACTAGCCACTAAGAGCCTAATGCATATATAAGAGGCTATTCGCATATCCTATAGGCATTGCAAGGAAAGCTGTCTACCCAGGCTTGACTTAAACAACTTTCCTAAGTTTTTTGGAGGCTATGATTTAGATCTGCAACAACATTTACAAGCCTTCTACAATGCCTGTGCATGGAACAACATTGATAATGGATGGCAAAAACTTAAGCTCTTTCCTATGACACTCATTGGCCAAGCAAAAGTATGGTATAGGTCCTTAAGACCAAAATCAATTTGACGTTGGCCAATAATGGTAGAACTCTTTAATGAAAGATATCAAACCTATGCGAGAGTGTCAGCCTTGAGGAGACAAATCCAAGAATGGAAAAAGGGGCAACATGAACCCTTGGACATGGCCCTAGAAAGATAGTATTCACTATTAAAAAATTGTCCAAGCCATGGGTTCTCCAAGGAAAGGCTAATGTATCACATCATGGATGGGCTCCATAATGAAACAAGGGAGAGCATAGGGATGTATGCTCGAGGTCAACTATACGAGCTATGAACCCACCAAATCCAAGAGCTTATCAAGCGAGTAGTAAAAGAAGAAAGAGAGTTAGCTAAATGGGAGAATGCTAAGAAATTTCAATAGGACCAAAATCTCAAATTAGTGAAGGTCCATGATCATGAAGAGGAGAAATCAACTCACCTCAAGGAGGTGGAATCATCTTTGCCAATACTACAATCACTAGATGAAATTAAGGCAAAGATCAATAAGATGATGGAATGGATACATGAAAGACATGGAGAACATGCCAACATTATTAGAGGAAGAACTATGACAAACCAAGAAATAGGACAAAACATTCTTAAACAATCAGAAAGAAGGGTTGAAGAAAATAAGAACTCAACTGCTAATCATATGCATCAATGTAACATTTGCCTATATGATCACCCTAAGGGTCAATGCCCAATCTTGTTACATTTACATGAGCATTGGGGATGAATGTTACATCCAGAGTTCATACAAAAATACTATGTTCAATCATAGTGGCAACAAACCCAATCATGGGGGAAGCCACCCTTAAACTGGGTACACCCTTCATATTATCTAAACCCAAGCGCTTATTAGGTTTAGCATCATGTTTGCCCAATTGGATCAACATCCTCTACCTCACTACATTATTATCATTCTCCTAAGTACTATAAACCCATATCCTCTCTAACACAACCACCACCTCATGTACCTTACGCTTCTCCTCAATTTCAATATTCTCATCCTTCACCTCCTTCTACATCGCCACCAACTGTACCTAAAGGGTTTGCACCACAACATCAACCCACGAATGCTACTTGTGCTACTACTATCAACAACAGTGGAAACTCTCTATAACATTGAAGGCATCTCTTCTTTAGACATGATCGTAGAAAGGGACCGCACAATTCTGAGACCACTGCATTCCCCAAATCAACACAAGTCCAACACTATGATGCATCTTCCTCCACAAATCCAACACCTTGTGTTACTTTCTCCGGTCCATCAATTAACACTCCAACAACCATACGGCCCAATGAATATAGCCACGTAGGGAGACATGTTGATCCTTGCATACCATCTTACAGTCACGGGTGTCATAGCGGGACAACCACTCATCAATTAACTACATCTTATAAATTGCTCCACTATGCCTACTATAATCAAGTGTATGATTCCCACTCTGGGTACATTCCAACCACCACATCAAAAGATACCCAGTGGTTCAGATATAACTGGGTTCCAATGTTTCCAACATGCACGGATCCAAACTTTCCATTTATCAATTCTAGCCATGCTCAACCATTTAGTTATGGGGGATATCCCCCATTCTAACAACACAGAATTAATAAATGTTTTTCTGTTTCTTTAATTTTGACAATTTTTTATTTTCCAATTTTTCATTTTTCAATTTGTTGTTTCATCTTTTTATTTATTTATTATTTTATCTTTTTATGAGTAATCTCATCTATGAATAAAGCACTCATGTGACTTGTTGGTTGAGGTGTTGTTCTCTACTATCAAGTCTCGGGTAACTAATTATTTGGACAGCAAGCCCATCACATCCATCCACCCATTCTATTAATAAGAGGTTCTACTTTGGGTACAATGATGTTCTTCACATCATTAAAACTTAAAAAGTAATTTTGTGCTCATTATGCCTAGAGCAAAGAAGGATGTACTAAGAAGGAATGGCCAGGGTGTGACATCAAGGGAACTTGTGGATTCTCTTTGGTGACATCTATAGGAGTTATCATGTAGCCTGGTTGTACTAAGATCCTTGTAGATCTAATGAAAAATGGGAGTACGTGTAATGAAGGCACTCAATAAAAAATAAAATAAAATAAAACCCCAATGCCATTCTAGGGGGTCCCATTGGAAAGACATGCACCCATGCCTGAAGGTAGGCAGATTCTCTAGATTACACATTCAAAATAAAAAACAAAAAAAAGAAGAAAAGAGAAAAAAGCAGAGAAAGAAAAAACATCAAGACCAAAGTGCCACAAAGAAAAAATCACTACTCCCTTGAACGAAATGCCAAGTGATTGTATGCCTTGTTGTCATGATGCTCTTATGGTTGTCTATCATTGGGATGAAACAATGCAATGTCACTGATCAGAGGAATGGACTTGGTCCTAATTTTGGAGTGATGGGTTAATGACACATTAATCATGCCCTACACTCAGGATTCATCATGCCCTGGGCCATTAATCTCATGTCCCAATCTCTACAATCCCTTCTCCAATTTCTCTCACCTTGTTGTTCATGTAATTGTGACTCGTGTCTTGTGCATCATTGACCTCATACCTCATCACAGTAGTATCAACATGTGTGTATTTTATGGAACTGGTGTGGACTACATTTAACCCTTTTAGTGCCTACAAACATTTTCAAGTGTGGTTACGTAAGGGCATGATAGGTAGGAACCTACTTTGGGGAGGACCCACTTGTGTAACTTTTGTAATTTGTACTCTTTGCACATCACCACATCATTTTATACCCTCTGAGTACTTCATTGTCAAATCTATTCTTTCCTTTGTCATCATTTTATCAACATTCCTCAAAACCATTACATGTCCTTTTATGTGTCACCTAAACAAATCAGGTTCAACATTAAACTTTTAGGGCAACTTCCTTGAAAAACGTTTTAACTCTAAAATCACACTAAGCAAAGAATTCAACATTTATTAAAGGCAATGAGTAAGGTATGAAATAATTGAACTTATTTCAATAACCTTACTAACAATTGATCTTTGTCTGATTATAGATGGCCCCTAGAAGAGGACAACAAGGAGGATCTTCTCAAGCTGCAACTAAATGCCCAGGGGGAGGTAGAGACCAAGGACCTCATGTAGAACATGTAGAGCAAGAGGCAAAATCATTCAGCATCCATCAGGGAACTTCTGTCATTGCAAAATCTAGCCAAAAAAAAGGTGAAGAGGTTAGAGCCTGAGCCTATGAAAAGGATCGACAGCTATTTGCGGCATGGCATGTCAAGGCCAACCAAGTGTTCCCGCAATTGTCGTGTCCATAGGAAGTGCCGACTCCATCAAATATTGGAACATCAGCATGGATGGCTCATAATCCTTGGGTGGAAGAGGAGAAACGTTAGGCGCTTCTTCAACAATATCAATCTCAGAAGCTTGGAGCGCATGATAAAGGAAAGGCATCCATGGAGGAGCCACCGCCACTAGGAACCACATGAGTTCCAATAAATTTTGTAATTTTGTGTCTGTGTCCTAATTTTTTCATATTCAATTCTCCATTGCAGCATGAATAAATCCCGAGTCAATTAATAATCACATACCTATCCACTGTGTAATCAATGGGCTTGTTCTCATTTTGACTTGAGGATGAGTTTTCATTCAGTCGTGAGGCTATGATGAATCATGATTCATTAGGCTCCAATATTGGACCCACAATATCAGATCCACAATATCGGGTACGTGATATCGCAACCTAAATAACGATATCGGATACACAATATTGTGACTCCTATGTTGGCCTATAAATACACATGTAGGTGCACGAGAGTAGGTAGTTAGTTCGTAGTTTAGTTAGGAGTTAGTTTTCATTTTTAGTTCTTCTCAATCCTTTCTCCTAGTGCATGCACGCAGTGTGATGATTGTAATTGTACAACACCTTTATTTGAATGTGACATACTTGGACACGCACATGATTAAAAATAAAGATCAAGATTACTTCATTATTGCAGCATTCACTTATTTTAATTATTTAATTATTTTCTTAATTAATATTTCTCTACCCTCATCTCCTATCCCTATTATTAATCGTGGAATGAGTACGACTTAATCACGAGCATTTAAGTGTGACTACTTGGTAACCTAATGGTGTAGCTAGGATCTGCACTTAGTAATCCTAGTAGTAGTCGTACACGAGGTCCAATATGTGTACAGATGATTAAGGAACAGATGCTCATCCAACTTAGGCTAGTTTAGACTCTCTCCTCTCATTTCCTATTAGCTTAGCTCTCTCACCTTTTCCTCCTAGCTTAATTAAAAATTATTTTCCACTGTCTTTAGGAGTAGCACTAGTTTAGGACTGCATCATACACATCACTTTGGACTAAACCATATGTGACAAAGCAAATACTAGTCTAGGTGGAAAGATAGCAAACTATGATCAACGAGTAACTATCTAGATACCACAACTAGCCCATCTGCGGAGTTCGACTGGATCATGCATGAAATGCTCATATTCGTATGGTTGAGTGTACGGGTACCTCACCACTCATCAAATTTCATGCTTTAATTTAGTTTGTTTTTTATTTTTCTTATTTAACTTCTTTACCTAGTTTTAAATAAACTTATTAGCTTACAATTTTTTCATGATCTTAGCTTTAGGATTAATTTGGATTATCATAACAGTTATCTATGTCATGACTACCCTCCTTTTTACAAATGTGATAATACCTTGACATTCTCTATTTCTTCTAGTCTCCTTCCAATTTCACCATCATTGCTTGAGAGTTTGGTTTCACTGTTAAGATATATGTATTCATCTTTTCGTCTTCTTCAAGGATCTTTCTACACAACTCCATCATGATGTAAGTCTTCTTGCCATTCTTCATGGTTTTTCTAAAGACATTGTACAACAATGGTAGTTTCATAAGGAAGCATAACTCTATTATTTCATCAAATACTCTTGCATCTTAAGCCTACAATCTAGCATGTAGTGCTGATACTTTCAGAACAAAGATGATCACAAGTTCATCTTCTTTCAAACAATGTGAATTCAACTAGTTCTGAGGAATACTAACTTTAATCCATTCTTGACTTTAAACATTTCCTCCAGCTTTTTTTACATTTTATATACCAAACCATATTTTTTCACCAATTACACAAATTCATCAAATACACTCAATGCAATTAACATTTACACCATCTTATTCTCATTGTTCACCATGGTGATTTCTAAAAATGTTCCTTCCAAACCATTTCTTCATAGAGAAATCTCATTTGAAGTTTCCATATGTGATAATTTGAAGCTATTAACACTTGACTCTCAGGCAATGGACCATAGGGTTTTTTCTTGTTATGAATGTTTCTCAATTGTAATTAAACACTTACTTACCATCTTACTTCGATACTATGTGAAATTTACAAGATTAACAATGAGCAACACAAATAATCATGAACTTAGAGAGAATAGGACTTATACCCACATCAAATACCTCAATCTCTATATTTAAGAATGATGAAGCATCATCTATCTAGGATGCATCAATGGGCATGTGTCAATGCAACCCTCTTAACACATGGTGACATGCATCCATGCAGATGTGTTGACGCTAACACGGGTGTAGTCTATATAAATGTATGCACCAACTGCATTTAGGACACATTGTGTCAACAACATAGTGAAGCCCTTACAGTTTATCTTTTCTAGAGTTAGAATATTCTCTTCTAAGTATCCACAGTGTGAGTGAAAGAGATTGCATGGAACTTTATTTGAGCACCATGTATTTGAACACATTGGCATGAACAGAAATAAAGTGAAGATTTTTGGCATTCATTGTAACACTTGGATTAGCTTAATCTTCCTTACCAACACTTTATTTTCCATGCATTTTATATTCCAAGTCATAGATAGTTAATGTCATTCACCATAAACACATAAGTACAATTGCTTCAAACATAATGTATAATGCTTGGCAATTCTAGTAGTTGCCATTTGGTACACCCAGTAATCATTACTAGGTAACCTAGAAAGTGTTTGTATGAGTTTGGGATGTGTGAAGCAAGTAGGAATTGAAACACCGTGAAAATTATGAGTCGGCCTCACGCGAAGATTCGTAATTCGAGCGAGAACGCGCCTCAAATTTGTTCAAGGACAAGTTTACGCTCTATCACGCACGACAACGTAATGAGCGTAATAAGCTCCAAGACAGTTGAAGGCAGAATCCAGAGAAGCACGACAGGTTGGCATTTTTGCTTGCGGCACATAAATAACTGGTCTTTACGCTCGTTACGCGGCGGTGCGTACCAGTGCGTGGGTCATAATTCAAGTTGCATTATTTACGCTTTATCACGCGCAGTTGCGTAATGAGCGTAAGTTATACTTTGTTTACGCTTCACCACGCGCAGCTGCGTAGTGAGCGTACGTTACATTTACGCTTTGTCACACACAGTTGCGTGATGAGCGTAAAACAATCTTGAGCTCATTGTTTTTACACCAGATTATGCTCATACACGCAACACAACGCGAATGAGTGTAATACAGCCTAAATGCAGCTGAGACGCGCTTAACATGTACCCGCTTCTCACACGCACAACACGCAAACGAGCGTGTTGTGCCTAGTCGCAGTCCGACTCAAAAGAATCACGTTAATAGGACCTGCAACATTCGGGCCCACATCATCAGGGTGCGCCTTTTTTTACGGAAGTGTCGTAGCCTATAAATACCCCAGTTGACAAAGATATAGGGGTTCGAGGATTAGAGGATTCGGGGAGTTGGCTAGTTGACAAGTTGACAAACCAGAGAAACAGAGGTATTTTCTGAGCACCAGAGCACTTATCATTTTTGTTGGCAGCAGATCAAAAGGGCAAGAGCATTTTCTGAGCGAGGAAACACTTATCTCCTTGAGCAGAGAAATAAAGAGCAACCTTTTGGTACTTGCTGACAACACCATCCTTCAGCAGGAACAGAGCACAGTGCGCCTGAGCTTTAACAACAGGAGAGATCACTGCCCTGAGCAGAACCTATCCGAAGCAAAGAAGCAGAACGGGGATCGCGGAGTCGTCTCGCCCAGTTAGCAGGTTCTATCGATCAGAAACAGTTGATCGGCAAACTTCAGAGCTTGACCATTCTTGCACCTGAGCTTTGGCCTACGAGGTAGATCAGACTTCTATCTAGACAGTTTCCTTGTTGTTTTGTGCTCATTTTGTATCAAGTTGTTGGGGGTTTTCTCCCCTTGTAACATGATAAACAATCATACATTTTATCCGGAATCGAAACATAGATCTTTGAGAACTACGCCGTTTTTCCTCCTGTTTCACGATTTCTCGAATCAAATCGCAGCACGCAAAGAGCCGTAATCATCATCGTTTTACTGACCCGTAAGTCCCTGTCTGATCGACAAGACCGTTCAGGGCACCGCGGATTCGTTTTTCCAGCTTAGCCCTCGCGCGGATCCATGGTTAAAACTGTGTACACGGAATCTCGGTCGGTATTTCCAGCTACCGACGTTTTCCGTCGTTACAGTTTTCTGGCGCTAGAAGGAGGGCCCTCAGGCTCCGATCCGAATATTTCGAGTAACCCTATTAAAGATCCATACCCTACGCCATAGACGTAATACCTCTAGGGAAGTCTACGGTCAATCGTGAGGTATAGATCGGTCGCAAGGACGATTTCTTTGAAATCCGTCAGGGTAGAAAGCCTTTTGTGCTTGTTTGCCAGCCGTTCTTTCTTTCTTATTCGATTACCGGTCATTCTCGATCTCATCGATCCATGGATTCCTATTATTCAAACACAACCACCATGGTTACACCCGATCTGCGTGTCGCGCCTGTGAATCCTACGGTGGTCACAGGACCAGCTCCCGGTGCAATGGGACCTCAGGGACCATTGCGCCGATCCTTGAGGCTTCAGGGGAAAGAGCCCATCTTTACGGTTATAACCCCTGAAGAATAAAATTTCATATGCGTCAAAATCCAGGCGGGGCTGGCTCTTAGCCGAGCCGAGCTGGAGGCAAAGCGAAACTTTGAGGTGCTTCACCGAGGGGGCTATGATTTTAAGTCGACCGCTTACGATATAATCCCCTTGACTGACCAATACCACGAATTGCTCGCATAGCTGATCATGGCTAGAGGCCAGACCTCACAACCTGCGTTGGAGCCCCAGCGTGAGGAAGAAGCAGAGGACGAATTCGCGGCCATGTCGGAACATTCGTTCCATACCCTGACGCCTCACACATACTTAAATCCGTTGTTCCCTTTCAACGGAGAGGCAGCTTCTTTGGACTCGGTCGTGACCACGCAGACGCAAATCCCTATTCTTCCGCAGGCCAACACGCAGCCGTCTGGATTGCTAACGCAACTACCGCATAACGCGGAGGTGATTCCGTCGCAGCATGTGATCAACATTCCGGCGGTGATCCCGGCTACCACCGCGTCCTATTTCATCCCTCAGGTACAAGCTCACACTGTACCGCCGACCACTCGCTCAGTGCAAATATTCCTGCCCCCGCCAACTCAGCAAAATACCGCAACCGTACCACCGCAACCCTTTGTTCAATACCCTGCAACCATTCAGTGGGCCAACCCTGCTACACAACAGCACCCGTATACGGTTTACAGTGCACAGCCTCCCCCAGCACCCGCGGCACAATTTTCACGGGTGCTTCCTCGATATACTTATCATTATGCTACGCAGCAGGCAGCAGCTAACCCCTCATCTCAGACCGGAGGGTGGTGGTCTTCGCAAGCCCCCCAGCCTACGGGGATCCCCGATCCACCAGCGGTTACCCAACCACCCCCTGCATTCCAATTGCCTAGGACTGCCCTCCCAGTCCAACCTCCTATGCCTGTTGCACAGACGCAGCTGTTAACAGGTCTGGATCAAGCGTTCCAGCTTATCCAGACGCTCACCGAAGAGGTCCGACGCCTCAAGACCGCTGGATCCAACACCATTCAGATCATGGATTTCTATCAAGATGATCCGATCAATCCAACGGTCCCCGTGTTGTCGTTGCCGCCAGGGATGTCCCTCCCGCATTTTACCAAGTATAATGGGGAGGGGGATCCCAACACCCATCTGGCCACCTTTAGATCCGAATCTTTGTTGTTGCAACAGTGGCCGCATACCTTAGTTCGAGTCTTCACGATGTCGTTAACAGGGAAGGCTTGCAACCTTGGAAGAGCTGCTAACCCAATTTGTGACCCGATTCAAATACAACATGAAGCCGGAAGTCACGTTGGAACAGCTTATGGGGGTGAAACAAGACCCGCTCGAGCCAGTCCAAAAGTTTATACAGCGTTGGAATGCTACCTTGAATGAGATCCGTGATCCGATTGCGGACTCCCACCTGCTGGCTATATTCAAGGGAGTAGTCAACGACTTTATTAAGTCGAAGCTGTATTACCTTTCCCCTGGCGATATACGGCAGGCCTTCGCACAAGTCCAAAGCATCCAAGATGCTGCGGAGGCCAGCAAAGACC
>MNCI01036754.1:288519-308490 GCA_015680685.1 Gnetum montanum | reverse complement strand
TGAGGCGATTTATGACCTTCGACGCCCAGCACGTCCCACGGGCTGATAACACGCTGGCCGACGCACTGGCCACTCTAGCTTTACACGTGCCGTCACACCTGTTTAACACCTGCCCTGCATTGATTACAGACTGCGCAGACCCTATCATTCAGACGACGCACATTTCCTCTCTTACCGAGGCGAGCACGCCTGAATGGTACGATCATATCAAATCTTATCTTTTACAGGGTGAACTACGAACTGCATTAACGCGCGCACAGAGGGACGCAATCCGAAAGCGGGCTAAGCACTACGTCATCATCAGTGACAGCACTCTTTGTAGGCGCTCCTTCGATGGCGTCTTGCTCACCTGCGTTAACGCAGACCAAGCACAACACATAGTCAGCGAGGTTCACGAGGGACTGTGCGGTGGCCACGTAGCACCGCGGGCTATGGCCCTAAAAATCCGTCGCTTAGGGTACTACTAGCCACGCATGGAAAGAGATTTTTTGACAAAGGTTAGGACCTGTGACACATGTCTACGTCACGCAAATCTCATCCACGTGTCACCCACAGAATTGCACACGACACAGATAACATGGCCATTCCAACGATGGGGACTTGACATTATAGGACCCATCACGCCGAAATCTTCCGCAGGGCATAGCTTCATTATTACCGCTACCGAGTACTTCACGAAGTGGGTAGAAGCTGTCCCCCTGCGAAAAATTACATCCCAACAGGTTTGCCATTTTATCTTGGATAACATAGTAACCCGATTTGGCCTCCCAATGACTATTGTGACCGACAATGGGCTACAGTTTAGTAGCACGGATACCAAATCCTTCTGTGACAACCTAGGCATTAGACAGTCTTTTTCCTCTCCTTATTACCCGCAGGCAAATGGTCAAGCTGAAGCATCAAACAAGATAATCATTAATTTGCTCAAGAAAATGCTCGACGGCAACAAAAGGCGGTGGGATGAACAGATCCTCTACGTGCTATGGGCATATCGTACTACGTGTAGAACAGCTACAGGCAGTACGCCCTATAGCCTGGTTTATGGATCTGAGGCAGTGCTACCTCTCGAATTGCAAATATCTTCTCTGAGAATGGTCCTCTCCACCATTATAAATGAGGCTCAACACACCGAGGCTCGGGTAATGGATTTGGAGTCATTGGAAGGGAAGCGGATATAGGCTCTTGAAGCAATTGAGAAATATCAGGATAAACAGAGACAGAAGCATCATCATAACCTTCAGCAGCGTCCGATCAAGAAAGGAGACCTGGTTCTCAAGGCTGTGCGTGAACCAGTAGGCAAGTTCTCTACAAACTGGGAAGGCCCTTTCTCGGTGATCGACACATACAGCAACGGAGCGTTCAAATTGGCAGACGTCAACGGCAACGAGTTAGCAAATCCTGTAAATCATGTATACTTGAAGCGGTATTTCATCTAGCGGCATCTACAGTGTCGATAGCAGGTATGGCACCAACCGTCCACTACGACGTAAAACTGGCACTAACCGTCCGCTACGACGTAAAACTGGCACTAACCGTCCGCTACGACATAAAACTGGCATGCTTTGCACGCGTCCGCCACGACGCTAAACTGGAAAGTGGTAACCGTCCGCTACGACGTAAAACTAGTAATGTCGTACAGGTCCGCCAAGACGAAAAACTGGCATCTTTTGCACGCGTCCGCCACGACGCTAAACTGGCACAGGTAAGTAGCCGTCTGCTGAGATGTAAAATCAGCATGGATCTGTCCCTGGGTCACGACATGAAACTGACATCCACAGCACGGTCTGCTGAGACCATAAACCAGCCTGACCATCGTCCGCTACGACGTAAAACTAGCACCTCTCGGTCTGCCCAGACTTTAAACTGGGACCATGGTCTGCTGGGACTTAAAACCAGTAACAGCAGTCTACCAGGACTTAAAACTGGAACTCATGCAAATCAAGCGAGCGCGATCATCTCCGATACAGCTGCACAGCCAACGGGGTGGGATGCTGAGACAGTTCCGACATCACCACCCCACCGGCATTTTACTGATTCCTCGGATAAGCAAAGAGGCATCTTACTGATCCCTCGGAGATGCCGCCACCGCGCCCGCCGCAGTGGTGGCAGCTCTGGGAGTTTAGCCTCGTTAGTCAGAGCCCCAACGAACTTCTCGTTGGTCACGGCCCCGGGAGTCTTCGCCAATCATCGCTATTGGACGCCGGCCTCGCAGATTCATCTGGCCGGTTCCTAGTGCGACCAGTTAGCTGCACTGCGTCTGATGCCTTTTGGCAAAGATATGCAGGGCCGAATCATCAGGATTGGCGGCTCCGCCCAAGTGCTCCGGCTCTTTCCTTGCAGTCCATTGGCTCTAACTAGCATTAGATAGCATTGGTTCCAAGAACCTCGCCTGTTGTCCATAAGCAATGGCGTCCTCTGTTTTCTTTTGTGGTTGCAGGCTGCTTACCTTGGAGGATGTCCTTCAAAGGTGCGTCCATTTGAGCGGCGAAGTACAACAGCGTGTTGAAATGGCTGCCCAGGTTTGTCCAACCATTCAGCTTTGCACATCTCTACCCAACACACTTCTATCCTTAACTCTTGTTTCCTTCTTCCCCACCACCCAGTTCCCATACGCAGCATCCACATATGCACGCCTTCACTTTCCGTACTCACGCTAGCAGAGATATCGCAGAAAGTGATGCACAACGCTCCTTTTGCATGCATTCCTGCTACAATTTGTAACAGAGACATCTCAGATTGACACGCTACGCTCGTCTGAAAGCATTCCTGTTGACATGAATAAACACATAGTTTGCATCTTCCCCGAATCTTTTTTTTAGTTACACCCCTTTACCTCCCATGCCTGCCAGCCTTCCTCTTTCATATGGACGGAGCAACACCTGAGTAGTCATGGATGGACATTGTTCTTACTTCTACCAATCCGGTGTTTCGCATTCTTTGTCGACGTTCTTCGGGTAAGTCCTCTAACCGTCAACAAAGAGGGGCCATTGAAACACCATGAAAATTACGAGTTGGCCTCACGCGAAGATTCGTAATTCGAGCGAGAACGCGCCTCAAATTTGTTCAAGGACAAGTTTACGCTCTATCACACACGACAGCGTAATGAGCGTAATAAGCTCCAAGACAGTTGAAGGCAGAATCCAGAGAAGCACGACAGGTTGGCATTTTTTCTTGCGGCACATAAATAACTGGTCTTTACGCTCATTACGCGGCGGTGCGTACCAGTGCGTGGGTCATAATTCAAGTTGCATTATTTACGCTTTATCACGCACAGTTGCGTAATGAGCGTAAGTTATACTTTGTTTACGCTTCACCACGCGCAGCTGCATAGTGAGCGTACATTACATTTACGCTTTGTCACGCACAGTTGCGTGATGAGCGTAAAACAATCTTGAGCTCATTGTTTTTACACCAGATTATGCTCATACACGCAACACAACGCGAATGAGTGTAATACAGCCTAAATGCAGCCGAGACGCGCTTAACATGTACCCGCTTCTCACACGCACAACACGCAAACGAGCATGTTGTGCGTAGTCGCAGTCCGACTCAAAAGAATCACATCAACAGGACCCGCAACATTCGGGCCCACATCATCAGGGTGCGCCTTTTTTCACGGAAGTGTCGTAGCCTATAAATACCCCAGTTGACAAAGATACAGGGGTTCGAGGATTAGAGGATTCGGGGAGTTGGCTAGTTGACAAGTTGACAAACCAGAGAAACAAAGGTATTTTCTGAGCACCAGAGCACTTATCATTTTTGTTGGCAGCAGATCAAAAGGGCAAGAGCATTTTCTGAGCGAGGAAACACTTATCTTCTTGAGCAGAGAAACAAAGAGCAACCTTTTGGTACCTGCTGACAACACCATCCTTCAGCAGGAACAGAGCACAGTGCGCCTGAGCTTTAACAACAGGAGAGATCACTGCCCTGAGCAGAACCTATCCGAAGCAAAGAAGCAGAACGGGGATCGCGGAGTCGTCTCGCCCAGTTAGCAGGTTCTATCGATCAGAAACAGTTGATCGGCAAACTTCAGAGCTTGACCATTCTTGCACCTGAGCTTTGGCCTACGAGGTAGATCAGACTTCTGTCTAGACAGTTTCCTTGTTGTTTTGTGCTCATTTTGTATCAAGTTGTTGGGGGTTTTCTCCCCTTGTAACGTGATAAACAATCATACATTTTATCCGGAATCGAAACATAGATCTTTGAGAACTACACCGTTTTTCCTCCCGTTTCACGATTTCTCGAATCAAATCGCAGCACGCAAAGAGCCGTAATCATCATCATTTTACTGACCCGTAAGTCCCTGTCTGATCGACAAGACCGTTCAGGGCACCGCGGATTCGTTTTTCTAGCTTAGCCCTCGTGCGGATCCATGGTTAAAACTGTGTACACGGAATCTCGGTCGGTATTTCCAGCTACCGACGTTTTCCGTCGTTACAGGAATGACTACTTATGTTAGGGTAGTTAGCCTTTACAACAATTAGGTAGTTAAAATAATTAATCATTAAATATTCAGTTTCCCATATATAAAAATGTAGATATATATATGTATGTATGTATGTATGTATAGCACACACAAGTATGAGTTAGGAAGAAAATGATCATGAAACTCAACTCACAATTTAGGACTATGGGCAAACTTAGGAACTAAGTCCATGGAATTCGACCGAATCACTACTACATTCTTGTGATTCATATGGTTGGGAATAGGGTATACTTACTACTCATCTTTGGAACCATTGTCAGGGAATCAATTTAGCTAAGTACTTTAGGTAGGATGAAACTGTGGAATTATAAAAAGATGTTGTAAAAGATCATTCAATAGCCAACTATAAAAAGATTAAAATACCAAAAGGTACATTGTTTTTATCAATCACTAATATGTCTTCTTTTATAGGGATGAATCTCCACCACATACAAATGGATCCAACCAACAATGGAGAGCCTCAAAGAAGCCCCAACAATTAAGGGTTGTCTATTCTTATATAGATCTCTATAATCTAGGTTTCACCTTCATCCTACATCAAGATGAACAGATTGTGCTAGAGGGACATGGAAGGCAACATTGTGTTGCAATATTATTAAGGATAAATCTACTAGGAAAAAAACAAGTTTTTTTATTTACAATTTTAGAAATATGTTTTTTTTAACTTTAAAGCACAACTTTAACCTATCTTCTAACAATGTTATGAGCCTCCACTTTTTGAGTTGCGTGAGATCTCCTTCCTTTGGTAGGAGTTTGATAAGTGATGAGTGGCGAGGTACCCCTACACTCAACCATACGAATACGAGCGTGTACGCGCGATCCGGTCGAACTCCGCAGACTAAATGCCTTAACGCCACAAGAAACACTTGGGGTTAATCGTTTGTTGTCTTCCCAGGCTTGCGTGTATGTGTCACGGTGTATGGTTAAGCACGTCTGAGGTATGTGATTTTTTTTGGTATTTTTCAGTTTATCTCCTAAGCTATGAGGGAAAGGATTGAGAAACTAACTAACTCTAACTAATGTCCTAAGTCTAAATTAACTAGCGTCAGCATCTGTTCCCACTTACCGGACACACCCTGAACTATGCAACTGTGGCTACCAAACGCTAATCGTTACTAGGATCACCACACGTAACGCAAGTGCTCGAAGTGGTCGTACTGAGGCACCTATTTAGCCTAAGTGTGATAAGTAGCTGATTCCTTAGCCAGCCATACACACCTGTGGATGCTCGTAGCCAAGTCGTACTTATCACACGTTCTAGCCTAGCGATGAGCAGCCGATTCCTTGATTAGACATACACATCCGTAGATGCTCGTAATCAAGTCATACTCGTACACACTAGGAAAGCAATAAATAATAACAATAATTAAAACCATGTACTGCAAGGTTTATCCAATCAAGTTCGTCTTACACAACTTGTGTTCAGGTTACAAAGTTGCTCGAATAAAGAGCTGTTCACTCTAGGACTCCTACTGTGGGCACATGGGAAAAATTCTAACTCTGGAGGGATCAAACTGCCAGAGCTTCACTACTTCTAGCCAGGATTGGGATATGAAGGGAGTGCTACCTCTTATTTATAGATATGGCGGTGGACCGCGATATCGCGTACGCTATATCGCAGGGAAAGACGTGATATCGCATACGCGATATTGCATGGGATGCGATATCGCGGCACTATGCATGTCGCGTCTCATCAATAAGGCCTCTATTTATAAAATATTTCTAACTAATCCTTGCCTAACCACCTTTTTATACATATAGTAGAAGTATTACTTCATATAAGGTCAAAAAGCTTTATAAAATTCACCAAGAAAGCCAATAAGACCAAGGCCTTTATCATTTGGCATTGACATGAAAGTTTGGGTGAGATCATTCATTGATAAAAATTGGGAGGGGGTGTGTCGGACCCCAAAAAGAGAATTTTATTAATTGAATGAGATTAAGTACATGATCAACATCTGAACTTATTGATGGTTAAATAGGGAGAAGAACAATGTCAAATGCAGATGTTGAGGGAAAACATCTTGATACATAATCCTTCACAGGGTGTGGGAGTACATTCCAAAGAGCAAACTCATGCTAGGAATCAATAAGAAATATGAGTTAATAAGACCAGGGAAACAACAGAGAGCTAAAAATGCTCAAAATTATGATGAGACACTGATGTAGCAGATTGAGATGGGGAAGAGTGCACGAATTGGTGTATCCGCTCCAAGGCTGCAAATAATAAAACAACTGATTAGTATCCAACTTTAACTTAGAAGTGTAAGATATAATTTGGAAATGCACAAGGCGAAGAATTTGAAATTTTTCCATAATAGTTAAATGGTTACAGTTAGACGAATCAGTGTTATGGAAAAGAGCAGTGCATATGCACTTCCATATATAGTAAAGAACGAGGGGCCTAATAAATTCCCAAAGAAACTGAAGGTCAGCAGAGGGGGTGGCCAGAAAGCCGAACAAGATATCCTCATGGAAAAACTTGCACAAAGGGAAAACTTTAGAAACCCATTCCCATGAAGACTGAGCAAAGGGGCAATGCCAAAAAATGTGGACAAAATCATCAAGACCTCCATAGAGAGGGCAATTAGGGTTTGGAATCCCAAGGTATTCACAACGTTTGCCGATAGGTAGGCCTTGATGAAGGAGGCACCAAAGAAATTGTTTAATTTTTGGAAGAGTCAGAAGGCTCCAAACTCGTGAGAAGAGGAAGAGCCAAAACTACTCAGACTCTTCTTTGTGCCATGATCTATTACAACGATTAACAATCATAGATGAATCATGCAACAATTGAAAGGGCACATGTGGTTTATAGGGTAGAAGGTTCAATCCATTAATCCACTGAAGACCATGGAAGAGACTAGGAACTGAAACATCCAAATGTAAGTACTGATGAATGAAGTGATAAAGTTTGTCAAGGCAGTGGTGCATAGATCTGGAAGCCCCATATAAGTTTTCAAACATATCCTAAGTAATCGACTAATTGGTGAGACAAATACATCTAAGGGAAACAACTCCCTTTTGAAACCAAATGGTGGCTGTCCTGGCATTTGAGGTGGCTAGAGGAGCAAGCGATAGGGGCAGCCACCAAGGGCAAATCTTAGAAAGGAGGGTAGGATTGATATGAACATTATTCCAATTCACATGAGAATATAAGACCTACCAAGCCTTCCAAATGCTTTTGAAAACATGTGTTCCAGGAATGATAATGTCATGGGGAGAAAGGATCCAATTAACAGGGTGGATACCCTTCCAGATGGACTTATTCTTAGGGAATGCTTATTGAAGCCTTAACTAAAGAAGATTCCCAATAATATTGGGGGCATCCAAGTGCTGAACCAACCACTTAGCAACAAGGGTGAGACCTTGTTTGAAGGAGTTCAAAAGGCCCAATCCACCTTTGTTTTTAGGAAGAGTTACTATATTCCAGGTAACACGATGAAAGCCTTTTTGGGAGTCTTTAGACAACCACATGAAGTCTCGAAATAAACGTTCAAGCTTTTGATAAGAAGCATGGGAAGGGGCCCACCATGACGAATAATAAACATGGGTAGAGGCACAAATAGACTTACAAATGAGATACTTACCGGCGAGGGTGAGGGGTTTGGTTTTCCATTTTTCGATTTTCCTTTGAATTCAAGAAAGTACTTGGTCCCATAGCTCTAAAGTTGGGTCTTTAAAGCGAAAAGGGGTTCCCAAAAGCTTAATGATTTCATGATCTTGAGTACGCTTCCAACTATAATTGGGAAAATGGCTGTAGTTATTGGTGAAGTTATAAACTGAAGATTTACGCCAATTTATAACAGAGAGGGAGTAATATTGCTTTACTTGAGACAACAGACGCTGCACATTAACAACATTGTTTTGAATAAGGAAAAAGGAGTCATCAACGAAATGCATATTGAGGAGCTGATGTTGAGGAGAAGATAGATGAACCCCAGATAAAACATTATTTTGAATATCCAAGTTGATTTGATGACAGAGAAAATCAGCAGCAATGATGAAGAGGTAAGGAGCAAGAGAGCAGCCTTGCCTAACAGACCTATGAATAGAAAAGGAAGAAGTGATGCCGAAGGTAGTCGCGATTCGCGCAGTAGCATCTGAGAATAAGCATTCTACCATATGAATGAACTTAGGGCCAAAACCCAATTTAGTCATGGTTTGGATAATGAAGTCCCACTTAATATTATCATAGGCTTTAGCGTAGTCAAGCTTCATCAGGAGGATATCCTGACCCTCGTCCTCAGCCCACTTAAGACCTTCCCAAGTAGCCACCACGTTATTTAATATGTATCTTCTTGGGACAAAGCCAGTCTGCTGGGGGGAAATAATAAGAGCAAAGATTTTCTTTAATTGCAAAGCCAAACATTTAGCCCAAATTTTGTAAACCACATTAAGTAAGGTGATAGGTTGCCAATTGGAGATATAAGTAGGATCTCCCAATTTAGGGAGAAGACGAATAATCCCTTGGTTTAAGATTGGTCCCAAAGAACTAGTAAGCGTAGCCTCTTTGATAACATGGAAGAGGTCAGAACCTACCAAATCCCAATGCTTTTGGAAAAATTCGACTGGAAAACCATCATAACCAAGGGCTTTCCCGAGGCTTAGGTTAAAGCAAGCTTGTCGAAACTCAGTTGGAGTAATATTGACTTCTAAAATTGTTAGCATAGAAGAATTAACTAGTCTAGGATAATTTAGAGTGGTGGCCACGAAGGATGCAGGATCCATAGGAGTAGTGGTGAATAAGGCCTCAAAGTGTTCCTTAAGATAAGAGAGAAGACTATTTTGGTCAGTGATAATGGATCCATTTATGGAGAGTTTATCTAAAGAGGGCGAAGGGGAGGATTGGTTAAGGTACTTAAAGAATTCCTAACAGTGCTCATCTTGAATGTTTAGCCAAGTGAGTCGACTTTTAATCAAGGCACCTTGTGCCTTATATACTTCCCAATGTTGAAAGGCTATACGGGCTCTAGCAAGCTCCCCTTGTAGGTGACTACTAAAGGGATCATTAGTTAGTTTGGTCATAAGGTGCTCAATGGTAGAGCATATGTTGGTGTACTCTTGCCAAGAACGAGAGGCAACTTCCTTACCATAATGATGGGCGAGATTCCTAACTCTACTAGTAGTCCGAAGGCACCAGTGGATCCAACCCTTTGGACCTAAGGGTCTAGGTTCAATGTTCCAAAGGCTAGAAAGAAGTTGTTGGGTGGGAGGAGAAGAGAAACATTAACTATGTAACCTAAAGAGATGATAATTTCGTCGTTGGTGGTCATTATGGATCTGCATAGATAAAGTAATGGGGAAATGATCAAATAAGGTTGCATGTTGGTGGACTTTAGTAGTAGAAAGGGTCTGCCAAAAAGAAAGAGTGGAAAAATAATATCTATCTAATTGACTATAAATGCGAGCCTGTCCCTTACGAAGATTGTTCCAAGTGAAGCTATTTAGAGAGCCACTAGCAGTGTCTACGATGCCGTCTGAAAGATAGAAACGTTTCTTAAAATTTGACCAAGCTTGATATTCGTGATGAGGAAGTTGAGAGAAAACACCCCCAAGCTTATCATGAGAGAATTCCATCATTTTAAAATCACTGCTAAAAATCCAAGGAATAGAAGGGAGGCTATGAGTGAGTTCATGCCACAATTGGACTCGTTCGGTAGAGTCATTGGGAGCATAAATAGAACAAACTCTGAAGGGACCATGTGAGAAGGAGAAAACAGCCCAGGCCAATTTGTGACCTAAATCGGACCCATGCTGTAGGAGTTTGTCTTTCCAATAGGCTGGAAAAAGAATGGCTGCTCCACCTTTGCCACACTCATGAGAAGTAGCGAGAACAAAAGAATGGGGGAGAAACCAATAGGCTGAAAGAGATAATTGGTCGACTGAGATCTTGATTTCTTGAAGAAGGAGGAAATCCAAAGTGAGATTTAGACTAGAGAGGAAGTTGTTGGCTTGTTTGCGATGAAGCCTATCAATTAGGCTTTGGACATTCTAAGATAGGAGGTTCATGGAGAAGCTCTAAATGTTATGAGTGACAGGGCAGTAGAAGGATTTGAGTTAGGGATGCCAGTCGTCATAGTAGTGGAAAGAATTGTAAAGGAGTTGCTTGTATTAACAGTTAAAGCTGGGTTAGTTTTGGGCGAAGAAGAGGAAGGGGGAGTAGTGGTTTTAGATGCTTTGGCCCTTTTTCTTCCCCCTATCATTACAAATTCATCACGTAAAAGTGAATCTTTGACTGATTGTGATTGGAATATTGGTGTCTTGGACTTGGCCTTAATGTGAGAATGGGATTGGGAGACTATTGCCTTAGAGGGAGCAAACAAGAAAAAAAGGTGTGAAACATTGTTAGAAGTAGAACCAAACTTAATGGGATCAAGTGGTGGGTTAGGTTGAGGAATGACTACAGAACTGGATTTGGGAGGATTGGTTTGAGATTTTTTCTTAGCTAGAAAGGGATAGGTAGAAATGTGGTGCTCTGCATGATGACAGTAGTTACAAGAGTTGGGAAGATAAAAATAGTCTACCTTTTGAGTAAAAACTTTGCCTCTAGCTTTTAAGGTTAAAAATAATTTACCTTTTGAGTAAAAACTCTTAAGGTTAAAATGGTTTTCTTTTGGGAAATGTCAAATTCAATCCAGTAGTGACGAAAGTGAGCCTCGTTAACCTCAATTCCATGGTCGGAGATAACTCGAACTAAGGTGCTAACTATGTCTCGCTCAACAGATGAAAAGATTAAAGCAAGATTAAGCAGCTCTACATAACAAGGGGTGATATTAAAGGCTGGGTCTCTAACATTGAAATCAAATTTTCAAGCCCAGGCAATAAGTGTAGCATTACGAACAAAAAAAATCTGGAGAAAGAGCTTTCTTGATGTGAGAAGCCTCCAAAAGTTCAGCAAGGACAAAATTACGAGCATAGTATTGAACGTGTAAGACCTGTATCTCGTGGGTTTGTAAAATATTTTTAATATGCAAATCGATGCTTAATGATCGAGGTAGGAAACCCACTATTTGAAAAAAAATAAAACGTGCAGAAAAATCTTGAGAAACAGATTCAAAGATGTCATCAGGTAAAAGAAAATTCAAAGATTCTAAGTTGGGAGAATTTCTCTGAAGTGAAGTAGCAGCTGCTAAGGATTCGTCCATACCCTTGCATGAAAGCAACTCCACATCCATTTGAACAAGCTCAACGTCGGTAATCTGTTGCCACCTTCCCAATCACCGTATCGTTTTGTTATAAAAAAAACCCCAAAATGAAAAATGCAACGTGCAACTATGTCGCTTGGGCACCTTCCATTGATAAAAATGTGTTTGATAACACATCAATATTATGTATACAAACACATTGCAAAAAAGATAATAGTTTATGTTTATTAATACCTTTAAAAGAAAAGAAAGATTTGTAGTATGAATAACATTCATGATGGATGTCATCTTTATTATATATCCTTTTATCATCAATTGTAATAGAATTTACATTTTTGGAAATAGGCTAATTTCAAAAAAAAAGTTAACAAGTTTATCCCTAATTTGTTTCTAATTAAGCTAATCTTGCACATATCTTCATTGTTAAGAAAGTATTAAAAATAAAAATAAATAGAATAGAAAGAATTTCATTAGTATAAATTTTATTATTATTCAAGTAGCAGATAACAAGAGCATGATCAAATAATATGAACAGAGGTAGCACTTAAACTAGAGGATCACACTTATAATTAGGTCTCCAAATTACATTTGAATAGACAAGAATTCTATTCAATTTAGAAAATATTCCAGCATGATTGGCATGCCAATTACTCTAAATAAACTACTACTAATTTGTAGGAATGTCATTTCTATTTTATATTGGAACTTGCAAATGAAAGTTTTGACAAATATAGAGCCATGATATCTCATTTGAGAAGGTAGAATGCTCTGCATCCAATGATTTCTGTTTGGCATTCTGGGAAAAAAATGTTGCTGGAGAAAGAAAAAAAAAAAAAACAGATTCATGTCTCAGACTATGCATTTCAAGACTACCTTGAAGATGCTCTTTGAGGCTCCTATTAAGCATGTATTCATATATTAGAAACTTGTAAAACAAGGATTTTTAAGTCAGGCAAAAATTATGTATAAAATCATTACTGTATTGATTTCAAAAAGATGATATACAAAATGAAAATTCCAAGAATGCACATGACAATCGATGGACTGCAAAATGGGAATACCTCCCATAGTCATTTAAACAGAGTTCTTTTAAGCGTACAAGATGGTGATGATGTAGTCTCCCCAAGAGCTCCATTTCTCTATGAAATTCATCATAATCTTGTTCAAAGGAACCAGCTCTGTGTTTCACAGCCGCAAAAAGACCACCTTCAAAGTACCCTTTATAAACTGACCTATATTGTCCCTCTCCAAGATATGGACTAAAATTAATAGTTGCATTACGGACCTCTTTGTAACTGAAGTACCTAAATAGGGATATCTGGCCTGCGATGAATCAAGAGTGTCATTGAGATAAAAGACATAATTTCCCCCAAATTATAATTTCTTTGCTAACATAATAAACCTTTTTGCCATTCTAGTTCTTCTGGATTGATGATGAAGTAAGTTGTCCTTTTTGATGGAAGAATTCCAATGTACTGGTGTCTCTAAGCTCTACTCTTTTCCTTTTGATCAATATTAGCATCACAAGCAAAAAAAGAATTAGCAATGCAATGGTTCCAGTTCCAAGACCAACAATTAACATCCAATGATATGACTTGGACTTCTTTGGGACAGATATTTGAATTTTCATATGGTAGAATGACATCTGATGTAGGAAACAGGGATGGTGTAGCAAATTCAATGAATGGCTTTGTCTTATCAATGGATAAAGCCAACAAAAGAACTCTTAAAACATTAGCTATGATTAAAAAATGGTGATAAATGAATGATCCCAAAACCCCAAAAAAAATAATTATGACATGCATGTTTTTCTAATTCACAAGCATTCTCAATTTCAATACTTATTTTCGCTTTTTTGCTGAAACAAAAATAATAAACTAATAATCCAAACAGAATGATATGGTTATTAAATAGCACACATCAATATCATGAATCTAATATACTACCGAAAAGATGAAAATTTTAAATTTTTGCACATTGCACAGAGATGCCCGGTTCCACTAATCATGTGGAATGCACTGGTTGAAAGCATTCACAGCCCAGAAATTGATTTAAAGTATTGAAATGCTCCAACCATGATATTCCTTCCAAGACACTGCAGCAGAGCAATCATGTAGGTAACATCCCACACAATGCTTAAGTGTTAAATTTCTAAGTGACTTTGATTTTCACAACTAACATATATTATGCACCGATGGAAGCTGGACCCAAAAGTACAAAACTATTTTCTTTTATGCCACTATCAGGCAATATTGATTGACCTTTATAATTGCCGTGTTTAATTTTGAAGGCCTAACCAAGCACAGCATACATGTAAATCTATATTACTCAATTTCAATCCATGTTAAAGAAAATGATAATGCAAAACAAATATTGCAGTCATGAATAATTTAACGAATGAAGATTTTTAAAAACATATGTAACTCAGGATTCAAAATTGGCTTTCAGCAGAAACATAATTGAGAACAAGAATTTTCTATTCGTCTTATACTCCTAACAATTGGAAAATTTAAAAATTAAGGATGAAATTCCTTAGATTAAGGAGATAAAAACATCAAAAGCATTATCATAAACAAAACTCTTCATGTGTACAAACGTACATCACACAAGAAAAGGAAACGTGCTTATGTTACTGAATCATGGAATAAAGTTAAGTTATAAATGAACATTGTTTGCCAAAAAAAACTCTTTAGCTAAACAAGGTACTTCATTTGCACTAGAAAAGGAGGGTGCCTAGTTTGCTTAACCATGAAAGTAAACTTTACAATCATTCCATGAGATTCATCTGTTTATGCTGAAATTGCAGGGTAGCTTTTATCCTAAGAACATAAAAATCTAAGCTGTGAAGCTTTGCAGCCTACTGTTAACCCGTCTCTTTACCTATAAGTTAGTTAGGATTCCAAATAAGTCCCGCTTCTTGGCACTTTAGGCATGGCAAAGATACATTGCAGCAAACAATTTGTATGATTTTTTTTCTCTTTCATCCTGTGGTAGTTGGCCACTGTGTTGATTTTATTTTTTATTTGTATGAGAAAATTGTAATGGCTGAACAATAGATCCTTTTGGTCTATGGATGTAATAAAGCTCTAGTTTCAGTTTTAGTTAGATTAACATGTATTGGAGAGTTGGAGTCCAACTTCAGAACACCAAAGGAAACGGAAAGAAGCTTACTTTCATGAAATTGCACAGAAAAACTAATTGCTCCTTCAACCTCAAAAACAGTAATTACATTTGAATGATTAATGCTAGAAACTAATGTTGTTTATGATGATATATTTTAACTGAATGTGATCACACACAATAAATAATAGTCCCCCTTTACGATAAAGTCAAACATCCCAATTATCATTATATATAACTATAAAAATGAACCAATCTGGATGCTCAGGTAAAGAAATTCATCTCAAGCAACAGCCTGAAACTGAATTCTGTCTGGTTGAACCAAAAGATCTCTTCATCAATATAGCAAAAGCCTTTGCTTTTGCCAGTTTCACTTTAATAAATAATACCTTTCCATAAATAAACATGAAATCAAACACCTGCATTTGCTACAGCTGTGTTATAAAAAATAAAAATAAAAAATGAAACAAAAAGGATAACAGGGGTTATGAACATAAATGTAGTGTAGAAGGGTAGCATCAACTGAATGCACAATACAATATATAGTCTAGAGATAAAAGTTTAGTATTCTTAACTAAACTATTGTTAAAATCCAGTCTAAGCATCTGCTTGCGAATCCAAAAGTAGGAAAAAGTTTATATCCAATAACAAATACAGATACTTAAAAAACAATAAGTAATGATTTTTTAACTCTATTGCTGTGATTGCTGATAGTTTGAACTATAGTTTACCGTTTTCCACCAGCAAGTTTATGGAATAAACAAAGATCAAATGCATAGATGGCCTGAATTGATGTTCCAGTTAATTCCAAAAGACTAACAAATCATAAACGTCCAAGCTAACATCCTTTAGCACAATCTTTATATTCAATCACAACAAAAACTATCAAACAAAGAATTAAGAACCAATTTGAAAGCAGGACAAAAGCCAAGAAAAAGATCAAGAATAAGAACTAGCATACTTCTTGAAATCCATTATCATCCAATATGCCTCAATGTCACTAATCAGATTTCAGATTGGGGTTTGAAAATTCCTATGTTGATGTGCATGCTTTCAGTTCTGTAAACTTCAGGGTACCATTCGTGTAAATGAGATTGTTACACTTTTTTATAGACCTTGTTGCTTATTTGAAGAACTTTTCTAACTACAACTGCACATAGTATCATCTTATTTGAGAAACATTTTTAGCCCAAAATAACTTCATGATGACCCATTCTTTTGGCTTTCGAATCCCAGAAGACAAGGAACTTGTAAGAAAACAATGGTATGAAAAAATACCCAATATGACTCCTAAGGAATCTTTCCGCGGCTGTGGTCGTATGAAATGCTAGATCCACACACTAACAAAAGAAAATATACAAGAAAACTTATGACAGAGTACATGAAATTCAATAAAAAAATCAACGCATTCCCAACTTCAAAATATCACAAACATGAACGAATCCATGTAACCAACTTGAATCAATGATCAGCGATGTTGTATTGTGATTAGTTTTCACAGTATTCCAAATAAGTTACTCAATTTCAGTTGACAAAGAAGATTTTTTAGAAAATGCAGTCAGATGATAAAGCAATATACCAGTTGCCACACTGACATTCAAACTCTCAACTTTAAAAAAGCTATTGAATTCACTCACCTGACAGTGATCATCACCTGCACTCAGAAGATGAGGATGAAGAACAACATGAGGAAGATCAGAACCAGGAACAGATACCAACTGAGAGAAACATTGACGGACAAGGGACCTTAGACCCCTGCCCTCACTACAAGGAACCAAAATCGTGGGCACATCTGTCTGAACTTCATTCACAAGCACTGAATCAGAACTTGCAGCAGCACCCAGAACCCTCCAACCATTCTTCTCAGACCCAACCAAAAACTGCATCATGTTCTTGCATGACCAGAGCTCAACCAGCTCCAAGGAACCTGCACTGGCCTTGCTGACCACTCCTGTGGGAGGAGCCGAGTTCTTTGCACAGACCACAATCCTAGCTGCCCCAAAGAAATAAGCAGACCTCACAACATCCCTAAAATTTTGTGGGTCTGCGACTTCATCCAGTGCCAGCCACAGAGGAGGAGGAGAACCCTGAAATTCAACAGGCTCCAGATGCTTGATTCCCACCAATTCCAGATCAGAAGCATCCAGAACAAACCCCTAATGAGGCCTGTTATCAACCAGCATATTAAGATCATGCTTGGAAATCTCCTTGATCACCAGTCCCAGCCTTCTGGCAAGGTGCAACACCAGCTCAATGCCATCTTTGTCCGTCTTTTTCTTGTTCTTCACGCTCAAATCCATGCCCTCCTGAACATAAAGGGCATAGAACTCCCTCCTGGCAATGCTCAAAGCTGCTAGAACGGGTCCTACACCATACAGAGCCTCACCAACCACCTTTGGAATAGTAGAAGTAGTGACTTCCCTCCAAGTTCTCCTTCCCCATTCCTACTGTTGCTTTCTAGTCTTGTCTCTTCTCCAATCCGAGCTCTGTCGAAAATGGGGGTTTAGGGTTTTTCCCATGCTGATCCAACTCTTCTTCAAAATCCGGATTTTGGCTTCTCCACTGCTTACTCAATTCCTCGGAACCATCTTCATGGCGATAATCAGTCTCAGATCTTCTGCTATTATCGTTTTGGGTTCTTCTCTTTTTGTTATCCGCTTCAAAGTGACCATGTCCCTTGTCATCACCGGCTGACATTTTTCTCAGCCTTTCTTTGATTCGGACCCATCTTTCATAGTTAACAGGCTCTGAAGCCTCTTCATCATCCGCATCTTCTTCAGTACTGTCTGCTAGAGCTTCGGTCGAAGGTTCAGCAGGGAATTCATTCCTGCGATGCTTTGTGTCAACTGTTTTAAGGGCATTTTCAGAGCCCATAACCAGGGAGTTGGGCTGCTCAAAGTACTGATCTGCTGCATCTTCCCAGGATGATCTCTTGGGGGATTTTACAGCCTGAACTGAAAGGCCTTTTCGACTAGGCCGCCGCTGCTGCTTCAACCTTTCTGCATTTCTATTTTTCTTGATCCAAGGTATGACGATCCCTTCACTGGTATTGCTACTGACACTGCTGCAGAAGCCTCTACATGCTACGCATACATTAAACCTGTTCAGTACTCATTGAACCAGATATGAAGCTCTGTTTACTGTACCCAGGGCCAGAGACGAACCAAACAGAACCATCTCCTTGGTAACCACGATCCTGAATTCTGATTCCTGAACGATTCATTTAGTGTTTTTGTGCTGTGGTGCTCTATATTTGTTCGACCCTAAGATGGGGCCTTCGGTGTTTCGAATTGATTTTTAATTTTTTCTTGTTAAAAAAGCTCTCAACAAGTGATCTCATAACCGGAAACTTTTTTGGGTGTGAATTTTATCTCCAACCTTGTCAGTCATGAAAATTTTTTACCATATGTTTTTAAAATTTTCCTAAAATTTTTTGGTAAGTATTTACTTTGCACTTTGATTTTGTTATTTATTCATAAATAAAATTATTTTTAATATAATCTTAGATTACAATCCCCAAATTCATAGATTTGAAGCCCTAACTCAACAGAGCATAAATTATTGCATTTAATAATTTTATTACAAATGAGCTTAAGATGTCTTGTTGAGATTGTAGGTGGGACATCTCACATTAGATGTCTTAACTTGGACATCTTAGCTACACTTGGGACATCTTCTATTTTTTTTGTGATGTCCAGCCTAAAATTGAGCTTTGCAATTGGGATGTCTTATGTTCTTCTGGGACATCTTGGCAAACACCAAATGATCTTCTTTTGACTTCTATACACCTTGCATCCTCTTGAATCCTATTAAATTCTTTCAATCTTAGTTGAGACTTTGTTACTTCAAATTGATAACTCAACTCTCATCTTGGTTTCATCATGCTTTTTGTCTTAATCCCATTATGCTCTTGTATTGGTCCTTTCCAAACATACAAGATCTTACAAGCACATTTTCCAAAAGGTTAATAGTTATGATTGTTAAGCTTGATATTACAAAAGCCTATGATAGAGTATATTGGGAAACCCTTCATACTATCATGAAGTTGTTAAGCTTCTCCAATTGATGCATCCATCAAATGAGGTATATCATATATTCCACTCACTTTATCATGTAGGTCAATGGGATCAACTTTGAATGGTTTTCTTTTGGAGTGGATCTTAAATAATGGAATCCTCTTTCTACCTACTTATCTATGATTATGTTAGAATGGCTCAATGCCTAATTAAGCAAGGCGGTGATGGTTTTGACATGTAGTTTGGACAACCATACCTCACTCACTTTTCATGTCCATTTCATGAATTTGAAGTAAGAAGAAGAAATAAATTTAACAAGCCAAAGTTCATAGTAGTAGAAGGTCGTATTTATATATGGAAATGTAGTAGAGTCAAGGAGACAAAAGAAAAATGTCAAAGATCAAAAGAAGACAAAGTTTAAGAATAAAGCTAAAGAGATGACAAATTAGAATTTTTATAACATAGGAACAAAAGTATTGTAATTTTCATTTGATTTATTATGCCATATAGAAAAAAAATAGAACATTCCATTTATTTTTCCTTTTATAAAAGATGGATGGAAGAATGTAATTAACTAACTGATGAGCGGCGAGGTACCGCTATACTCAACCATACGAATCACAAGCGTTCATCCACAATTTGGTCGAATTCAGTGGATTAGACTAGTTGTGGCATTGATGAGTGGTGAGATACCCCTACACTCAACCATACGAATACGAGGGTTTATTCGGTCGAACTCCACAGACGAACTAGTTGTGGCACCTAGATCGTTAACCTTAGGTCGCAATTCGCTATCTTCCCACTTGGACTAGTATTATATTTGTCACATATGGTTTAGTCCAGAGTGAGGTGTATGATGTGTTCTAACCTAATGCTACTCCTAAAGGCAGTGGAAAGTAATATTAACTAAGCTAAGCTAGGAGGGAAAGGGTAAGAGGGTCTAATCTAGCCTAAGTGCGATGAGCATCTGTTCCTTGATTATCCGTACACATCTTGAACTTCGTGCACGACTACCACTGGGATTACCAAGCGTAGATCCTAGGTACGCCACTGGGTTACCAAGTAGTCACACTTAAATGCTTGTAATCAAGTTGCACTCATTCCGCGTTACTAGGAGACAAGGGTGAGAGGAACTAATTAGGAAAACAGTAAATAACAATTAAATAAATAAATAACAAAGTGAATGCTGCAATGATGAAGTAAT
>MNCI01036754.1:246755-278020 GCA_015680685.1 Gnetum montanum | reverse complement strand
GGGATGAGTTCTACTCAGTCACATTAACCATAAAATACACAAGGGGCTTTACACAACCTTGTTCTTGGGATTCCATTCCATTCTTTCCTCTCCATCTTTCTTCCCATTTTCCACCTCATTGCTGGTTTTATCATTAGTCCATTTTGGGTTGATGAATTATTTTTCTTTGGTGAATTCTTGTGGGTAAGTTTTTAACTCTTTCTTCCAAATGACATTCCTAGAGCCTATGGCCTCTTTGGTTTGTGGGTTTGTCAGGGCATAAAAGGCATGAACCTGCTTTGGGGAGGACCCACTAGCATTTCTTTTTGGTGCAATTGTTAACTTCTTTTCCTTAAACATTTCCTACAATCAATCATTTCTTGTTTCATCCCCATCCATGACATCCATTTTATTGGCATTGCCATTGATATTTCTTTTTTCCATATTTCTTGTTCCTCATATTTTTCCATCTTATAGCTACTGGAGGTTTGCTCTTAGTCGTGGGGGCTCAGACACAAATTTTTCAATTTTCTCGATTTTACTATTTGCCTAACCCCTACACCTTGGGTAGTCACATGTGATAAATCTCTGAACTAGTTTTTTCCATAACCACAACTTAGCCAATGCGCTTCATATCGAGGTAAGGTATCAACTGCATTGTGGATTATCTATCCTTTCTCATTTGTGACTATGTTGTATGTGTAGATGGCGATCATACAAACAATGGACTAGGCTTGAAGGAAGCACTTAGGATGGATTGGAATTGAAGCATTTACGAAAGGAGCAAGTCAACAAAAGGTGCAATCTTAGCATTGGCAGCAACACTCTTCATTTTCTTTCTCTTTCTTTCTCTACAAGTTTCCAAATAAAGGCTTGGATGTAATTTATGTACGAGTGTTCACCACAATGGTCATGAACACTAATGTTGTAATATGCTTATTGATTCATTCACTGGGCACATTGAATTTTTCATCCCATTTCACTGTCAGTTGTCAATTAGTCAATAATCCCATACCTTCCCAATATTTTGTAAGGAACTTGAGGACGAGTTTTCATTTAGTCGTGGGGGTATGATGAGAGCAGTTACTCTAATAATTAGAGTGGTTATTATTAGAGCAATTACTCTAATTATTAGAGTGGTTATTATTAGAGTGGAAGTTTCTCTAAAATAGAGGGGAAGTTTCTCTAAAATTAGAGTGGTAGTTTTTGTAATTATTAGAGTAGTTGCTCCCAAGCCTATAAATACAATGCCTAGGCACAAAATTTAGCAGGGGAAGTTTGAAAAGAAGTCTTGGAAGGAAGTCTTTTAGGAGTCAAGTTAGAGTATTTTCCAAGTGCTCACAACAGGAGATCTAAGGGTGGATAGATCTTTATTCGAGCACTGTGTACCTGAGCACACCTTGTGTACGGCAATAAAGATGAGCTCTTGGATTCATCCTTGCAGCACTTGAGATTTGTTTTCTTGCTCATTTATTTTATTCTATTTTCTTCTACATTTATTTTATTTTATTTTATGCACTCTACATTTTTGTTAGTAGCACACACAGTACGATCACTTCAAGCATGCGTGTAACACTTGGTAACCCAGTAACGATTAGTGTTTGGTAATCCCAGTAGTGTTGCGCTGGTTCAGGATGTGTACGACAAGTGAGAATGGATAATGGTGTTAGGATTAATTAAAACCTAGTTAATTAGTAGTTAAGTTAAAGTAGTCACTTAGTTATCTCGCTCTCTCCTCCCTTATTAGTAGTAGGACATAAAAACATAAAAGATATAGAAATCATATGCCTCAAGCTTACTTAACCATATAATCATAACATACAAGTAAGTTTGGGAAGACAACAATCAATCAAGTTGTCCTTGTTCCACGAGGGCACATAAGCACTTAGTCCTTGGAATTCAATTGAATCATGTGTGAAATGCTCGTATTCGTATGGTTGAGTGTAGGGGTACCTCACCGCTCATCATAAAGGGTAGATTATCTCACAAAAGGTAAAATGAGGGTGCTCTAGATGTTGAAGGATGATCCTTCCATCAACATCCCTTTGTTCTTAAATGACTTGGCTATGAAGTTGATATAAAATCATGCAAGATGGGTAGTTTTTTAATGATTCATGAAGGAGTTTTGGAAGTTCTTGTACATCATCAAGACATGAGCCAAGATGACATCCTAGACGAAGACAGATGGGAAATCCTTGCCCACCATAACTCGCATTCAAAAAATTCTACTTTAGGGATGAAGATGAATAAGAACTTAAGCTAGGCAAAGGGATGATGAAAGCATGAAAATGGATCCTCCCACATGTAATTAATACTCCAAGATAGAGCTTAGCTAAATAATACCATGAGGAACCCTTACAAGTGGCTCTTGAGCATAGCCAAACATTGTAGTTGAGAACTACATTATCGATGCTTAGCTCTTAGAAGAAAATGTTGGTGGCCAAAGGACCCATATCAAAGGATAACACCATATCATCTGCTCATTACTGACACATGTAGATTTTGCTCATAATAATAAGCTTATTACTTATTCTCATTTTTCATCTTCCTTACTTCTTAGAGATCATCTTTCCCCATCCATCACGAGCATTTTCTAGGATCCTATTTCTGTGATAGATCCCTCTAAAGATACTTATGCACCTATGACTAATAATCCTAATGCCTATAATCCTAATTCCATTAGGAGTTCTACATTCCTGAAGCACCAACCTTCCCATCCCCTTCCTGGGAGGATGATGATGGCCTTGTAGAGGAATACCTAGTAAATAATAATCATTAAACACCATTATAAGACTCCTGTGGTTTTTTAACCAAGATCTTAATGTTATCAGTAGCTATTGTCTAGCCCCTTTAAGGGACTCTATCCTAATGTTTGAAATTGCTCAATATTAAGAAGGGGCAATGCTTTCCCTACACCATGCCTCAGATTACTCTTTGTTTAGAAAGTTTCTTCCAATGCCTCTTTAGGAAAACAACAACATCAATGCTTACCTCTTTAAATAGTTGGATGTGGTGAATCGACATGCTTCTATCCCAATGACATAAACTAGATCCCTTTTTAGCATGTCTTCTTAGTTTTCATGACTCTCATATATCTATTTCAATTTTTTGCTTCTACATAAGGTCTTGGATGTTTAGTTATATCATATTTATAGTTGTACATGATTCTTATTAGCATCATTTTGGAATTTGGTCTTTTCTAAGTAGTTTCAAAAGTCTAAATTATTTCTTCCTTATTTGCTTCATGTTGTAGGCAAACTAGATGTCACTTTTAATGTATAGGTTGTTTATGTTTTCCTAGTTGTCTAAACTTAGAATTTTATCTTTCACCTAATCATGTTTATCATTTGGAGCATTAAGAGCCTTACAACATCAACCAATCATATGCCTCACGAAGAGTTAAACATACACTTGAACTTCACTAACTCAAGGTGGAAAGATAATGATCTCACATATTAACATCAATTACTAGCATAATTACATTGTCCATTTATGGATTATGATCTGGTCACATGCAGACACTCATGACTTGTATGATAAAGTGTCAGGATACCTCCACTGCTCATCAACACTCATCACCCTTAGGATAGTTTAGGATTTGTCTTCTTATTATTCATTAGATTAAATAATTAATTTTCATGCTTTCATATGACTTAGCCTCAACCACACAACATCAATAATCATATGCCTCACTTTAAACTAACTCATATGTAAGCAAGTGATGAGCGGCAAAGTACCCATACCTCCAACCAGATGAATCCCAAGCATTTACACGCAATCTAGTCGAATTCCACAGACCTTAAGTTCTTAAGTACACTAGTTCTAAGATGTGAAGTCTAATCAGAATGATTATTGTCTTCTCAATTCCACTCATAAAGTACTCATCATTGACATCATTTCCAGGGGATGGTGCTACTAATCCAGATTAGTTATATTATAAATGATTTTTGTAAAAGCATGAATGATTTATCATTTAGGAATTATTAACATTTTAATCCACATACACATTATTAATTAAAAACATGCCTCCTTCACATAGGATAGATAATCCCTCACATGATGAGAATACAAGTAGGAGAAATGATAGGATCTATATTGAAGAGAATTAGAGTGAACCATTACAAGCAAGTGTCTCATATGCTCATTTAGATTCTTACTATATTCAAAGACTACATTCAACTATCATTAACAACCCTAGAGGGGGATGGAACAAGTCCTAGTACACGAAGGGCATTAAGGCCTAGGACCTCCTCAAAATCTAGAAGAGACAAATCAAGGAACCATAGGAGGAGATATAGGAATCATGGTGATTCTCCCAGTTCACCATCTTCCTCTTCATCCTCAACGTCTAGTTTTGACAAAGATGAACATAGATACAGAGATAGAGCTCTACTAAGGGATCAAAATGAATATAGAAATAGAAATCAAAGATAAGGTACACAGTATCAAATGGAGCATACAAGATCATCACAGTTGGATAAATAGAAATAGAAATTATGATCACAACATGCATGATGATGATGAACCCTTGTTGGCTACTAGAATCATGATATAGATCATAGAAGTAGTTAAAATACTTCATAGGCATCAAAGGGAAAGCCACATCAAATGAGTTGATATAAATGATATTCCTAAATTTAAGGGAGTCTACAATTCGGATTCACAACATCATTTACATGTCTTCCATGATGCCTATGTCTTGAGAAATATTGAAAGTAAGTGGCAAAAGCTTAAGACCTTTTCTAGGACACTCACAGAAGTAGCTGAAAGTTGGTATAGACTATTAGAACCAGATTCAATCCATTGGTGGTTCATAATTATCAAGCTCTTCAACAAAAAATACCAAACCTATCCAAGAGTGTCTAATCTAAAAAAATCCAAGGGTGAAAGAAAGAGAACAATGAATTCCTTGATGCAACTTGCAACATATATTATTATCTACTATATAGATGCCCAGGCCATGGATTTTCTCAAAATTAGCAACTTTTTCACATCATAGATGGGCTTTGTAACAAAACAAGGAAGACCCTTAGGATCTATGCCCAAGAAAAATTATCAAAGTTAAGAGCCTATTGGATACAAATGCTAATTGAACAAGTGGTAAAAGAAGAAGAAGAGTTATGTAAAAGGAAGAGTGTAGAGGAATATAACCATTACCCAAATTTTTACAAAAGGAGGTCCATATTTATGATTAGTAAAAAGAAGTAGCTCTTGATGAGTTGATTTCACATAAAACCTTGTCGATAAAAAAGCCTATCACTAAGATTAAAGCAAGGATAGATAAGATGTAGGAGTTGATAAATGAAAAAGTTACAACCAACTTGAAAATCATAGAAGAAAAAGAACAAGAAAATAGGTAGGAACACTTATTACAAAAAATGAAAAATAACTATAGTAGAAGAGGCTGCAAACTTGAATACAGAGGAGGATGGATGTAACATCTATTAATATGAACATCCAAAGGGTTATTACCCAGTTATGTTACATCTACAAGAGTCTAGGGCTTTTGCTTTGAATCCCAAGTTCATAGAAAAATAAAAGCCTACGAGAAATCCTTTCCCACAAGGTAATTATAGACAATCCTACAACTAACAATACTATCCTAGTAGGACTTCTGATCAACCTCAAGACTATTATCAACAACAATGGAAAAACTCACAGTTGTGAAGGATGCCATTAACAAACTAGCAACACCCTTATAGGCATCCAAACCCTTATGAATACTACATGTAACAACCTATTTCTCCAAATGATTCTACTTCCCATGCCTCAACTGATTACTACTATCCTCCTAAATACCATTAATCCACAACATCTCCTATGGGATCATCATCCCATGCCTCTCACCATTCATCACATTCTCAATACTCTTACTTCCAACATATATCACCATCAATAATGTAGGAAGAATTAGCACCACAACCTTAATAGAAGAATGTTACTTGTGCTATGAATATACAAAAGGACAATAGTGCTAGTAGCTCTAAACATAAGTCTCAGAAATGTCCATTCTTTAGGATGGTTTCCACACATGTGAATAAAACTAATTGACCTACTAGCTCATCCATACCAATGCAAGGCCAATATGGTGCAACTTCTTTACTTCCTTCCTCACAAAAATAATGTCTCCTAATCCTATGCAAAAGCCAACAACCATTATCACTCTAACATAAAACATAAAAGATGAACCTATCATTGTGAAGAGACAAAAAATTCTATGCATTAATAATAATGATAAAGGATGTCATTGTTGGTTGAAAGTTCATAGTGTTAACATGCCCTACACCAACCCACAACAAACCTAAGGGAATAAATATGTGTGAAAAACTATGTTTACACAATAGCCATGAAACCAAAATACACTCAGTGGCTAGAAAATGAGAGTGCCAAATAGTTCAAAAGATGCATGAAAACATCCAACTCACTTATTAGTTCTTGTTCTAAGAAAATGAATAAAAAAAAAAATAACTTAGAAAAGGACATCTTACACTTTGACTATATACCAGAAGAAATTATTAAACAAGGGGACCCAAGAACTAAAATAGAAAATTTAAAAAAGAAACATACCTAGACCTTCTTAAGAGAGAACACCTTCTAGTTCAACAAAATATATGTCTCCAAATGATTGAAACTTGATAATCATCAATGTTAAATGTGCTAACTAGTGAAAACTCAAATCACTAAAGATGATAAATGGGAAACCTATGATGTATAATTTCTAAATGCTCATCCATGAGTTTAGTCAGGGGGAAGTGCCCCATCTTGAATCAAGAATTGAAAAGTGCATTTTCACTTTTTCTTTTATAATTTTTTATTATTTTTCTAATTTTGACATTTTCTAATTTCTTAAATTTTTTTAAATTATTAAGACATTTTCCTATTTCTTCAAAATTCTTCAATTCTTAATACATTTTCCAATTCTTGTTTTCTTTATTATTTTTATTTTTTCATAGCCATTTCCTTTGTGTTTTATGGATATTTATTATGTTTTTGTGAATAATGTTTCTAGTCATGATGCACAAGTCAACACCATGTGTTGGATCCNGTCTCACTACTTTACACAATTATTTACCTAGTCATCTTGATAGCATAGGAAGAGGATNTAGGTGAAAAGGGACACATCAATGTGAGGCCACTTTTAATGTTATGGAATTGATCTAAAACTTGGACAGATAGGTATCTTAATCATAATTGACACAATAATCTATTGTAGACATGGTTAAGTACCTCACATTCCAATCTCTACAAGATTTCAACTAAGGTAGTTGTGTGTTGTTTGGAATCATCTAAGGTACCCACAAACATCTATAGAAGCAATTATGCAAGGGCATTATGGTAGTAGCCTACTTTCGGAAGGATCCAATTGCATAATTTTTGTTGATCATGGTTCTAAACCAAAAAAATCACATCCTCAAAAATATCATGGGCAACTACTCTAAATTTATGCATGATTTCAAGACTATTTATCATCAATTTCAATTACTTTTAGTGCTTTTATATACTTTTATATTGAACTATCCTCCAAATTCAATATTTCTTAGTCATCCTATGAACCAAACCTTTGGTTTTGGTTTTCAAAAACTTGTGAGCTTTTAAAGTTAAGATCATTTGTCATGGGGGCTAAAGATGTGATTTTTGAAATTTTTCTAACACCCCATTTTCAAACAGTATGGTAACTAATAGTAAAAATAATCAAAATTACTTAAACAACTTGATGATTTTAGTTATATCATAGCCTTGGGAACATTATTTTGTAATCACCATAAGCCTAACTGCTAAATATTTTCAAATTTTGAGCTAAACTAAGAATCCAAAAAGTGTTAATCATTAAGAAAAAATTGCCAAAACTAATGTGGATTCTTTGTTGATTGCAGATGTTGCTGAAAGGAATGCCTAAGGTTGAAGGTCTCTTACAGGGTAAGAAAAAGAGGCCAAGAGGACATAGGAGGATATGCCCATGCACAAATAACAACACATGCAAGAATTAAAGCTCAAACATCATATGTTTGCTGGACCTATGGGACAATGAGGAGAAATTTCATAAATGTTTTATATAAAAGAGAAGTGCCAACATAACAACCAAGGTTGGAAAAATGACTACCACTAGCAACATCATTAAGATTCATCATTGGTGGAATTTTTTAAGACTTCTATAATCTTGCAAAAATTTTATGTTTGTTTGGTCTTTTTATCATGTTTTACTATATCCACTTGAATAGAATTTTGTAATGTGGCACTCAAGTTTTGTAAGGTATTCCAATCTAATCTTGATCACCCTACATTTTTTTGTAATGAAACTTTGTGCATATATATATATATATATAACTCAATGATGAGTTTTTAGTCAGTTATAGAGATATGATGAAGCATATATTAGGTAGTTAATTTGATGCATCCTCATCAATGCATGGTCATTGATGCATCCTGAGATGCATTGGTGCATATGCATTGATGCAAAGTTACCCAAAGTTTATAAATATGTGAGCATCCACCACGTATTAACCACCTTTGGTCAATAGTGCAATTTTCTCCCATAATCTTAGCAAATAGTCAATGAGTGTCCACAGTGTAGATTTGAGTCAATTGTACGATGTCTTATTCAAGTGGCATTGTACCTAGATAAATTTCATAAATGACAATAAGATTGAGATTGATTCATATCCATTGTAGCACTTTCTCTGAGAATAGATTTACTTTTAATGCAATTTACATTCTATGTACTTAGTTAATATTTAAGTTTTCATGCACATTAATTAATTGGTAGAATGAGTGCAACCAATTTCAAGCATAAACATGTGTTTGCTTGGTAATCCCAACAATGTTATTGCTTGGTTTACCTAGTAGCATAACACTTGGTAATCCCAGCAATGGATACATGAGTTTAGGATGTGTAATAGGAATGGATACTTATCACCCTTAGGATAGTTTAGGATTTATCTTCTTATTATAAATTAGATTGAATAATTAATATTCATTCTTTCGTATAGCTTAACCTCAGTCGCACAACATCAATAATCATATGCCTCACTTTGGACTAAATCATACATGACCAAGCTACCACTAATCCAAGTGAGAAGACAATGACCTACGATCAACACTTAAGAATCTAGATGATACACTAATTCCATCCATGTAATTTGACTAAATTGAATGTGAGCACTTATGATTCGTATGGTTGGACGTAGGGGATACCCACTACTCATCATTCATGAGTGATTTATGGAGTGTGGATCCCTCACCATTAGTTAATATGGGGAAAATGGAAGGAAAGTGTTATAAAATAAAAATGATAGATAAAGTAACAATATTTAATTTATAAAAATAAAACATATCATATTTTATCCTTCTTTCCCAAGTATGGTTGCACTTAGTTTTTTCTAGTTACCTTATATCCATGATTCTCCTCCATTTCATAACTAATTTTTATGATTTATGGGAAGTTGGGACGCTAGAACTGAGAAAGTTATGACTTGGGAGTCCTAGTTCAAGTTTTGATGAATCTATGACTTTTTAAGAAGAATTTTAACATTTTGATTCTTGGTGTTTTTTTAGTAGCTTTTTAGATTTTAGGTGAGTGTCTTTACATATCTTCTATTTCTAATGTTGATTCTTGTGCATATCGTGGGATGATGTTGGAAGGAATAGTTTTTCCAAGATGAGTGTGTTGATGGTATTAGCTTACAAAAATAGAGTCTTGGTATTTTCATGTTATGAGTATGAATGTCTAACAAATCTAATTTGATGCATTCAATACATTTTATGCAGCTCTTAGAGATAGCAATTATGTCATTACTACTCCTCGGCATGTATCCATGCATGTTGGATCAAGGTGTCGAATATATCTAGATTTTGTGAAATTTTATGATTACCGTAATTTACTTTTTGGATATTGATCATGAATCAATGGTATCTCATGAGGTCATGATTGAGATTTTATAGAATTTTTTGTTTTATATGATCATGACGAGGTCACAGCCAAGTCACGGTGATTAGTGCAAGTGGCTACCAATTATGATAGGGCCTTAGGACAATTATGATGTATTTTTTATTCTGTTTTGAAGTTCAATGTAAGTTATGGTCAATTTCAAGGTCATCATAGTTAGTTCATAATTAAGATTTTGTGTAGGATGTGAGGGAGACGTGAGTTGCAACAAGGTCATAACCAAGAAAAACAAATGAACATGAGGTCAATGTGAGTCACACATAAGTCACCATGAAGATGGAAAACTAGAGAATGGCTTCTATGCGATGTTTATGTGACTATGTTATGGGTCCCTTGTGTGTGCTTATGAAACTATACTGCATGTATTATGTTTATGATGATTAGGGTATGAAATGATACCTATAGCATTGGTTTTGGGATCATCCATTAATGGTGATGCATTGTGTTGTAATCTATCATGTGTCATACTTGTGATGTATATGTTCAGATGTCAATATCATGTATATGCATGATAGTAGGATTGACATGAGTGTACAGACTAGTTGGTGATGAGGTACCCTAGGGGAGTTGGGTTGATCCCCACAAGGATGCATTATCAAGGCTTTTGTCTTATTTCTCATACTAATAGTGGAAGAGTATATGTAGGGTTTATGACTAGTATGAGATCTTGGGATGTATAGACATACAAATATGTCCTTCAAAAGGTTAATGGCCTAAGGTTATAGATGAGGTAGTAGGCACTAACACTAGTAGTGAGATCTATAATTAAAACTAATAAAAAACTTCCAAGCACTAATTATGTTATGAGTACTAATGTCAATGATATTATGCTATACAGTGTGGATGTATCAACTACCATAGGACTATGTGTTGTATGCATCCTTAAGATCTGTGTTCCCTTAAGGCACTAGTTGCTAGGGATAATATAGTTGTGTGCTTGTTGTATTATGCATTCTAGATTAGTCTCTCTTAAAGCACTAAATAATGGGAAGAAGTGCTATGTGTTTGTATGTTATGTATGTATATTCATAATCTCTTGGAGTGCTGGATTTCAGGGAGGCATGCTATGTGCTATGTATCATGTAGGTATAATTGTGATCACTTGGAGCACTGGATGTTGGGAAGAAGTGTTACGTGTAGAATAAATGTACCTTGTGTTCAATTATGAGACATTCTAGATTGTGATGTGATATTCATGTATGAGCAAGATGGTGGAGTGGAATGATTATATACTTGTAATGTTTTTTACTTTATATTATGAACTTAGGACATTAATATGGCATGCTTATATGACATGGTATGGTATACTTGGTATGCTCAAGATGCATTGACTCTATTGTAGCTTGCTTAGCATGCTCTACACCTCTCCTCCATCACAACATCCTACTTCCCATCTATAGGGGATGTGTAAAAGCTCCCACTCAATCTTTTTCTAATTCCATTTGTATGGAAGTGATGGAGTTGGGAGCATAAGAGGTTAGCATATTTGAGGGAGATGATGAAGGTCTTGGTTCCATGTTTCTATCATTACTGTTGCATGTTTTTATAAGGGAGTTAGATGTTTTTGTTGTGGGTATTAGCATGAATAGCCCATGAGCTATGGATTGTTGTACAATATATATATGATGTTCATGGTAACTTGTTATGTGTTGTATTGATTGACATGTTGTGGAATTTTGGATTGGTTGTATATATGGCTTGGCTTATTAGCATGTTACTTTCATGTATGTTAAAGTTTCATTTTGGGTGATGCTTATATATGCTTGCAAGTTAGTGTGCTTAGGTATATCATGTGTTGCTAGCACATTAATAAGATTTTCCTAGAGTGGGTTATAGCTTTATGCTATGTTGTTTGATCTGCTCATATGTATTATGTTGTGATTTCCACTAGTTCACTAGTACATGTTCTATAGCACCTTGCTTTTCCATCAACCTATATTATGAATATAATAGAATGTATCATAACTAATTTAGCAATTGAAACATTTTGGTATGTGATGTATCTTGGATGCACTTGTAATATTTAATAAATAAGTTATTTTTCATGTTTTATTGTAAAAAAATATTTCTTGTTCTATTGTTATATTAATGCATGACTAAAAGAGGCTAAGACAAATTAAGAATTAGAAAATAAGAACTTACAAAGAAGTATACATAGCATGGTAAAAAGGTAAAAGTAAAAAATAGCTCAAGGTAAATGAATAGTAACTTTGGTAAAAGTAAATAGTAATTAGGATAAATTTAAAATATAAGATGAAAATGAATGGTAGGTGAGATGGAGAGCATATTTTAATTAGAACTTTCTAAAAGTCAAAATATCTCCTTCTAGTTAAAGCATATTCTCCTAGAATCTTCTAGCCTCCAACCACCCACACTAAATGTAGAACTCTAACCCACCATCCCCCACCCCACCCCTAGCTATTCCTACCCCTTAGACATACCAAGAAAGAAGAGGAATAGCCACTGATGAACCATGATTTGTTAGGCTCCGATATCAGACCCGCGATATCGAGTATGTGATATCGCAACCTAAATAACAATATTGGATATACAATATCGTGATTCTTGTGTGGGTCTATAAATACACATTTGGATGCACAAGATAAAAAAAGGGAGTTAGAAGTCAGTCAGTAGGTAGAAGTAGAGTCATTTTTAGTTCCATTTTTTCCCTTTCCCTAATCCATGCCCTCACTGTGATGATTGTAATTGTACAAAACCTTTATTTGAGTGTGACGTACTTGGATGTGCACATGACCAGCAATAAAGATCAAGATTACTTCATCATTGCAGCATCCACTTAACTTTTAATTACTTTACTTGTTATTTACTATTTGCTTTAGTTACTATTTACTTTCTTGTCATTTACATTTCATGCTATTAACGTAGAATGAGTACAACTTAATCACGAGCATTCAAGTGTGACTACTTGGTATCTTAGTAGCATACCTAGGACATTCACTTGGTAATCTTAGCAGTAGTACATGAGGTCCAAGATGTGTATGGATGATTAAAAAACAGATGCTCATTGCACTTAGGCTAGTTTAGATTCTCTCTTCCCATTCTCTCTTGGCTTAAATAAGTTATTTTCCATTGTCTCTAGGAGTAGCACTAGTTTAGACCACATCATACACCTCACTCTGGACTAAACCATACGTGACAAAGCAAATACTAGTCCAGATGGGAAGACAATGAACTGTAATCAACATGTAACTATCTAGATACCACAACTAGTCCATCTATGGAGTTCAATTGAATTGTGCGTGAATGCTCATATTTGTATGATTGAGTGTAGGGGTACCTCACCACTTATCATTGGCACCGTTGTCGGGGACGATGCTAGTTATTTAGATTAGTTACATCATACAAGATTGCTGTAATAAAGTATTAATGATACATCTTTTAAACAGAAGTACTTGCAAATAAATCACACACACAAATTTACAACCATGTCTCTCTCACAAGACTATGATCATGCAACAACTAGTAGGGCATTCATTGGAAAACCAACAAATTATATGATGATGAAGATGAAGTTTGGAGTACTCAATCTGATGTAGGGGTCTCTTATGGACATAAACACAAACTACGTCGTTCCAACTCACAACTTCATAACCTATCTAGTGATGATGAACCCCTGCTAGCCACTAAGAGCCTAACGCATATACAAGAGGCTGTTCAAATATCTTGCAGGCATTGCAAGGAAAGCCATCTACCCAGGCTTGATTTAAACAGCTTTCTAAAATTTTTAGGAGGCTATGATTTAGATCTACAACAACATGTACAAGCCTTCCATGATGCCTATGTATGGAACAATATTGATAATGCATGGAAAAAACTTAAGCTCTTTCCTACAACACTTGTTGGCCAAGCAAATGTATGGTATAGGTCCCTAAAACCAAAATCAATTCAACGTTGGACAACAATGGTAGAACTCTTCAATGAAATATATCAAACCTATGTGAGAGTGTCAGCCTTGAGGAAACAAATCCAAGAGTGGAAACAAGCGCAACATGAACCCCTGGACATGGCCTTAGAAAGATATTATGCACTGTTAAACAATTGCCCAAGGCATGGGTTCTCCAAGGAAAGAATGAAACAAAGGAAACCCTAGGGATGTATGCCCCAGGTCAATTATATGAACTACAAATCCACTAATTCCAAGAGCTTATTAAGTGGGTAGCAAAAGAAGAGGGAGAAATGGCTAAGTGGGAGAATGTTGAAAAATCTCAATAGGACCAAAATCTTAAATTAGCAAAGGTCCATGATCATGAAGAGGAGAAATCAACTCATCTCAAGGAGGTGAAACCATCTTTGCCAGTATCACAATCACTAGATGAAGTTGAGGCAAATATCAAAAGGATGATGGAATGGATACATGAAAAATGTGGAAAATACACCAATATTATTAGAGGTAGAACTATGATGAACCAAGAAACAAGGCAAAACACCACTAAACAATCATAAAGAAGGGTTGAAAAAAATAAGAACTTAACTGCTAATCATACATATGAATGCAACATTTTCCTGTACGATCACCCCAAAGGTCAATGTCCAATCTTGTCACATTTATATGAGCATTGGAAAGGAATGTTACATTTAGAGTTCATACAAAGATACTGTGTTCAATCACAGTGGCAACAATCCTAGTCGTGGGGGAGGCCACCCTCAAACTAGTTACACCCTTCATATCAACCAAACCCAAGTGCTTATCAAGTTTAGCATCCTATTTCCCCAACTGGGTCAACATCCTCTACCTCACCACATTGTTATCATTCTCCTAAATACTACCAACCCATATCCTCTCCAATAAAATCACCCCCTTGTGTTTCTTACACTTCTCCTCAATTTTAATATTCTCACCCTTCACCTCCTTCTACATCGCCACCAATTGTATCCAAAGGGTTTGCACCACAGGATCAACCCATGAACGTTACTTGTGCGACTACTATCAACCACAGTGGGAATCCTCCATAACATCAAAGGCATCCCTTCTTTAGACATGACCGTAGAAAGGGATAGCATAGTTCCGAGACCACTACATTCTCCAACTCAACACAAGTTCAACACTGTGGTGCATCTTTCTCCTTGAACCTAACACCTCATGTTACTTTCTCAAGGCCACCAATCAATACTCCAACAACCATATGACCCAATGAATATAGCCACATAGGGAGACATCTCTATCCTTGCATACCATGTTATGGTCACGGGTGCCATAGTGGGTTAACTCCTTACAATTAACCACATCTTATAACTTTCTCTGCTATGTCAACATTAATCAAGTGTGTGAACCCCAATTTGGGTACATTCCAACCACCACATCAAAAGGCACCCAATGGTTTGGATATAATCGAGTCCCAATATTTCCAACATGCATGGATCCAAACCTTCAATTTATTAATTCTCATCATGATCAAAAGTTTAGATATGGGGGATATCCCCCATTCTAACAAACAAAATTAATAAATGTTTTTCCTTTTCTTTAATTTTACAATTTTTTGTTTTCCAGTTTTTCATTTTTTAAATTATTGTTTTATCTTTTTATTTGTTGTTTCATCTTTTCAATTATTGTTTTATCTTTTATGAGTAATCTCATCTATGAATAAAGCACTCATGTGACTCGTTGGTTGAGGTGTTGTTCTCTGCTATCAAGTCTCAGGTAAATAATCATTTGGATAGTGAGCTCACCACATCCACCCAACCATTCTANGTTGTTGGAGTATTGATTGGTGGCCTTGAGAAAGTAACATGAGGTGTTANACATCATTAAAACTTAAAGTAACTTTGTGCTCATTATGCCCAAAGCGAAGAAGGATGGACCAAGAGGTTGTGGATTCTCTTGGGTGACATTTGTAGGTGTTATCATGCAGCCGTGTTGTACTAAGATCCTTGTAGATCTAATGAAAAATGGGAGTAAGAGTAATAAAAGGCACTCGATAAAGAAACCCAATGCTATTCTAGGGGGTCCCACTAGAAAGACATGCATCCATGCTTGAAGGTAGGCGGCTTCTCTGGATTAAGCATTCAAAAAAAGGGGGGGAAAGAAAAAAAATGAAAGAAGAGTATGCCAAAGCAGCCAAAAAAAAAGAAAAAGAAAAAGAAACGACCATGACATGATCATTGCAAAGAAATTACAAATCACTCCTCCCTTGAACGAAATGCAAGTGATCATACACCTTGCTGTCATGATCCTCTTATGAATGTCCATCATGGGATGAAGCAATGCAGTATCATTGATTGGAAGAATGGACTTGATCTTGATTTTGGAGTGACGGGCTAATGACACCTTAATCATGCCCCACAGTCAAGATTCATTATGCCCTGGGTCAATTACCTCATGTCCCAATCTCTACAATCCCTTCTACAATTCGTCTCATCTCGTTATTCATGTAATTTTGACTCATGTCTTGTGTAGCATTAAATTCATATCTCATCATGGTGGTATCTACATGTGTGTGTTTTGTGGAATTGGTGTGGATTACATCTCACCCTTTTAGTGCCTACAGACATCTTCAGGGGGGGTTACATAAGGGCATTATAGGTAGGAACCTACTTTGGGGAGGGTCCACTTACGTAACCATTGTAATTTACACTTATTGCACATTGCCATCACATCATTTTATGCCCTCCAAGTATTGCATTATCAACATTATTCTTTCCCTTATCATCCTTCTAGTTCAAACGTTCCTATGTACCAAAACATGTCATTTTCCTCATCCAATTCATGAATTTCATTGTTAGATTCTACTCTAGTATACTTTTAGTGCCTTCTAGTCTATTCAATATTACCCTAGGCTCTTCACATTAATCTCAATCCTTCATTTTTGGCCTTGGAATTTTAAAAATTCATTAATTTTACCAAGTACTCTATTTTCAATAGGTCGTGATATCGGGTCAGATGCAATATCAGGGCCACAATCTCGGGTACGTATATTGTGTCGATAAAAACTATATATATGGATCCCCTGCACATGTCAACATCATTTTCAACTATTCACATGAGGGGAGTTGTTCAAATTTTCTTCCATGAATTACTACTTACATACCTCTCGATCAAATAACCCTGACTTACTCACTAGCACTCCAATTCCCATTCTGATTGAACCTACTTAAACCTAGAGTGTTCAACTTAGTTGTGGGGGAAGGGTACACTCTCAATTGTGCATAATTTTTCTGAAATTCATCATCTCATGAAGGATATTATAAACGGTAATTGACCATAAAAATGTTAAACATGTTATCAAAATCAATTTTATCTCTTCACCCACACCAGGAGAATTAAATTTTGGAGCCACCTAATCAAATTGGGCACAATATCAAACTTTTAGGGGACATTTTCATAAAATTCCTTAACTCTAAATCACACAAAACAAGAAATGAATTCATTAAAGGCAAGAAGTAAGGTATAAATCAAATTTTGTAAGAAACCTTACTAATGGTTGGCCCCGTGTGATTATAGATGGCCCCTAAACATGGACAACAAGAAGGACCCTCTCAAGGTGTGTCCAAACAACCAAGGAGAGGCAAAGGCCAGGCGTCTCCTAAGGAACATGCAAAGTAGGAGGCACAATCATTTAGCATCCATCAAGAGCCTCCTACTACTGTGCAATCAGGATAAGCAAAAGGAGGAGTTGCTGAAGCACCTGAATAGGGACAACACCTCACGTTGTCTCTAGAGTGTTTTCAGGTAATTCATGAAAGATCCACGTCAGCAACTATAATCATGGAACTCAACCTTGGACCTTTCACTGAGTTCACTCCTGAGGTAGTTAGGGACCAACTCAAAGGATCCTCATTATGGCCCATCCTCTCTGAAAGTGGTGTTGGGTACTTAGGAGAGACATACCAATTTTGGCACAATAAAGAAGAAGGCACCATAGTTGATATTGGTGGTGTTTCTATAGATTTTTCTACCAAGGCCATTTCAAAAGTGTTAAACCTTTCAAATATAGGACCAAAAGTTGCTCACCTACCCACTCGTTCTGATGCTGATGTGTGAAGGATCTAGTTGAAAAGGGTGTATGAAAAGGAGGACAAAACATATGGAGAACTGATGTTGGAAGAGAGGATCTATTTCAAGATTGGCACTTATCACATCTTCCCCATGAAAGGATTGAACAGAATCTCAATGTATGTAGCTAGAGGAAGTGTGATATTGATGGGCAAGGTTAATGCCAACCTCCCCCATCTGTATCTCATGGAAATCTTTAGGAGGTTTGAGGAACACAAGATAGGGAAGTTCACATTGCCCTTCCCCTATCTCATTAAGAATCTATGTCGGCATGCTAGAATTATGGAGTACACCAATGACATCCCCAAATTGGCCCAAAATGCTCCATTCGCTAAATTGTTAAAGCCACCAGCCCTAAGAAAAAGTGCTGGTGAGACATTGGAGCCAGAACAAGAATAGATATTGGGGCCCACTGCAACTCAAATTGCAAGGCTTAGCCAACTCCCAAGCACAAGGCCTAGTCAACAACAAGAAGCAGGGCCCAACACAAGCTAGCAAGACCAACCGCTACCACCATCGTAGGATTATCAACCGTCAATGAGCCATCTCAAGGCCATTGTTGAGATGGTCAGTTGGGGAAGTCATGATGATGCCAATCTCTTCTGAGTCATCGACAATGCCATATGATGCACAGTTTCCATAGATCACACACAGGGTGAAGTGTCCATTCAAATAGGAGGAGGGAAGACACATTAGTCACAATAGATCTTAGGAAATGTTGCATCCTTTTAGGTGCAATTGGAAATGGGTGAAGGTGCCACATTCATGGTCATGTAGCACCAAGATGTAGCGAGAGCTATAGAAGTGGTCACAGATCACATCAAAGAGTCCTTCAATGTCTCTATTGTGCCACCAGTGGATTTCATAGGAGCATGCGATGCTCAAACTCTGGCTGGTCCCTTGATGAATCTTGAGGAGCATGAGGATGTTCTCGATTAGTTGTTGTAGAAAAGATAAGTGATGATGTCCTTGTTTGACATCCCGCAAGATGTCACAGCAACTTAATCAGACCTCAACTCCACCAAAGGAAAGTTGGTCATGGCAGAGATTAGGGTTAAGCATGCAGAGGCAAAGTTGGAAAGACTCCAAGAGAAGCTCATCACCCTGCAAGCTGCACAACATAACCCATCTCAATTTGTCCTCACAAACCAACTAGAGTCTTTTAGGATGGAGCAACTCAATAAATTATTAGGAAAGAATAAAAGGGTAGTGAAGGAGAAAGAGAATGCCAATTAGGATGCTTCCGAGGCACAAGCATAGACATATGCACATGCCAAAGAACTCAAGGCCTTGCAAGATGAGAATAAACAACTTGCTGTAGACAATCTCTGGTTAACCACTATGGAAAAATAGAAGAACATTCTCAAAGAAAATTTCCAGTAGCTACGAGAATAATTAGTCAGGGTCAACCAGGACATGTTTCGCTTGGCTAGAGAGAATCAAACCCTTTGAATGGAGGAGGTATGCGCAATCCATCAAAAGACAGCAATTGAAATAAGTGCATGGTAAAATGAGGCCAAGTGACATGAAAAGCTTAAGGAACACTTCAGAGATTAGGTGGGGATGTATAAGCAAGTCATTGAAAAGGAGATCCATATGGCCAAAGCTGACATTAACACCTTCAATGCTCAACACATTGATTGGTAGGCCATATTGGATACATATGCATTCATCTACCAAGTAGAGCTCAAAATCTGGGACCTGCAGATACAAGATCTTATGGAGTACAGGGAATTGGCAAACCTGGGGTATGCCAATTTAGCCATGTTAATAGTAGGACACCCGAGAATAGAACTAGAGAAGCAGGTAGCTACCACCTACGCCAAATATGAAACAGAATTTGTTGAGCATAAGAAAACGTTGAAAAAATTAGAAATTGCAAATTCTAAGTTAAAAGTGGTCAAGGCTAGCTACCAAGGATAAAAAGATATCACGATAGACTTGGCTCGATGACTTACAAATTACCAGGAGTACAAGGATAAAGCCAGAGCCTACGAGCTGGAATGATGGCTGTTTGCAACCTAATATGTCAAGGCAAATTAGATGTTCCTGTAACTATTGTGTCCATGGGAAATGTTGGCTCCATCAAACATTAGAGCATTAGCATGGATGGTATAGGACTCCCGAACCAAAGAGGAAAAGCTCTAGGCACTTCTTTAGAGCTATAAAATCCCAAAACCTGGAGCATAAGACAAAGGGAAGAGACCCATGGAGGAACCACTGCCACCAGGAACCACAAAAGTGTTAATAAATTTTGTAATTTTTGTAATTTTGTAATGCTATGTCTATGTCCCAATTTTTTTGTATTCAATTCTCCATTGTGGCATGGATAAATTCCTAGTCAGTTAATAATCCCATACCTATCCACTGTGTAATCAATTGGGCTTATTCTCATTTTGTTCAACTCAAGGATGAGTTTTCATTTAGTCATGGGGGTATGATGAATCATGATTTGTCAAGCTCTGATATTGGATCCATGATATCAGATCCATGATATCGGGTATGCAATATCACGACTGATAAGTGGTGAGGTACCCCTACACTCAACCATACAAATACAAGCATTCACGCATGATCTGGTTGAACTTCGTGGACATGCTAGTTGTGATATCTAGATTGTTATTTGTGGATCACAGTTTGTTGTCTTCCCACCTGGACTAGTATATGCTTTGTCATGTATGGTTTAGTTCAAAGTGAGGTGTATGATGTGGTTTCTAATCTAGTGCTACTCCTAGAGGCAATGGAAAATAACTTTGTTTTAAGTTAAGAGGAAAAGGGAGAGAGAGCTAAGCTAATGGGACATGGGAGGAGAGAGTCTAAACTAGCCTAAGTATGATGAGAATCTGTTCCTTAATCATCCGTACACATCTTGGACCTTGTGCATGACTACTATTGGGATTACCAAGTGCAGATCCTAGGTACGCTACTGGGTTACCAAGTAGTCACACTTAAATGCTCATGATTAAGTCGTACTCATTCCACATTTAACAACAAGAATAGTAAATGATGGTAAAGAAATATTAACTAAGAAAATAATAAATAATAATAACAATTAAAAAATTAAAACTAAGTGAATGATACACTGATGAAGTAATCTCAATCTTTATTTCTGGTCATGTGCACGTCCAAGTACGTCACACTTGAATAAAGGTGTCGTACAATTACAAGCATCACACTGCAAGCATGCACTTGGGAAAATAGTCTAACTCCTATGGAAACAAACTACAAGGGCTTCACTATAACTACCAAAAAGATGAATAAGTGCAACAAGTGTGCACTTATTTATAGCTAGAAATAAACATTGTGTTAACGAGGTCGTGTAAACACATGGATGGATGCGTCGATGGGGCCACATATACAGGGCCTAGTATACGAGGCCTAGCATAGAAGGCCTAATATACGAGGCTGGCCTAGTATATTAGGCTTAGTATACAGGGCCTAGTATACGAGGCCTAGTAAACATGATTCATCATACCCCCACGACTAAATAACAACTCGTCCTTGAGTTAAAGAAAGTGAGGAACAAGCTTAATTGATTACACAATGGATAGGTATTAGATTATTGAATAACTAGAAATTTATTCATGCTGTAGTGGATATGAAAAAATTGGGACATGGACACAAAATTACAAAATTGTGTTGGAACTCATGTGGTTCTAGGTCACGGTGGCTCCTCCATGGGTTACTTCCCTTTGTCTTGCACTCCAGGCTTCTAAGATTGATATCGTTGAAGAAGCGCCTGATGTTTCTTCTCTTATATCCAAGGACTATGAGCCACCCATGTTGATATTCCAATGTTTAATGAAGTCAGAACTTCCCATGGACATGGTAGTTGTGGGAACACTTGATTGGCCTTGACATGCTATACCACAAATAGTCATTATTCATCTTCATAGGCTCAGGCCCTGACCTCTCCATCTTTTTCTTGGCTAGATCGTGCAGTGATAGGAGTTCCTTGATCAATGCTGAATGATTGTGCCTACTGCTCTACATGTTCTACATGAGGTCCTTGGCCTTTGCCTCCCCTTGGTCATTTGGTTGCAGCTTGAGATGGTCCTTCTTATTGTCTTCTTTTAAGGGTTCATCTATAATCACACAAAGATAAATTGTTAGTAAGGTTATTGAAAAAAGTTCAATGATTTCATACCTTACTCATTGCCTTTAATAAATGTTAAATTCTTTGCTTAGTATGATTTTAGAGTTAGAAATTTTTTCAAGGAAGTTTCCCTAAAAGTTTACTATCGGACCTGGTTTATTTAGGTGACACATAAAAGGACCTAGTTTTGAGAAACATTTGATAAAATGATGATAAAGGAAAGAACAGATTTGACAATGAAGTACTCAGAGGGTATAAAATGATGTGGTAGTGTGCAACAAGTACAAATTATAAATATCAAGCAAGTGGATCCTTCCCAAAGCAGGTTTCAACCTATAATGCCCTTGTGTAACCACACCTTAAAATGTCCATAGGCACTAGAAGGGTTAAATGTAATCTACACCAATGCAACAAAACACACACATGTAGATACCACCATGATGAGGTATAAATTTAATGCTCCACAACTCACAAGTCCCAATTACATGAACAACGAGGTGAGGTGAATTTTAGAAGGGACTGCAGAGATTGGGACATGAGGTAACTGGCCTAGAGTAGAATGAATCCTCAATGTAAGGCATGATTAATGTGTCATTAACCTATCACTCCAAAATCAGGACCAAGTCCATTCCTCTAATTAGTGACAACACATTGCTTCATCCAATGATCGACAACCATAAGAGCACCATGATAGCAAGGTGTACGATCACTTGGCATTTCATTCAAGGGAGGAGTGATTTTGCTTGTGGCACTCATTTTTTTTGAAGAAGTATTACTTTATCCAAAGAAGTTGCCTACCTTCAGGCATGGGTACATGTCTTTCCAATGGGACCCCCTGGGATAGCATTATTTTTTTCTGGTTGAGTGCCTTTTGATTACGCTTACTCCAGTTTTCGTTAGATCTACAAGGATCTTAGTACAACCAAGCTGCATGGTAACTCACATAGATGTCACCAAAGAGAATCCACAAGTTCCCTTGATGTCACACCCTGGCCATTCCTGCTTAGTCCATCCTTCTTCACTCTAGGTATGATAACACAAGGTTACTTTAAGTTTTAATGATTGAGAATATCATTGTACCCAGGGTAGAACCACTTATTAATAGAATGGATGGATGGATGCTATGGGCTCTTTGTTCAAATAATTAGTCACTTGAGACTTGATAGCATAAAACAACACCTCAACCAATGGTTCACATGAGTGTTTTATTCCTAGATGAGATTACTCATAAAAAGGTAACAAGAAAAAAAGGCAAAAAGATCAAAAAATAAGTTGAAAAGTGAAAAATTGAAAAAAAAATGTTAAAATTAAAGAAAATAAAAAATATTTATTAATCATACTTGTTATTAGAATGGGGGTATCCCCCATAACTAAACAATTGAGTATGGTGAGGATTAATAAATGAAAAGTTAGAATCCTTACATGTTGGACGTATTGGGATCCGGTCATATTCAAACCACTAAGTGTCTTTTGATGTGGTGGTTGGAATGTACCCCGAGTGGGGTTCACACACTTGATTATAGTAAACATAGTGGGGAAATTTATAAGATGTAGTCAATTGATGAGTGGTTGACCCACTATGGTACCAATGACCATAAGATGGTATGCAAGGATCGATTTGTCTTCCTCGGTGGCTATATTCATTGGGCCATATGGTTGTTGAAGTATTTGTTGATGGTCTAGAGAAAGTAACATGAGGTGTTGGGTTCAAGGAGGGAGCTGCACCATAGTGTTGGACTTGTGATGGGTTGGAAGGTGTAGTGGGCTCAGAAGTGTGCTGTCCCTTTTTACGGTCATATCTAAAGAAGGGATGCCTATGATGTTGTGGAGGATTCCCACTACTGTTGACAGTAGCAGAACAAGTAACATTCGTGGGTTGGTGTGGTGGCAAAAAACCATTTGGAACACTTGGTGGTGATGTAGAAGGAGGCAAAGGATGAAAATTTTGAAATTGATGAGAAGTGTAAGGTATCCAAGGTGGTGGTTGTGTTGGAGAGGATATGGGTTGATAGTATTGGGGAGAATGATAAAAATGTGGTGAGATAAAGGATGTTGACCCAATTGGGGAAACAAGATGTTGGACTTGATAAGCACTTAGATTCGAATGGTATGAAGGATATAACTAGTTTGAGGGTGGCCTCCCCCATGACTAGGATTTTTGCCACTGTGATCAAACTTAGTATCTTTGTATGAAATCTGGATGTAACACTCTTCCCCAATGCTCTTGTATATGTGACAAGATTGGACATTGGCCCTTGGGGTGATCGTACAGGAAAATTTTGCATTGATACGTATGATTAGCAATTGAGCTCTTATTTTTTTCAAGCCTTCTTTCCGATTGTGTAAAGTTATTTTGCCCTGCTTCTTGGTTCATCATAACTCTACCTCCAATAATGTTGGCATATTCTCCGAATTTTTTATGCATCCATTCCATCATCTCATTGATTTTTGCCTCAATTTTGTCCAATGATTGTAGGATTGGCAAAGATGATTCCACCTCCTTGAAGTAAGTTGATTTCTCCTCTTCATGATCATGGACCCTTGTTAAGTTGAGATTTTGGTCCTGTTGAGAACTTTCAACATTCTCCCATTTAGCTATTTCTCCTTCTTCTTTTGCTACTCGCTTAATAAGCTCTTGGAGTTGATGGGTTCGTAGCTCATATAGTTGACCTTGGGCGTACATCCCTAGGGTCTCCCTTGTTTCATTACAGAGCCCATCCATGATGTGGTACATTAGCCTTTCCTTGAAGAATCCATGGCCTGGGAAATTGTTTAACAGAGAATAGTATCTTTCCAAGGCCATGTCCAAGGTTTCATGTTGCCCTTGTTTTCACTCTTGGATTTGTCTCCTCAAGGCTGACACTTTGGCATAGGTTTGATATCATTCAGTAAAAAGTTCTACCATTGTCGGCCAACGTTGAATTGATTATGGTCTTAAGGACCTATATCATACTTTTGCTTGGTCAATGAGTGTCGTAGGAAAAAGCTTAAGTTTTTGCCACCCATTATCAATATTATTTCATACACAGGCATTGTAGAAGGCTTGTAAATGTTGTTGCGGATCTAAATCATAGCCTCCTGAAAACTTGGGAAAGTTGTTTAAATCAAGCCTAGGTAGACGGCTTTCTTTGCAATGCCTATAGGATATTTGAATAGCCTCTTGTATAGGCATTAGGCTCTTAGTGGCCAATAGGGGTTCATCATCACTAAGTAGGTTGTGAGTTTGTGAGTTGGGATGATGTTGTCCTTGTTCATGTTGGTGTTCTTGATTTTTTTTGTGAGCTCAATTTTTAGTTCTATGCCAATCCCTTGAAAGATAGTCATCCGTGTCACAATTTGACGTTGAAGGAGTAGAGGAAGAGAAGGAACTGTAAAACTTGTTATCACTTTTGTAAGTCTTTCAATCATCCCCAAGTAAGTTCTTGTTAGTTATTGAGAAGGTCCTAGGCCTTTCGAACCCCCTCATTCTATGGGATATCCCATCCTCACTAGAGGTGTCTAGGTTGGATGACAAAAGTTCTTAAGTATTGTTGGGGTGTATACAGGGCCTAGTATATGAGGCTTAGTATATGGGGCCTAGTATACGAGGCCTAATATATGAGGCCTAATATATGGGGCCTAGTAACCATGATTCATTAGCGACCTAAATAATGATATTGGATACACGATATCATGATTCCTGTGTGGGCCTATAAATACATAATTGGGCACACAGAAAAAAGGGAGTTAGAAGTCAGTCAATGGGTAGAAGTAGAGTCATTTTTAGTTCAATTCTTTCCCTTTCCCTAGTGCATGCCAGCAGTGTGATGATTGTAATTGTACGGAACCGTTATTCGAGTGTGACATACTTGGACATGCACATGACCGACAATAAAGATCAAGATTACTTCATCATTGTAGCATCCACTTAACTCTTAATTACTTTAATTATTATTTACTGTTTTCTTTAGTTAATATTTACTTTGTTGTCATTTACATTTCATGCTGTTAACACGGAATGAGTACGACTTAATCATGAGCCTTTAAGTGTGACTACTTGGTATCCCAGTGGCATACCTAGGACATGCACTTGGTAATCCCAGTAGTAGTACATGAGGTCCAAGATGTGTACGAATGATTAAGGAATGGATGCTCATCGCACTTAGGATACTTTAGATTCTCTCTTCCCATTCCCTCTTAGTTTAAACAAGTTATTTTCCATTGTCTCTAGGAGTAGCACTAGTTAGGACCACATCATACACCTCACTTTGGACTAAACCATAGGGTGACAAAGAAAATACTAGTCCAGGTGGGAAGACAGCGAACTACGATCAACGTGTAAGTATCTAGATACCACAACTAGTCCATCTACGGAGTTCAACTAGATTGTGCGTGAATGCTCGTATTTGTATGGTTGAGTGTAAGGTTACCTCTCCACTCATCAGCCACTAAGAAGGCCAAGAGAGCATAAGATCTAGGAGAGTGAGAGAAATGAAGAAGAAGTTCTCTAAGAAGATTTCTAAGGTTTGGTTAAGTTTATCTCCTATCCTTACTCTAATATAAATAATTTCTTATGTGTTTGTGTTTGTGTGTGTTGCATGCTTGTGTATGTATACACGTTTGTGCATAACATAAGATTTTTGTACTGATATTATGATGATACTTATCTCTTGTAAGAAGATACTACTACTTTATTAAGCTGTTTAATTGAAAGAAATAAAAGCTTTATTTAGGTATAAACTTTTAATTATATAATTCTTGAGTGGTAAAATCATAATACTTCCTTTTAAGTTTCTTTTATCATGCCAAATGAAGATTGTTAGGAATAATCATTGATACATGAATAATCGTGATCATTTCTTGATTTATGTATGTATGTATGTGATGTTGATCTTGTAATTTAAAAACTATGTATCCCTAATTCCCTATAAACTCTATAGGGGTACATAGGCAGCTAGGACCATGGCCTTTGGTGCAAGCACCCTTCCTCTTTTATGGAAGAGGGCTCTAAAAATAATTTGATTAAATTAATTAGTATATTACTTCTTTGCAAAAACTCTATAGATTGGTAAGTATAGTTAGTTATTATAGATGTAATTGTTGATTTGATACACACTTTATAAATATGATATTACTTGAAGCTTAACTATAAGTATTCTTTGTGTTAAGTATTTCTTCTAGTGGTGACAATTTCATTATATGATTTATCTATCATTGACCTCTGTGATTGTGTTGGTGGGGATAGGCTTCCACATGGCACATAGAGTTGTGACCAATAAACCTTACATGATTATGATGATACTTTCCATTAACCTCTCTAGTTGCTACAATGGAGATGAGCTCTCACATGGCACACAGAGTTGTGATTAATGGGTTATGTGTCCACCATTAAGCTTTACAGTTACATCAATGGGATGGGCTCCCAAGAAGTTACATAAAGCATATACTAATGGAGTTGATAAGATATATAGAATTCCCACTACTAATGAAATTCCTTATAATTATTTTAATAATAAATATTGTATATGTTTCAAGTTATTGGTGTAAAGTGTGCAGAATAATTTTCTTTTTTATTTTGATTATTTAATAGTCCTATTGGTGCTTCTCATTTGGCTGTATATATGGTTTTGTATTAGATTTATTATCTTCTCTCAAGAAGCCCTAAAAGAGAGTTCAAATTATGTAAAAATGCATATTCATGTAAAGGTTGTTTTGTATGATAATTTTTGAACTTAGAATAATTTTGTATATAGCTTCTAAAATTCAATACTAGTGTTTTATAATCTTGGTTATTTCTACTTATGAAAATGATTCATGGTTAAAACACTAATTGATTGAGTTGTGCTTAAGAAGCTATCTTAATTAGCATGATAATAGTAAACTAGTGTAAGGGAATTGATGATTGTTCAAATGCTTTACTGTCATTTTTCTTAGTTGTAGCCTTTGATGAGTCATGAAATTATTGACAGCTATGATAACACACCCACGATAACGCACCCATGATATCTCATGGACTGCGATATCGTAGCCCGCCACTAGTTCTATAAATAAGAGGCGGCTCTCCCTTGTTTCACAACTTAGTTTAGATTGTAGCTAGACTCTGGTAGTTTGATCCCTCCAAAGTTAGAATATTTTCCAATGTATGCCCACAGTGTGGTGAATGTAATTGTACGACATCCTTTATTCGAGTGTAACGTACTTGGACACGCACATGACTGGAAATAAAGATCAAGATTACTTCATCATTACAACATTCACTTAGTTTAATTGTTTAATTATTTAATTGTTATTGTTATTGTTATTTACTGCTTTCATAATTAATCTCTCTCACCCTTAAACTCACATCAGAATGTGGAATGAGTATGACTTGATTACGAGCATTTAAGTGTGACTACTTGGTAACCCAGTAGCGTACCTAGGATCTGCGCTTGGTAATCCCAGTGGTAGTTATGCACGAAGTCCAAGATGTGTATGGATAATCAAGGAATGGATGCTCATTGCACTTAGGCTAGATTAGATTCTCTTACTCCTTTTCCTCCTAGCTTAGTTAATCTTATTTTCCATTGTCTTCAAGAGTAGCATTAGATTAGAAACCCATCATACACCTCACTTTGGACTAAACCATACATGAAAAATATAATACTAGTCCAGGTGGGAAGACAACGAACTACAACCTAAGACTAACTGTCTAGGTGCCACAACTAGTCTGTCTACGGAGTTCGACTAGATTGCACATGAAAACACTCGTATTCATATGGTTGTGTGTAGGGGTACCTCGCCACTCATCAGCCTTGTTACATAAATTTTATGATTACATTACTCTTAGTCATAGCTCTCTTACATTATAAGAAAAGAATTTATTAATGCTTTAGTTTTAGTTTTTAAATTTTATTTTCATATATTAATATATCTTATTTATTTAAGAAAATACATTATTAAGGATGTGACTTGGGTAAATTGGGAGTTAGGTTAAGTTAGTTCGCTACACAATTCCTCTTTAAGCTAGGCTTGTGTTGGATGCTTGGGGTATTAGAAAACCTCACATCTCTTGGTACATAGTAAATCTTAGTATTAATCCTTATAGTATACCTATTTCCTATCATTCTTAATCATGAATTTAAATTCTACCTTTGTAAATAATTGCAAGTGACATGGATTAAGTATTGGTCCTAAATCCAAGAGGCATAGTAAATACCTATCATAAAACTTGGAAAACATTGAGAACTAGACCTTTTACAATGCTTACCCATTGTTAGAAGGCATTGAATCATTGGAGAATAATCATAAGTAATGTATGTCAAGTACTAGTAGCCAACTAGACCCTTCAAAATGCTTAGTCATTAGCCTTAACATAGCCAAATGAATATCAAATGGTAAATACCTATCATAAAACCTAGAAAACATTGAGAACTAGACCCTTTACAATGCTTACCCACTATTAGAAGGCATTGAATCATTGGATAATAATCATAAGTAATGTAAGTCAAGTACTAGTGGCCAACCAAACCCTCCAAAATGCTTAGTCATTAGCCTGAACATAGCCAAATGAATATCAAATGACTAGAGAGAGATAACATCAAATATGATAACGTATCAATAACAACCATAGGTAATGTGAACAAGTCTAGATCCAACCAAGCTCTTCATAACTGTTACCAATTATTTCCAATTTGGCAAAAACATCATCAAATGTTAAAAGTACTTTCAAGACTTTCTCATGCAGCAAACCCTCATCATCTGGTTGTCTAAACTAAGATAAAACCCTATTTTATACTTTGTAGTCTAATGAACTACATTCATCTAATCGATCGAACCAAGACATAATTCAAAAATTGCATTTTTTTTTTGCATTTCATCCTATTTGTACATTGGGTTGTCCTGATGATTCAATCATCCTAATGTACTTGCAAATTTATTTTGCATTTTTTTGTTAAGAAAAATCTAAAATCAAAATCAAGGCATTGAAAACCTAAAAAAGAAAAGCATAAAAATGCATATAACATAGACTAAATCATGGAATTATAAGGCCTTAAAATAACAAAAAATTTTCTAAGAAAACCCATCAAATATTTACAAGAGAACCCTAAACCAAATTTTCATGATTTACATGATAGCCTTGAAATGAAATAATTATAAATTCATAAGAAAGAAGGGTGCCAGAATTTAGAATTGGTTGCTTTACCTTGATGAATTACCCTTGTCAAAAGAAAGAAAAACCAAGATCCACTAGTGCACATATGAAATTCTAAGGTCCCACAAATGAAAGAGAGACATAGCAAAGTAAGAAAGAGAAACATAACCTAGCTTTATGCCTACACTTATGGTTTTAATGACAAGTTTTCAAAGGAATAGTTCACAAAAGTTAAATTAATAAACTACTTGCATAAACCTAGAAAAGGTTTCTAAGTTATTTAGTAAATAATTAAAAAGTCTATGTTGACCATCAAAAGAAATAAAATAAAACTTACTTCCACTTTTATAAAAAGATTGCAATTGCTAAAAAGATTGCACTTTCCAGAAATATTAAATGGTTGTTTGTGGGTATGAGCCACCATTTATTGAACTTATTCTAATCATGAAAATACTAAGCAATTAGCAAGTTCTAAAAATAAATTAGAGAGCTGTAATAAAATTATTATTTATTAAAGAATCTAAGAATATTTTAAAATAAGAAATAATACATTGAGAAAAATTTTTTATTAAAAGAATTCAAGATTTAAAAATAAATATTGTAACAAATAAAATATTTATAAAAAGTTTTAAAGACTTACAAAGCATAGAGTAAATGCAAGAAAAGCCCTATCCTTGACATTGTTGCTTTTGCACAATGTTAGATTCAATTCATAAGTTATTTCTATTTTAGTATGTTCATGATTTGTCATTTTTTATATAGGTGATGAGTGGCAAGGTACCCTTATGCCCAACCATACGAATCACAAGCGTTCACATGCGATCTGGTTGAATTCCGCATACCTTAAGTTCTCAACTACATTGGTTCTAAGATGTGAAATCTAATTGAAACGATCATTGTCTTCCCAATTCCACTCATGAGGCATAAGTCTACGATTAAGTGCAACTAAGATATATGATTTCTATCATTTTGTATTTTATAAGTGTAATCACCTAAAACAATAATGAAAGGTAGAGGAAATTAATATTTAAATAATTTACTGCCTAGCTAGCCTAACACAAGTACCCATTCCCTCTTCCCAAACACATCCTGAATGCATGTGGCATTGCTAGGTTACCAAACGTTA
>MNCI01036754.1:234357-246494 GCA_015680685.1 Gnetum montanum | reverse complement strand
TTCAAAATTTAAACATGAATCAGCATTGGAAATGCTCACATTATTCAAAATTATGTTTGACAGGCAACACTTTTAAATTCAATTCATAAGTAAGTTGTTTCTATTTTTGTTATTTTTTGATTTGGGTTGCACCTCTTCTTATGAAATTGAATCATGAAACATTCTTGTAAATGCCCAAGTTATTTAGGATTATCTTTTTTTAAGTCTTGGGTTTTCATGATCCAATACTGGATTGCAATGGAATTAGCAAGGGAAAACAATTATGCATGAAAAAGAAATGAAAATACTATCATTGCCTGGACTATTCATAAAAAAACAAAATTTTCCCAAAACATATGGATATTATAATGTTATGTGGTTTATCTTTTTGATGTGGATGGCTCTTCCAATTTTATAAATTCAGGGATAATGCATCTCTACTAATTTTTTGAAACTCTCACCCAGTCATATTGTTTTTTAAAGATGGCATCCCACTGAGTAATTGGCAAATTGGTCTTTCATACACAAGTAGAATCTCCATCATTAAATGAGTAAATTTTTCCTCAGTGTACTTTCAATGAACAATACAATTTTACTGATATTTTAGATTACCATCTCAAATCCCATCCAACAAAAACCTAGTTGAAGATCCACCAAACCTTGTAAAATTTGGGCAACAAACAGTCCCATTGATGCAAACCACTACTAGACAAATCATTGAAAGAAATTATGCCATTCAACAACATATTCATACCAGCAACAATAAAAAGAAAATGTTTTCAAATATACATACATATTTTGGTTTCATTGATCAATGCAACCCTTCAAGCAAAACATTGTATTTTTATTTCTTTATGTTGAGTAATCGTTTTACCATGCTAGTTCTATCACAATTCACCCTAAGGCTCAACAAGCATAATTCTGAATAACTAAGGCATTTGTAGCAATGTTTCTTGCTTCAATTTTCCAAAAGGAACCATGATCCAAATTAAAAAGTAATAGATAAAGAAATAATCTGCTTATGAATTGAATTTACATGCTTATGTACTAAATTTAAAATTTTGTAAAAGTAGTCCACCAAACACAATTCTAAATAATTCGACCATTTACAAGGCTAACTCTGGCTTTAATTTTGAGCATTTTAGAGATCAAATACAATATGACATTCATAGATTACAATGAGAAACTAGACCCTTTACAATGCTTACCCACTGTTGGAAGGCATGGAATCATTGGAGAATAATCATAAGTAATGTAAGTCAAGTACTAGTGGTTAACCAAACCCTCCAAAATGCTTAGTCATTAGCCTTAACATAGCCAAATGAATATCAAATGAATGTGCATTTTAGCTTTTAAGATTACTACTTTTAGAGATCAAATACAATATGACATTCTTCCCATAGATAGTATTGATGTCATACTTGGTAGAGCTTGCAATTATAATAACAAGGCCATATTTGATGATGCAAAGAATTGGTTAGTTTCTAGGAAAGAAAGAATACAACAATTGATTTCTTTAACATTACAAAAAATATAGAGAGAATATTCCTATTAATTCTTCTTTGATTTTATTTAGTGAGAAGGAATATCTCAAAGATCATGAAGAAATTAGACATGTTTTTGTCATTTTTTCTACTATCACAACATGTGAAGAGGGATCACAAAATGAACTTCCAACAATGATGCAACCTTTGACACAAGAAATTGCCAATGTCTTCAAAGGTAAATTGAAAAGGTTTCCATCAATGAGATATATTCATAATCAAATTTATTTTGTGCTTGGAGAAAGCATCCTAAATAAGAAAGCTTATAGGATGATACCACATCAATAGAAGGAACTTCATAAACAAGTAAACGAATTCCTATCTAATGGTTATATCAAATAGTCCATTTTCCTATGTATTATTTTAGTTGTTCTTATATCCAAGAAGAATATAGATGAAATGAAAATGTGGATTGATTCTAGGGTTGTAAATAGAATAACAATCAAGTGTATGTTTTCTAATCCTTCAATAAACGATATTCTTGATGTTTTGGAACATGCTAAGATATTTTGTAAGATTGATTTGGAAAGTTGTTACCATTATATAATTAGGCTAGGAAATGATTGCAAGACTACTTTTAAAATTCATGATGATTTGCATCAATGGTTAGTTGTGCCTTTTGGACTAGCCAATGCTTTGGCTACATTCATAAGGATTGTGAATAATGTTTTGAGGGATTTAACTGCTCAATGTTGTATAGTATTCTTTGATGACATTTTTATTTTTAGTTCTAATAAAGAAAAGCATGTGTAAGACTTGAGATTGGTATTCTCAAAGTTTCATGAAGCTCAATTAATCATCAATGCCAAGAAATGTCATTTTATGAAGAGGAAAATTATATATATATGTCATGTTATCTTCAAGAATCAAGTCAAAATGAAGCCAAGTAAGATCAAAGTAATTAAAGAATGGCCTTTACCTAAAGTTATGGGAGAAGTGAGATCTTTTCTTAGTTTGGCTAATTTCTATAGGAGATTTATTAGAGATTTTAATTCTATTGCATGATCTATATTATTTGGTTTAAAGAAGAATTTAGTTTTTACATGGGATGATGTACAAGAGAACTTATTCTAAGCTTTGAAGGAAAAAATTTGTAGTGCTCTAGTTTTAACAATTTCAAATTTTTCCAAACTTACTAAAGTAGAGGTGGATGCAAGTGAACTTGCTATTGGTGGTGTCCTTGCACAAGGAGGTAAGACCATTGTATTTTTTTTCTCAAAAAGAATAAATGAGTCCAACTAAAAGTATAGTGTATATTAGAAGGAACTATATATTATACTTCAAACAATCACTTATTAGAGATATTATGTGTTGGAATATGTTCTTATTAATCATAGAGTACTTTCATTTTTGATTTCTCAAAATAATCTAATTCTTAAACATATGAAATGGGTTGAGCAAATTTAAGAATTTTATTTCTTTTGAAGCATATAAGTGACAAATCAAATCTGGTTGTTGATGCATTGTTTAAAATTCATGATATTTATTCTTGTATTGATGTTAATCACTTTGATTCTTTTATCAAATTATATCCTAATGATATCAACTTTTGTGATATTTTGAAAGAATTGAATTCTGCATTGTGAAGAAGAGCTGACGAGTGGAAAGCTTACCCTATCAAGGGTGAACTTCTTGTCAAGGATAGAAAAAATTTTATTTCCACGTGATTTCATATTGAAAATTTTGTAAGAAAGTACAATATTGACATGGCTAGATGTATGGGCAAGACAAAGACATTGAATTAGTGAGCAAGAATTATTTTTGACCAAGTATGTACAAAGATGTTAAATTCGGTAAGGAATGTTATGTTTATCAAAAGTTTAAGAGTAAAAAAGGGGTTGTTGAATGTTATATGTCATTGTCAACTCCAAATTCTACTTGGGAAAGTGTTTCTTTCGACTTTATTTATGGCATTCCAAGAAAAAAATCTAGTCATGATTCTATCCTTGTTGTGGTAGATGGATTTATAAAGATAGCTAATTTTATTCCATGTAAGAGGAATAGTGATGTTTCTTATGTTTTTCATTTATTCTTTTATATTGTTGTGAAATTTCATGGTATTTGATTCAATATTGTAAGTGATAGGGATGTCAAATTCCAAGTCATTTTTAAAGATGTCTTTTGAAATTATTGGAACTAAAATGATCATTCTCTATAGCCTATCATCCTCAAGCTACTAGGTAAACTGAATTTGCAAATACATCTTTGCTGAAATTTTTAAGATGATTATGTGTGGATTAGCCTCAAAGATGAGAAAATATGTTAGCACATGCTTAATTCTTCTATAATAATGCTTTTCATACCAATATTGGTAAGATTCCATTTGTTGCAAATGATGATTTCTCACTCAAAATGGTATATGAATTAAGGATATTTGATGATTATACCTCTCTAAGTATTGATTTTATTAAGCAAATGAAGCAATTACATGAAAAAGTCAAGGCTTACTTGGAGAAGAAAATCAAGGATATGGTATCCAAGAGTAATGAGGGTAAGCTTATATATTCATGAGTGATTTTCAAATTCTTGCAAGTTGTAGTAACCTTATATATCAAATCATAACCATAGTTGACCATAAGCAATGAAGAAATAGTGGCTAACAAGATGGGGATTTTACCAGTGTATGAGATGTGAGTTATAGTTTAATTGTAGGATGGCTATTGCAAAGTGACTGTACATCATAAGCACTTGTAATTTGCAAAAATTCATTTTTTTAAAAAGTTCACAAATCTTAAAGGGAAGACTAATGGATAAGAAAGTCCAAGCATCATTCCAATTATTATAAAAGGTTAACTATGGCCTAAAGGAGGGTGTCACACATTAATTGACATATTGTAAACTTGAGAAATTAACTAAGAAATTATCTTGAGCATTGAGCTTAAGTGATGATCATCTTGATGGTCTTCTTTGTATTGTGAGAATAAAGTTATTGCTTGATTAATTGATTATCTATTCTTGGGAGTATGTTTCTTCCATTCATGCATTGTATCTTTTCTAGAATGCTATTTGGATTAATGTTATCATATTATGTCATGGACATGACAAAGAAAAATATGATAATATTGATCCCAAACAGAAAGCACTGGATGGAGAGCATTTTGGGAAAGAAAATGCTACTGAAGAATGTTCTGTATACATTCAACCGTTGCAAGGTAAGGAGTATTGCATAATTCTACCACAATGTTGCCATGTTTTCTGTGCTGTCCCTTGTTTTCCACTCCCAATGCCTTGCAGAGCGCTAACAATCAAAGCCGTCTATGCCCTCTGTAGAGCAACAATTGAACCACCAGTAGGCGAAAACAACAACCACTTATTTGGTTTCTTTAGCCATTAAAGATTCATAGACACACACCAAGATGGCTGTTGTGGAATTTTCTTAGATTTATCAAGCATTATAGAAGTCATTTTCATGGTCTTTGTTATTTTGAATACCAAGCTCAAAATTGAAGCCAAAGTTACCATTGTAAATGGTCAAATTATTTAGAAGTATGTTTGGTTGACTACTTCTACAAAAACTTAGAAAGTTAAAAAAAAAATAAAAATAGATTGATGTCTTAGTACAAACTATGCATTTCAAGACTACCTTGAAGATGCTCTTTGAGGCTCCCATTAGGCATGTATTCATATATTAGAAACTTGTAAAACAAAAATTTTTAAGTCAAGCAAAAATTATGTATAAAATCATTACTGTCTTGATCTCAAAAAGGCCATATACAAAACGAAAATTCCAAGAATGCACATGACAATTGACACTGCAAAATGGGAATATCTCCCATAGTCATTTAAACAGAGTCCTTTTAAGCGTACAATATGGCGATGATGTAGTCTCCCTGTGAGCTCCATTTCTCTACGGAATTCATCATAACCTTGTTCAAAGAAACAAGCTATGTGTTTCACAGCAGCAAAAAGACCACCTTCAAAGTGCCCTTTATAAACTGACCTATATTGTCCCTCTCCAAGATATGTACTAAAACTAATAGTTGCTTTACAAACCTCTTTGTAATTGAAGTACCTAAATAGGGATATCTGGCCTACGATAAATCAAGACTGTCACTGAGATAAAAGACATAGTTTCCCCCAAATTGTAATTTCTTTGATAACATAATAAACCTTTTTGCCATTCTAGTTCTTTTGGATTTGATGATGAAGTAAGTTGTCCTTTTTTATGGAAGAGTTCTTTTCCTTTTGATCAATATTAGCATCACAAGCAAAAAAAGAAGTAGCACTGCAATGGTTCTAGTTCCAAGACCAACAATTAACATCCAATATATGAATTGGACTTCTTTGGGACATAGATATTTGAATTTACATCCAATATATGACTTGGACTTCTTTGGGACATAGATATTTGAATTTTCATATGGTAGAATGACATTTGATGTAGGAGACAGGGACAATGTAGAAAATTCAAAAAATGGCTTTGTTTTATCAATGGATACTGCCAACAAAAGAACTCTTAAAACATTAGCTATGATTAACAAATGGTGATAAATGAATGATCCAAAACCCCAAAAGAATAATAATTATGACATGCATGTTTTTCTAATTCACAAGCATTTTCAATTTCAATACTTATTTTCACTTTTTTGCTAAAACAAAAATAATAAACTAGTAATCCGAACAAAATGATATGGTTATTAAATAGCAAACACATCAATATCATGAATATAATATACTACCAAAAAGACGGCAATTTTAAATTTTTGCACATTGCATAGAGATGCCTATTCCAGTAATCATGTGGAATACACTGGTTGAAAGCCTTGATAGCCCAAAAATTGATTTAAAGAATTGAAATGCTCCAACCATGATATCTCTTCCAAGACACTGTAGTAGAGAAGTCATGTAGGTAACGTCCCACACAATGCTTAAGTGTTAAATTTCTAAGTGACTTTGATTTTCACAATTAACATATATTGTGCACCGATGGAAGGTGGACCCAAAAGTACAAAACTATTTTACCTTATGCCACAATCAGGCAATATTGATCTTTATAACTGCCGTGTTTAATTTTGAAGGGCTAACCAAGCACAACATACATGTAAATCCATATTACTCAATTTACATAAAACAAATGATTGATGAGTTTATATTTTGCTCAGTTTATACAACGGTCTTTCAAGTGCCAGAAAATCAAAATTTGTTATTATATAATATTTATTTGGCCCTTCTTACATGTACTCATTTTCTAAACATAATTCTTAACATTTTATAATTTTTTTTGACAGTTTCCAATTTTTTTGCCTGGTTGAAAAGCCTCCAATCTTTGTTTGAACCAACTTTTGTGATCTTTAATGTTACTTCATAATCTTTGTGTGAACCAACTTTTGTACCTTATGCCACAAGAATCCGCGCGTGTGTGTTCTGTGTTTATGCGTACGTGGCCGCTGAGGCGGGAGCCCTGGAAGGGCGAAGAAACATCATCGTGCTTTGATGAACGTAGACTGAAAGTCGTCATTTGAGGCGACCGCAACAAAAGCAGCATCCCTGCAGATGCTGCTGAGCTGAAAATTATCCGCTCAAAACACGACGGTGGCGTTCAAGCAGCTCTCGCACCAAAACAAATCACCGCCACGACACTGCGTCTACAAATCTGTGAACCTAACTTCCTCCACTATTTCACACCATGTCTTGCTTGGGATATACATTTCAAAGTCTTTCGTCCAGAGTTCATATCTCGTGGGTAAGGGTTGCACAGTAAGGTTTAGACTGCCAGCCTCAAGTTATGTTTCAATATGATTATGCTAATTGACCTAACCCGTTTATGTTTAAAAGTTCAACACATCTTAGTGTCTTTGAAAATGGAGTAAATGTAACAAGCCAAAATGATTTTTTTTGTTTTTGGTGATGGCCTAAGCAATCAAAGTTAAAAAAGTCGACTATGGTGAATAATAAATGACCTTCAAGTTAATCCTAAATGACTAAGTTTATCACAAGTTGTTTAACATTTTTGGCTTGCATGACGCCATCCCTTGTATGTAAAAGTTCAAAATCTATAGATGCTTAACTCGTTTGACTATGTTAATCATATATTAATTAATTGAAATTAAGTATTCTTAACTAATAGTTAGTTAAGGCTACCATCAGCCATAGTTAATTTGCATTAATCTTTGTTCACAATTCAATCTATGTTATAGTTTTTCATTTGGTATTCACAATTAATTGTTATGTTGATCGGGAATTGGCCAAGGAAAAGAAGATGATCAATTTGAAAATTATTTTGACTAGTCCATAAGGTTAAGGTTTGTTGTAATGCTTACCAGTTTGATGAAGAACATTGTTTTTTATAGAATGATTATGAAGATTACATTTTACAAAAATTATTATGAATTTGTTTAGTGAGAAAGTGTGAAGAGGAAAATCAAAGACATCAGACATGAAAGGATGTATTTGTTGAGTTAACAACAATGAATTATCGTTAGATGAAAAAAGGAGAAAAACTATGGAAACTTATGATAATAGCTGCATCAAGGTTGAGTACAAGGGACATTTATAAATTTGTAATGATAGAAGATTTGCTGCATCACATATTTAAATATAAAGAATCAAACTTATCGAATCATTAACAACTACACAGATGAGAAAGTAATGTTTGTTGGAGCATTGTTTTAGGAAAAAGATTTTAAAAAGACTAAGTCAAATATTTAGATAAATGTTAACAATTTAATGTATCCTACAACATCATCAGTGCTATGCACAACTATTTGTTAAATGATCATAACTCGATTCAGTTGTAAAGTTTAAGATTATTATATCTTGTAAGCCACTAGAAAATCAAATACTACTAGGCAAGATTTGAAGCATTAATTTTCATTGCACCATAGTAAAAGTTCATTACATTGTCAACTAGAATTTGCAATTTTGGTTAGAATTTTACATATGGTTAAAAATTGCATTGCTTTCGAGTCACAAACCAAAATGCATAAAATTCACAATGGGAACTTGTATAAAAATTTTTAAATATCATTTAATCAAAATTCATGAGCTTTCTATTTCATTTTGCTAAATTTGTGCCCATTGTAAAAACCTTTAACTTGAATAACAAAGGAAGTCACTCGTGCAAAAATGATGTCATTGGTAGTATTGATGAAAAAAGAAATATGCAATAAAGATATAATACAATATGTGAAGGAAAACATGCATCGTTGGTGTATTAAAGGTTGTTTTTCTCCTCAACCCCAGGGGCTAGAGGTATGTGGAGATCCTTATAGGTTCCATGCTATCATAATCATCACCAAAGAACTACATGACCCCAATTCATTTGTGTACTATGTCACAATGATATGTAAGCTTACGGAGGAGCTTTGGCTTCGATACTCAAGCAACCACCTTTTTCTTCAAAGCAAGGCTAAGAACTAGATGTGTTAGAGTAGGAATGCATCTTAGCTCTTCTAAGAGAATGATGTCTCTTATGTGATTGCTTGTGTTTAATGTGGTTGTGCATATGTGTATGATGTTAGTCATGTTGCTTATATGATTTCATGAGGAGTACCATCTATAGACTAACGTGTTATGTACACTTATGTTGTCCATGCAAGTATTGTGAATGTTAAGGCGTAGTCCATCTTGAGTCCATTCTTGGACACTTGGCTACTTTTTGACTGAAGAGTGTATCAAATAGTACTTCTCCATAGCAGTGTTGTTACAATATGTAACATTGTAATTTATTTAATTTTTTAATACTAATAATATATTTTAAATTTTTGACACATGTATCCTACCATGAACTTGTACCTACTTTTGCAAAAGCATCACATATCAAAACACGTTTAGAATCTTTGTTTTTGCACTTCACATATCAAATTCATTTAATGCATAGATTTTAGTACTTTGGTAACAATATTTGTAAAGATATTACATTCATAATGAATGTCTACCCACCCACTTTTCCTTCTATCCTCTTACACCAATTTTGCTTGGAGCATCCAATATTATATATCCATTAACTCATTAAGTTCTATTCATGAGAGTCATAACCACAAGGGCTACTATGACTATGGTGACATCTTCAATTACATCTCAATCATCAAAGCCTTCGAATAGCCCAAGCAAAAATCCAAAAGTAGGGTGTCCAACAACAAAGAAAACACTAAGAGAATAAAGTAAAAACTATAGCCTATAGTGCAAGTCATGCAAAGAAGCTTAAGTAGTCAAAAGTAGACCTTAGCAATAAACATGAGGAACAATGATAATTTGAAGATATCATATTCTCCCTCCATCTAATTATGATAATGAAGCATTAGAATCAAGTTGTAGTGGAATTCCAATGAAGGAAATTAGTGATATAGCAAAGCATATGAATTTCTTGGACATTACTAGGTCCAATGACGTTTTACAAGCATGTAGGGATGTATTTACTATTAATTTTTATAAAATGACCAGTGCCCAAAACTTTTTTGGACCTTGTATGCTTTCAAAAACAAGGATTCAAGAATCTAGGTTTGGAAGATCATAAAATAAAATTTACAAACTATCATATATCCTATTGTATTCCATAGATGTGTTGTTTAGCGACTTGGATTCAATGCTAAACTTTGAAAAGGCACTAAAAAATTGCAAAAAAAAAAAAAAACTTTTCTTCTCCATGATTTAAAAGTAAAGATGCAAACATCTTACTATACATTATTATATGAATATGATTTATTACCTTTAGAAGTAGAAGCTTTATGCTAATTAATTGCATCCACTCATAGCTTGCATATCTCAAGGCAATACAGATTCTTTAAAGCATTCTTGAAGATTCACGAGACCATGGTTGGTATTTCATGAGATGTAGTGGTTGGGAAAATGAAATATTTCTTAGGAGGACATGCATCAAAATCTTCAGCATTTTTGACAACTAGTGGAGTAGAATGTTTTAATATAAATGTGGTCAAATGTGTAAAGAAAAAGATAATTTTTATTTACACCACATTAGATCTAATAAACCAAATGTGAAAGCTCACTATCTATTAGTTGTTACTTGAATCAAGTATCGTATACATGTATTTCTTTCTTGTGTTGTGACTACCCATTTAAGATAGTATTCTAATGTTACTACAAAAAAACTTGTATGATTTGTTTTTGATGTCCCCATTAGTGCTTGGTCAATTTGTAGAGTTTATCTTTACTTTTCATGAAAATATAATATCTACCCAATAGATCATATGGGTTCTAATAAAGTCTCATTTCATTTCATAAAATACTTTATGTTAGGTAATTCAAAGAAAAGAGGAAGAAGATTTTAGAGAATACATCAAATGAAACTATTTATCAAGGGATATGGTATTGGCTTAATTCAATAGAGCTGAATTTTCTAAAGACTCATGATATTCTATGAATGAAGGTATATCTTTATGTTGAATCCATGTTGCATTATGTAGGCAATAAGGTCTACGTAAAAGAAAAGATGAATGACTTGACTCAAATTTTATAAAAGTTGTCTTTGTTAGAAGATGAGTAAAAGTAAAGATAATCTAAAATGCAGCTAAGATGGAACAAGTATAATAATATGAAGATTTAATTCAAAGACTATGATGCAAAGGTTTAGTAGTACAAGCCAAAGAAGAGGCCTCAAATAACTTTGCTATAGTAGCTACAAGTACTTTAAGAGGAGAAAATTTTAATTGATGTAGTTGCTATTAAGTAATAATATTACAAGGCTAAAAAAGAATAGAAAAGACTATATGATGTATTGTTAGAAGATTTGAAGGTTGTCCATGAGACTAATGATGAGTTAGTCATAGTAAATAACCCAGTGCATGCTAATTTAGAAGAAACCAAAAATTGTATGCATGTTATGGGGAAGATAACCTTAGATATACAAAAGGAAATTATAGAGAAAAAAGGTCAACTTATTATACATAAAGACTAAATAAAAAATTTAAGGAAGAAGATTAAAGGCTTAGAAGTAAGAGAACATACAAAACTATCTATGCTAGCACTAATACCATCTACAACACTGTTAGATGTTATGATAAATGAAGTTCTTATCTTGTAAAGTTTGAATCTAGTTTGGATATCTTCCAAGTGGGTACTCTTTGATCTTCCCTAAAGTTAAGTCTAATTTGCATTTCTTCATGTATCCATTCAATATTAAGAAAATTAAAATCATTAATCATTTTCTAGTCTTCATTTATCAATGAATACTTGACTGAATGGGAGAATATATTTATGTATGTGATTATGTATATTTGTGATTTGCCACCATGAAGACACGTATAAACACTTGTAAATATGTTATTTTAAATTTAATTTCATTTAAACTCAGGCCACTTATTGAATTTTTAATGAATGATTAACTAGAGTTACAAATCTAACGCTTGGAGATGATTGTTAGACCTTAGTTAAGGTTGATAATGCCTAATCAATAGTTTCATAGAGTACTTAAGCGAGGAGATATAAGTTGTAAACCAAAACATCATATCCTCTTAAAACATATGTAAGATGTAAATGAGACATTACAAAAAGTATGTGTATGTAAAAAATGATATGAAGTATGTAAAATACACTTTACAAAACATGGTACTTTAATATAAAAGGTGATGAATGAAAGATGTAAACAAATCGTAAAGGCAAAGAAACATAAGCTAGTGAGTGATAAGCCAAAAGGTAAAAGTAAAGTACAAAGAAGCT
>MNCI01036754.1:149591-227678 GCA_015680685.1 Gnetum montanum | reverse complement strand
GAGTGATCAATCTGCCAGAGCTTCGCTACTTGTAGCCAGGATTGAGAAATGAAGGGAGTGACGCCTCTTATTTATAGATATGGTGGCGGACCGCGATATCACGTACCCAATATCACGGCATAGTGCATGTCGCGTCTCATCAGAAGCTTATGATGAAATATGTAGTTGATAAGGAAGTAGGTAATGTATCCAATTCATAAAGAATAGAGAAAATCCGATGGAAAGTTGAGCATGATGATGCACATTGTAACATAGTCATAAAGTGGATAAGAATTGTAGAAATGCATAGGCATAGTATCCAAAAAAGGAAAGATAGGCTATGGAATATGTAGTAGTCCATAATAACCTACTAAGTTTATGAATGAACAAGTTGTTGACAAGTATACACATGATTATGAATGCAAAGTGATTAATTGTGGTTTGCCAGGCCCTGATATTGGATCCTCGATATCGGGTATGCGATATCGCGACCTGGATAATGATATCAAATACATGATATCGTGATTCCTGTGTAAGCCTATAAATGCACATTCAAGCGCATAGGAAAGAGGGAGTCAGCCAAGTGTAAGTGTAGAGTTTTTTTTGTCAGTTTTCAATAAATTTCAATTCTTTCCCCAGTGCATGCCTACAGTGTGATGATTGTAATTGTATGGAACCTTTATTCGAGTGTGATGTACTTGGACACGTACATGATCAGCAATCAAGATCAAGATTACTCCATCATTGTAGCATTCACTTAATTTTTTAATTTTTTAATTATTATTGTTAATTTTTATTATTATTTATTATTTTCTTAATTAATATTTCTTTACCATCATTTACTATTCCTGTTGTTAAATGCAGAATGGGTATGACTTAATCACAAACATTTAAGTGTAACTACTTGGTAACCCAATAGCATATCTAGGAGTGCTCAAGTAATATAGGCTTGGTAATCCTAGAAGTAGTACACGAGGTCCAAGATGTGCACAGATGATTAAGGACAAATGCTCATCACATTTACGCCAGCTTAGACTTCAGACTTCATTTTCTATTGCTTGTTAATTTAATTGAGATTATTTTCCATTGTCTCTAGGAGTAGCCTAGTGTTAGAAGTCATATCATACACCTCACTTTGGACTAAACCATACGTGACAAAGTAAATACTAGTCTAGGTGGGAAGCAACAAACTACAATCAACATGTAACTATCTAGATGCCACAACTAGTCCATTTGCAAAGTTCAACCGAATTGTGCATGAACGCTCGTATTCGTATGGTTGAGTGTAGGAGTACCTAGCCACTCATCATTGGCATCGTTGTTGGGGACGGTGCTAGTTATTTAGATTAGTTATATCATACAAGATCGTTGTAACAAAGAATTAACAATATATCTTTTAGAAAAGGAATTAATTTCAATTAAGTCACACATGATTCACAACAATGTCTCTCTCACAAGACTATGATAACACAACAACTAGTGAGGTAGTTCATTGGAGAACCAATGAAATTTATGATGAAGAGGAAGCTTGGAGTACTCCATCTTATGAAGGAGTCTCCTATGTACATAAATGAAGACCACATCGTTCCAACTCTCAAATTCATAACCTACCTAGTGACGATGAACCCCTACTGGCCATTAAGAGCCTAATGCATACACAAAAGGTTGTTTGAATATCTTGCAACCATTGCAAGGAAAGTCGTCTACCTAGGCTTAATTTAAAATTTTTTCTCCATGTTTTTAGGAGGCTATGATCTAGATCCACAACATCATTTACAAGCCTTCCATGATGCCTGTGTATGCAACAAGATCGATAATGAGTGGAAAAAACTTAAGCTCTTTCCTACGACACTCGTTGGCCAAGCAAAAGTATGGTACAGGTCCTTAAAACCAAAATCAATTCGACGTTGGTCGAAAATGGTAGAACTCTTTATTGAAAGATATCAAACTTATGTAAGAGTGTCAGCCTTGTGGAGACAAATCCAAGAGTGGAAACAAGGAAAACATGAACCCTTGGACATAGCCTCTAGTTCATTGTTGGAAAGAACAAAGTGCCAAAGTGGCTAGAAAAGAAAAAGAAAAAAAAACACAAAGAAAAGGTTAAGAAAAAATCTGTGTGCCACAAAGAAATTCTAAATCACTCCTCCCTTGGACTAAATGCCAAGTGATTGTATGCCTTGTTGTCATGATGCTCTTATGGTTGTCCATCATTGGATAAAACGATGCGATCTTACTGATCGGAGGAATCAACTTGGTCTTGATTTTGGAGCGATGGGTTAATGACACATTAATCATGCCCTACACTTAGGATTCATTGTACCCTGGGTCAGTTACCTCATGTCCTGATCTCTGCAATCCCTTCTACGATTCGTCTCATCTCGCTGCCCATGTATTTTTGACTTGCGTCTTGTGTCGCATAGAACTTATACCTCATAATGGTGGTATCTACATATGTGTGTTTGTGGAACTGGTGTGGGTTTCATTTAACCATTTTAGTGCCTACAAACATTTCCAAGTGTGGTTACATAAGGGCATGATAGGTAAGAACTTGCTTTGGGAAGGACCCACTTGCGTAACTTTTGTAATTTGCACTTTTTGCACATCACCACATCATCTTACACCCTCCAAGTCTTATAGTGCTACAATTATCTTTTCCTTTATCATCATCTTAAATTCCAACGTTCCTATGCACCATAACATGTCCTTTTTCCTCATCCTCTTCATGAATAGCATTGTCAAGTTCTACTTCATTACACTTCTGTTGTTGAAATTTTCTTCCATGAATTTTCTAGCTTGTGCACTTATCATTCAAACATCCATAACTTGCTCATTAACACTTTGATTCTCGTTTTGATCGAACCTATCTAAACCCAGAGTGTTTAACTTAGTTGTGGGGGATGGGTACACTCCAAGTTGTGCATAGTTTTTTTAGAATTCATTATTTCCTGAAGAATATCATAAAGGGTAAATGACCTTAAAAATGATAAAAAAATTTACCAAATTAATTTTATCTCTTCACCCATACCATGAAAATTATTTTTTGGAGTCACCTGATCAAATTGGGCCCAATATCAAAACTTTTAGGGGACATTTTTGTAAAATTTTCTAACTTTGGATTACACTAAATAAGAAATGAATTTATTAAATGCAAGAAGTAAGGTATAAATCAAAATTTGTAAATAACCTTACTAATAGTCGGTCCCGTGTGATTACAGATGGCCCCTAAAAGAGGACAACAAGGAGGACCCTCTCAGGGTGTATCCAAATGGTTGAGGAGAGGCAGAGGCTAGGCATCTCTCGAGGAACATACAAAGCAAGAGGCACAATCATTCAACATCCATCAGGAACCTCATGTTACTGTGCAATCAAGACATGTCGAAGGTGGAGACAACATGGCACCTACATAGGAACAACATCTCACATTGTCTCCAGAATGTGTCCAGGCGATTCATGAAAGGTCCACATCAGCGGCTATGATTATGGAACTTAACTTTGGAACTTTCACTGAGTTTGCTCCTGAAGCAGTCAGGGACCAACTTAAAGGATCCCCACTATGTTCTATTTTCTCTGAAAGTGGTGAATGGTACCTAGGAAAGATGTACCAATTTTGGCACAATAAAGAAGAGGGTACCACCATTGATATTGGTGGTATTTCAATTGATTTCTCTGCTAAAGCCATTTCAGACGTTCTAAATCTTCTAAAGATAGGGCCAAAGGTTGCTCACTTATCCACTCGTTCTGATGCTAATGTGTGAAAGATATGGTTGAAAAGGGCATACGGCAAGGAAGATAAAGCATATGGAGAACTTACACTTGAAGAGAGAATCTACATCAAAATCAACATATATCACATTTTCCCAACAAAAGGTTTAAATAGAATTTCCACATATGCAGCTAGAGGTAGTGCCATCTTGATGGGAAAATTTAATGCCAACCTACCCCATCTATATCTTATAGAAATTTTGAGGTAGTTTGAAGAACGTAAGATGGGGAAGTTTGCATTGCCCTTTCCCTGTCTTATCAAGAAGCTGTGCCAATGTGCAGAAATTCTAGGGTACACCAATGACATTCCCGGGAAAGGCCCAAAATGCTTCATTCACTGAATTACTAAAGCTACTAGCTCCAAGAAAAAGTGCTGGTGAGACACTAGAACTTGAGCAAGAACAGGAAGCAGGGCCCAGCACACAACTTATAAGCTAGCAAGACTAGCCACCATTGCCACCATAGGACTATCAATCATCAATGAACCATCTTAGGGCCATCACTGAAATGGTCAGTTGGGGAAGCCATGATGAAGCCAATCTCTTCAGGGTCATTGATGATGTCGTACAATCCATGGTTTCAATTGATCGTGCATGGGGTGAGGTGTTTATCCAAATAGGAGGAGGGGAATCACACTAGTCATAATAGATCTCTAGAAACGCTGCATCTTTTTAGGTGCAATTAGAAACTAGTGAAGGCACCACAGTAGTGGTCATGTGGCACCAAGATGTAGTGGAAGTAGCAGAAGTGGTCACAGACCATATAAAAGAATCATTTAATGTTCCTATTGTGCCATTGGTAGATTTTATGGAAGCACGCGATACACAAACTTTGGCTTGTCCCTGGATGACTCTTGTAGAGCATGAGGATGTTCTAGATCGGTTGCTACAGATAGGATAAGAGATGTCCTAATCCAAGAGAAGATATTTGGCATCTTGCCAAGATGTCTCAAGTTGATAGGAGACATCTTTGTTGAGATCCTAGATCTTAGGAAAGACATCTTACAAAACAAAGAGATGTATTACACTTACATGAGATATCCTAGGCCAAGCCAAGACATCTTACTTTTTAAGGAGATGTCTCAGCCCTATCCAAGATGTCTTAGGACTAGACAAGATGTGTGTTCTACAATGATCCAAAATTAGTGACACATCCTAGGCCATGAGAAAGGTGTCTCAAGTAGCCATTTCTAGCAGTTGAAGGGATTCCTAAAGGCAAATGAAGGAGAACTAACCTAGAAAGAGATGAAACACTCAAGAGTCAAGTGCAAGCTTTGGGCAAGACATGTGAGCAAGGATTGGATACATTATTGTAAAGTTTGGATTGTCATCTTCTCTATCTTTTCATGTGTTGAGCAAGAACTGTACATATCTTTGTAAAGTGAAGATAATAAATTTCATCTATCTTTTGTTTTGTTTTATGTTATGCCTCAAAGTAAGGAATCTGGAGAGCAAGATCCATTCAATATTGTTTCTTATTTCATTGTATTTCTTCCCTAAGGGGTTGAATGCATTTCTTGAGGGAAATCATCCTTTGTAAAGTTTAAGAGCTTGTGGAGACTAGAGGGTTAGATTTTCTTGAGGGATTAGATGATTTTCTTGAGGAAAATCATCATTGAAGCTTGAGTGCTTTTGAAGACCTAGGGGTCTAATTGCCTTGAGGGGTTAGATGAGATTCTTGAGGGAAACCATCATTGAAGCTTTAGAGATTCTTGAGACTTCAAGTTCTATTATAATTAAAGCCCTATAAAGGTTGTGGTGCCCTTGAAAGCAAATTTTAAGCAACAAAGTCTAGATGTATGTAAGGATTCAACACTCTAAGTATGGACATATCCAAGTTTGAAAAACACATAAATCTACAGAGCAAAAGTTAGACATTGTGTAGATTAAACTTATACACCCCCTTTAAGTTCTTAATCTTCATGATGTTGATGTTGTGGATACCATGTGATAAAGGATTACTTTTGTCAAGTTTTCCTATTGGTTGTTCTTAATATTTTTCTATTAAATGAATATCTGATTCAAAGGCTATGCTTCCTCTCCTTCATCTAATGGTGATATAAGGACTAAGAGCTTGATCTAGAATGGTTCTCATTCTAGTGTCTTCAACTATAGATGTGTCTTTTCTTGAATATTTTCCTAATCCATGATGAACTATATGATTTCCATGGCTTCTTCATTTTCTAGTTCAATTGGATGATTTGGATTACAAAGGAAAGATGACAAATCATTAGCTTGCTCATATTCTATCATGAGCTTCAATATGTCTAGTGTAAGTAACTTAGCTTTCATTTGGCATAGGCTATCTTATAGTCCTTTAAACTTAGCCCTTTTAAAAATCCTTGATTTCTTCTCAGGTTAATAAGATTTTGAATTTTGGAAAAACTTGAACCAAAACATGATGTCATAGTTGTCATCATATTGTAAAAGTGAAAATGACTTGATAGGACTATTACTAGAGCATCAATTTTCCCTAAAAATAAGTTTGCGCTTGAAACACAAGATGAGAATTCTTCATTCAAAAAAAAAAAAAACATAAAAGTCACAAATAAATGATGCAAAATTATATAGGAGCATCATGACATTGTTCCAATTTTATTAAATGAAATTTTATTACAATAGGAGATACTACTTCATTCACCATGTTTTTGAAAGTGATTTAAACCAATTGAGTTTGTTGCTTCAATCTATTTTTATTGTTCAATTCAACCATGATTGCTTTGGTCCTTTATTTTCTACAAAATCAACAACTTAAGAAAAGGAAAATTATGAATGTATAAGTACTTTAAGGTAATTCATCAATACCTTCCCATGCAATGACACTAATGATAGGGATTCCATCAATTTTTGACTAATGAGATTTATGATATGAAATGTAGTACGATCTAGTCCTAAGCTTTGAAGATGATATTGAGTGGATCTTCAACACTTATGTATATAATTGTGTTCAATAAATATAAAAGAGATTATACTACATGTGACATAAATAAAACCCATGTTACCATGATGAGAAAGATAAAAATAATATTTATGATTTTATATTTTATATTTTTTATGAATTTTATATTTATAAGAAATAAAACAAACATAAACACACATGCATCATGATCCCTCATTGGAAAAAGTTAAATGCTTGTGTTACAATCCCTCTTGGGGATAGGTGTAACACCACACATAAAAAGCAATAAAAAATAGCTCTTAGTCACAACTTTGATGGCCCAACATCATGTCATATAGTTGTGACGTGCTTGGGTAATGATAAATTGTTGTAGCTTATAAAAATGAGAATTAAATAAATATTTTTATGATTTTAATGTTTTATAATATTTTTTATGTTTTAATGTTTAAGGCATCAACAATGAAATAAGGGAAAATCATAAACCTTATTCAATGTGAAAACATTGGACTTCACATCGACCATATGGTTCTAGGCTATGTAAGTAAGGTAGCACTCTAACAAAGTCTAGTCATAGTTGTAAAAGAAAAAACTCAAAACACACATAAGAAAAGAAAAGAAATCAAATTATCCAAATAAGGAAGATCTCTTCAAACAAACTAGACACCAAAAGTCCAAATGAAATCAAAGTTATGCTTATTATCTATCTAAGATCTCATCCTTAGTTTTTATAGTTTTCTCATGGAAATGGAGGTGTTTTGTTAATGCCTAGGCATATATGAAGATCCATCAATTTATCCTTGGTCAATCAAGATGAAATTTTGGCACTTTAGCCCAAAATTAGGCAAGCAAGGGATGTACTAATGTAGGGTAGCTAATGTAGCTTCCCAAAATCACACTTTGCATAATAGATCCTAGGTGAAAGCCGAAACTTAAGGAAGCATGCTAGAGGAACCATAGGACATTCAAATGAAGCTAGAATAATCCTAAGGAGATTGGAATCATGTACACAACCTAAAAGTGTGACATATTAGGTTGTGATGCATCTTGAAAGACCAAGAATCTTAACTGAACATTCTAGACCACAAACACAGGGCATATGTAACACATCCCAAACCTAGGGCTTATAATTGACATACAAATTGCCACTAACACCTCATCATAAGGCCTGCATGTGTAAGTAAAAATAAGGAAAAATAATTTAAATAATCACTAAAATTACAAAGTACATACATAAATTGACATCTCTCCTCCATAACTAAGTTATAAGACACCTAGCTTAAATCACAAAAGCAATTCCAATGGAAAGACCAAGAAGAAAAAATGCTTAAGAAAGTTTTAATAAATCCAACTTATGTTTGAAATACCAAGGATTAAGCACAAAAAAGCCACAAAAGAGAGTAAGAAGATAAAAATATTAAAATATTACCTTGGCTGACATCCAAATTTATGGGATGTAAATCATAAGGTTCAATTTTCTTATTCTCATGATCCAAGAACTAGAAAAGAGGGGCTATAAAAATAGGAGATAAATAGAATCTTCCAAAGTTAAACAAAAAAGAGCAAGTAAGGTGAGGTGGAAAGGGATTGTCATGATCAAATTTTAAAGCTTGTAGAATTGACACTAACATAAGTGGAAGATTAATCAAGTGCTTTATTTCATGCAACCACTACCATAAATGGGAGATAATCTTGAGCTCACTCACTCACAATGTTAGACCACCAATGATTCACAAGTGGATCCTCCTCATAGAAGGCACCTAACTTTCTTGACCCTGTGAAATCCATTGATGAGATACCCATGGATTCCCAACAACTAGTAAGACATTAGTGTTAAATAAGTTTGTCCCCTTGGATGGAAAAATCTCATCCTCTACTTTTCCTAATTAACATTTTATCATATGAAAAAATGAACAAGAATGAAATGGAAGAGATGGAAAATGAATGATGGATCCTAGAGAGAAGCTAAGAGTGCAACATCACTAGATCCTTAACCAACCATTCGATTAGCTTGTGGGAGCATGTGATCATGTCCTACATCCACTAAGAGATCCATTACTACATCCCTTCATCACTACTCATCCACACAATGGCAATGGACCTTCAAGTTCCCTTTCTTAGTGAAAGGTCATACCTAGCACTACTAGTGTCATTTAGCTTTGATTGTTCTATGATCTAACCATTGATAAAAATAAACTAAGACAACATGTAGTAGATCATCTAGAAGTCAAGATTTTTCTTTATCAAAAAGCTCTTATTGATCCCTCTAGTTGTGCTAATTAATCTTACAATTCAACAATGATTACAACAAGGAATAAATGAATTTAGGATTTCAATGGAAGTAGCATTTAATGTTACCAAAGTTCACTAAGAGATAGAATTCTAGGCCTTTATTACCATGGAAATGGATGAGCAAGAGATTGTCTTAAATTATTACATTTTGAAAGCCAAGTGATCTAGGCAATAGGTTGAACATGAGATAGACTTTACATGGTTATTGGTCCAACCACTCCTTTTGATATTGCTTGAGAAATTACATGATTAGTTTCAAATTGTAAAAATATCAATTTTTGTGGATTAAAGAGCTTGAAATAGCATTGCTCTTCTCATTATCTATTCTTCTTTACTTTTTTTATAGTATTTTTCTTTTTCTTTTCTTTCTTTGATCCTTTCTTTTATAAGAAGAGTATTTTTTGAATGGTACATGAGAATTATGGGAATGATTGAACTACTAGATCACCACATGAAGTCTTTGACTTGAATGACTATGAGAATTCATCCCTCATGGCATGGCATGCATACGTTTGTGAGATCATGAACCTCTTCTGACTATGGTTGCATGCATGGCAACATGTGCATCTGATTTATCATACCAATTAGACCCATATATTGGTCATAAGAACCCTTGATTACACATCCTTTCCTTGCCAATGACCAAGAACTTATCTAATATTTCATAGCTCATACCCTAATATGTGGATCCACCACCTACCCATGATTCTAGCAGCAATAGCTTCAATAACTCATGGTAAGAGTCCCAACTCCCCACTAAATTTGAGCTTGGTTCACTAGTGACTAGATAAAATCATAGTGGATAGATGAATTCTATTGTATGAGAATTCCAGTGATCAAGGATCAACTTTGAACTCATTTAGCTCTCTTGCATCATTATCACATCTGTAACTCATCCATCCACCATTGGCTTATCAGGAGATCATTCAAAAACAACATTAATTTATTTCTCAGGTTTACACAAACCACACCTTAAAAAATATGAAAATAAAAATTGATTAATTGCTAACATCAAAAATAAATACACACAAAGAATCAAACTAAAAAATATCAAACCAAAATTGATAAATTTGTGTGCTCAAAAACATGCACACAAAATCACAACAAATCAAAAGAATAAGAATATTAGAGAATGATATATCCTTAGTTTCAAAAAAATATGCACACAAAAATACATACCAAATAAATGAACCATACTATACCATTGAAGTCATTACATGGAGGACTCTTCCCCATGATTATGTTCAAGGCTAGCACTTGACAACCTCTTTTTTAATCAACATCACACAATGGCTGAGGAGGTGACTAATATGTTTTGTAGAACTTTAGGTGTTGAACTTGTTCTTTAAATGCCTAATCTTCTTGGTTTCATTTCTTAGAAGATAATGGTGAGAAAGAGGATGAGCATGAATCCTCACACATAATTGTGTTTTTATTTCTATTATAAAAATGCTTTCATCTATTAGATGATTAATTTTGTGCCATGCAAGGAACGTGATTATTATGGTATTGTCCAATAGTGTATGATGATGGAAAATGCGGCTAGTACCTTGCATTAAGGAATTGGACATGTTTGCATTGTGGCTAATTTAAAATTTTCTCCTACAATAGCATAGAGGATCATGATAGATATTATTTGACTAATAGCTACTTAGATAGTTGTGGTGAACGTGACCAATATTGATGGGATATTAAATAAGGTATTTGGTTCATAGGCTACTAAGTTTCATGATAAGAAGGAGGATGACATAAGGAAAATTATTGTCATGTAGAGGGAATATCCAAGATGTCAAGTTTCAAGGATTAGTTTCCATCCCTTATTAAAGTTTTGGTTGAAAACATATACCATAAGGATAGGAAATTTGATTATGGTAAGGCCTCTTACCCTTTGTCTTACCTTAACCACTTTTGTCTTATGGTGTAGTTGCTTTCACAACCACTTCAACAACTTTATTTTCTAAATCCTTGAGACATGATGCCATCTTTTAATTTAGCATATCCCAAACCTTTTCACAACATTGAAAAGGTCAAAGTCTTTTTCATTCTTAGGATTTCTTGCACAAGGGCCTCAACAACATCAAAAATTTGAATCTTACATTCAACATATTTTACATCCTTTTGACATTGGAGATTTATGTTGTCTTCCTCTAGATTGACATTCTTATGTCATTCACCTACTAATTTAGCTACAACATCTAACACTATAGTAATTTGAGCCACTAACCTTTGGTAGAGATTACCTATGACATACATACATACCCTTTCACAAGTTTCTAGTCATAGTCCTATCATGTACATTAATTGGCCATATTTCTTGACCTCATGATTTAGACATTGATTGAGCATGTATCATTCTATGAACACATCATGATTCATTGGTATCCTGCTTTCATCATGCTATCTTTTCTCTAAGGTTTGTGTTGGCACATTTTGGCCATTAATGAAGCAGGCTTTATGAGGTTGTGATCATGAACTTTGTATTTGGTGTGCTCTATACTTACGTTCAATAAATAACATGACTAGTATAGTATTAGATCTTTGTAAAATAGATTATCAAGGTAGTAGATCTTCTTCCTTATCAAGTGGATCACTTCGTGGTTGATCTAACAGCCTTTCCCATTAATCTTTCAGTTAAGTTTTTATGCTTGAGATCCTAAAAATCAAGTCACAAAAGCTAATTGTGAGCCTTTCTAACCACCTTCATGACAAGACTATCATCTTCCTCCCTAAAGATTCTTCTTAGCTCAAAAACCAACAATTTGGCAATTGACTTTCAAATTGGATATTCAAAAGCTACTAGCACTAGATTCGTGAGGCTAACAGAATAAACTTTAATGCTTTTATCAAAGATACTCTACAGGTATTACTAGTAGAAGCCAAATATGCTTGAGATTTCAAGATTCAAGGAAAAATTTAGATTTGCAGATGAATTTCAAGATACAAACATGGACCAATTTGATTTAATAAGAATAATATCTAAAGGCCATGATTGCAATACAGAAGGTAATGATAGGGATAAGATATGGTGAAAGGTCTTGAAGACATGCTTTATTATTTCTTTATCTCCAAGATTTTCCATGATGAATGATGCATGATTGCCTATTTCTAGAGCAAAAGTTTGGTGATGAGCCACGATATCGGGGCTGCAATATCACATCCATGATATCAAAGCCTACCATGCAATGTTGAATACTTGATATCAGGACCCATCTCCTTGCCTATAAGTAAGAGGCAAGCACACTTGGTTTGGCAATATATTAGTTAGTTCCTTACCCAAACTCTTGCCTTTTCTTCCTCTCAGAGTTAGAATTCTTTCTGAGTGCTTGCAGTAAGAGTCATAAAGTCAATGGATCTTTATTCGAGCATTGTGTACCTAAGAACACCTTGTGTATGGCAATAAAGATGAACTTTGTGATAAACCTTGCAGTAGTTAGAATAGATTAATTAATGTTAATTACTATTATTTAATGCTTTCCTTAGTTAATTAATGTCTTCTCTCTCTCACCCTACAGCTCTCTTAAGTAAGCACACATAGTACAATCACTTCGAGCATGCATGTAACACTTGGTAACCCAGTAATGATTAGTCTTTGGTAATCCCAGTAGTGTTGTACTAGTTTAGGGATGTGTATGGCAAGTGAGAATAGATGTTGGTGTTAGGACTAGTCAAAGCATAGTGAATTAGTTAAACTAGATTAGTTACTTAGTTACTTCTCTCTTCTCCCTTATTAGTACCAAGACATAAAAACATAAAAACCCATAAAAATCATATGCCTCAAGCTTGCTTAACCATACAACCGTGCCATACATGCAAGTTTGGGAAGACAACGATTAACTAACCTATCCTTGTTCTACAAAGGCACATAAGCACTTAGTCCTTGGAATTCGACTGGATCATGCGTGTACGCTCATATTCATATGGTTGAGTGTAGGGATACCTCACTGCTCATCATTAGCATCGTTGCTGGGCACTTTGTTGTTTGTGTGCTAAGTAGAACTTAGGAAATCTTCCTCATCATTGGAATGAACCCTTATGGTTGGTTATAAAAGGAAATAGATAATAATACATTGCACACTGAATAGAAAATTATGTCTCCTTCTTCATACGAAAGTGCTTCACTACCTAGGTCTGATATAGGAAACAATCAGAGGTGTAGTACACATGATGTTGATCTACCCATACCCCAACAGTTTCATATGGCATATGTTCATCCCAATGAGTATATACCAGAATTCACCTTTATCCCCCACTAGGATGAATAGCTACGTTGGCGAGACTTAGAAGGTAACATAGTGTTACCTCCTGATTGGTCGGTTCCAAGCACGCTTCTTCATGCTCTCACATGAATTGGCATGTAGCACTTATAGGTAGAATATGTTGTGCATGAACATGATTCAAGAGAGTATTTTCCCATGGAGGCACAACATCAAAGGGACTTGCAACAGGAGAGACATCACAAGTCTATGAAGGGCAAGTGATCCCAAGATGTTCCACATGTCTTAAGTGAAAATGAGGGTGGTGAACCTACCTCAGGAGGTTTCCCATGAAATGATGTTCCTCTTGTTGACTTTGGTCAGGGGGTTGTATATCAAAAACTTCATTCAACTATCCATAATCTAGGTTCTGATACCAACAGACATAAATGGTCTGAAAGAAGAACACAAATGCATGGTAGAGGTGGAAATTTTGTTCATGATCATGATCAAGACTAAGACTATCAAAGAAAAGGTAGTAGACATTGTCATGGTGATGGTTCTCCTTCTTCTTCACCTTAATCATCTCCTTTATCCTTTCCTTCAAGATCTGGATGTAGTCATAGAAGAAAAGACCATGAGGATGAAGGTAGGCAAAGTGGGAGTCATAGATGAAATAGTCAGGAAACGGGACAAGGGCATTCTAGAGAATCACAACATAGAAGAAGGGAGAGTAGGGAACAACATAGGCATCATAGACGCCATAGACAAGATGATCACAATGAACCCCTACTCACTACTCGATGTATGTTAGACATAATTGAGGCTGTTAGAGTTCCAACAAGGCACCAAAAAGATAGTAGGATCAAGAGATTAGATATGAACAATATCCCATGATTCGAAGGGGCATACAATGCTGATCCTCAAAATCATCTACAAAAATTCCATGATGCATGTGCCTTACAAACCATAGAAAATGAATTGCAAAAACTTAAGTTGTTTCCACAGACACTAGTCAAAAAAGCAGAAAGCTGGGACTAATCCTTAGAACTGAAATCCATTTGTAGGTGGAGTACCATGTTAGAATTGTTCAACGATAAGTACCAAATGTACTCTCAAGTGTTGAACCTACGAAAGAAAATCCAAGGATGGAAACAAGGAGGACATGAACCATTGGATGCTACCATGGGTCGATATTATGCACTATTACATTGTTGTCCTAGCCATGGTTATTCATAGAGGGATCAAATACGCCATCTCATAGATGGGATTAGGCATGAAATGCGAAGAATCCTTGGGACTTATGCCCAAGGAAGATTATCCAAGCTTAGGGCCCGTCAAGTTCAAAGATTGTTGGAGCAAGTTGCTAAAGAAGAAGATGAGCTAAGGAAAAGAGAAAGTGTGGAGGAATATAATAGAGATTCTTCCCTCAAAAAGAGGGGAGTAAGATTTTGTGAGGAGGAAGAAGAGTCACCACTTAAAGAGATGGTGAATAGGAAAACTTTGCCTATTCAAAATTTGGCATCGAAGGTATCGGAAAAGGTTGATCAAATTTGGGACTCCCTAAATAATAGATTTCAAACCATTCTCAAAATAGTAGAGGAGTATAGAGAGCAAGGTAGTGATTGTGAAAAGAGAAAAAAGAGAGAAGTGGAACATGCACGTAACAAGGGTAAGGGCAAAGTTGCCATCGTTAAAGAGGTTGTGGATTCGGAAACAGACAATGATAGTGTATGCAAGATATGCCAATATGACCATCCTAAAGGATGTTGCCTTGTAACCTCACATTTGCAGGAGTCTAGGATGTATGAACTCAACCCACAATTAAACAAACAACAAACACCCCAAAGGTTACCTTATCCTCAAGATAACCCAAGACAATTCCACCAACCCTTAACTTATTTTCCAAGTGGAACTCCATCACAATCGATTGAGCAATGTCAATAGTGGCAGCACTTACAATCATGAGGAATGCCGCCACCAAGGCAACAATATCCTTACTAGCAACCTGACCCATATGGATATTACGTGTAGTAGCCAATCTCTCCATGTGACTCTACTAGTCACGTTACTCCTCAACCTCACTACCAAGCTTGGGAGTATTATAGGACTCCCTCTCCTAGGGACGATGTTCCACAAACATACCATCCTTCGCATCTAGCCACATCTCTTCCATCCATAGCTCCATTACCACCTACTTCAGCTATGCAGGGTGAACTCCTTGCCTAGCCGCAACAATGTAATGCCACAAGGGCTATTAACTCCCAACCTACTGTTGGTTCTAACAACCACATGAAAAAAAGAACTTTCTTTAGAACCAATAGTCTAACTAAGCCCTTCCAACCACAAGCGGCTAATTCTTCAAATGCCTCACCATCACTTGAAATGTTAACTTATGACATCACCAATTGGATAAAAGTTGGCCATCTTTCTAGGAAATTCTCTAATCTGAGGAGTCCTCTGATAGATCTACAAATCATTGGGAATGAGTCGTGCAAAGCTCTTTTGGATTCAAGTTCAAGTATCAATTTAATCTCTCAAGAAATGTACAAGGCCTAGAACTTTCCTCCATTAAAAAAGAGTAACATCCATCTAGAGTTGGCTGACTAGTCCATCACTATCCCATTGGGACTAGTGGATGATATTATCATAACTATTTGTGGGTGGTTGTACCTAGCTGACTTCCTAGTGATTCAAGTGAACAATGGTAAAGGGGACTTCTCAATCATAATGGGAAGAGCATGGCTAAGCACAATTGACACATGCCTAGGAATTTGTGATCTTTCCCTAGAAATATCAAAGGAAAATACATTTGGAAAGATCGAGAAGAAGAAATTTCCATGCATCACATATAGTGACATAGGGTGTAATTGCCTATAGAAGTCTTAGTTTTTGCAAAGTTTAACATTGCCTGCATGCAACCAGTGTGCATAAGTGACTAACATACTAAGATGCCTATATGTAGCAACCACAAGACAGGAAGGCACCCAGTGGCTAATAGCTGATCAAGAGAGCAATTCAATTATATGCATGAAACCAACTAAGGGTTTGACTTGCGCTTACATCCATAGCATAGACACATTAGAGCAAGTCCATCACCAACTTCCAAGTCTTAACATTGAAAATATCAACTGGGGGAAGTTGGAAATCCCTTATAAGTTTAAGTAGGAGCCCCTTGAGCTAAAACCATTGCCCATCGGTATGAAATACATGTTCCTCAAAAATGGACAACTAGTAATTATTAATGCAAAGCTTGCTCCTCAACAAAAAGAGAGATTGTTAAAGGTAATAAATAAATGGTTGAAAGTCTTTTCTTGGTCATATCTTGAATTAATAGGAATAGATCCTAGGATGTGCCAACATAGAATTTACACTAACCCCTCCATGAAGCCTTGACGACAACCGCAGAGGCGACTTAACCCAAATCTTAAGCAAGTGGTTAAGGAAGAAATTGAATAACTTCTAAAAGCTGGGTTAATTTACCCCATTGCTGATAGTGAATGGGTTAGTCCCTTAGTTATTGTGCCCAAAAAGAGAGGCAAATGGAGGGTGTGCATAGATTTTAGGCTACTAAATAGGGCAACATTCAAAGATCACTTTCCATTGCCATTCATCAACCAAGTCTTAGACACCATTGCAGGGCATCGCTACTATAGTTTTCTAGATGGGTATAGTGGGTACAACAAAATAAAAATAGCCCTAGAAGACCAAGCCAACACTATGTTCACCAGTCCTTGTGGAATGTTTGCATACAGACAGATGTTGTTTCGCTTGTGCAATTCCCCTACAATGTTTCAATGATTAGTTCTAAGCATATTCTAGCAGTAGATAAAAAATGGTGTGGAGGTATTCATGGAAGACTTCTCCACCTACAAAGCGAACTTTGATCAAGCCTTGGACCAGTTAAAGCAAGTACTAAAATAATATATAGAAACCAATTTAAGGCTCAATTGGTAGAAAAGCCATTTGATGGTCCAAGAAGGTATCGTACTAGGGCATAAAATTTCACACACAAGGATAGATGTAGACCCTGAAAAGATCAAAGTTATCCAAGGAATTAGCCGTCAACCTGAAACTGTAAAAGATATCTGATCATTCCTTGGACACACTCGCTATTACAGATGCTTCATTGAGAACTTTTCGAAGGTTGCGAAACCATTGGTTGAACTAACAAAAAAGGACATACCTTTCGAATGGACCAAGGAATGTGAACAAGCTTTGCAAACTTTAAAATAGAATCTCGTAGAAACACCTATTCTAGAAGCTCTTGACTGGTCCAAGCCATTCCACATAATGATAGACGTGTCCAACTTTGCCTTAGAAGCTATACTTACATAGTTAGATGACAAAAAATGTCCTTATTACATCCAATATGCAAGTAGAAGTATTGTTGGTGCACAACTTAACTACACTACTATAGAGAAAGAATTAATTGCTATAATGTTTGCACTAGAAAAATTTAGGCACAATGTATTGGATTATAAAGTATTTGTACACATGGATGATAGTGCAATCTGGTTTCTCATGAATAAACCAATGGTGAGCCCTTGTATCATATGATTTGTTGTAATCTTACAAGAGTTTTATCTTACAATGATTGATCGTAAAGGCACCGAGAACGTAGTTGCTAATCATTTATCTCAGTTACGATGGGACAACAAAGAGGATGAGTATTCAATTTTTGATGATTTCCCTGATGAACTCTTCTTTGTAGGTGTAGTGAATAATCAATTGACCATGGAAACAAATTGGTATAGTAGTATTCTCACCTATCTCCTTACACAACAAACACCACAAGGGTTAGACCTTAAAAAGAAACAACAGTTTCTTCACTAAGCCAAGTATTTTATGGAAATCAATGGGCAACTTTACAAAGTATGCCCCAATGGCTTGGTTCGATGGTGTGTTTCTGATATAGATCAATTACGAGTTCTCCAAGATGCTCATGAGGGTCCTTGTGGGGATCATTACACTAGGAGATGAATAGCCATTAAGATCTTAGTTGTAGGATATTATTGGCCTATATTGTTTCAGGACACCCATCAATTCATCCAATCTTGTGAGCACTATCAACGTGATGGGAGAATGATTGCTAGAATGGAGGGTCCACAACAATGGATTCAACCTTTAGAATTTTTTGACATTTGGGGAATTGATTTTATGGGGCCAATTGCACCAATGTACAATGGAAAAGCTTATATTATTATTTTCATTGATTACCTTACAAAATGGACAAAAACAACTACTATTAAGGATTGTACATCATCTACAGCTGCGTGATTTGTTCAACAACAAATCGTAAACAGGTTTGGTGTGCCATGTGCACTTATTTCTGACAATGGTACACACTTCACAGGTGTGAATTTTTGAAAATTAATGCAACACTTAGAAGTTGAGCATAAATTGATGACACCATATCACCCCCAAGCAAACGGTCAGGCCAAAGTCACCAATAGGGAGATTACGAAAATACTGACAAGAATTATTAGCAAATATAGCTAGACTGGAGCACCAAACTGAACGATGCTCTTTGGGCATATCACTCCACATGGAAACTCCCTATAGGCTACTCTCCGTATGAGTTAGTGTATGGTAAACTACCAACGTTTCCTATTCAAATTGAGCTCCGTACACTATCCATGGGATGTGACCTCAACCTTGACGTCAATCTAGCACAAAAATAATAGTTAATGTCCCTTAACTTGCTAGATGAGAACTGATTAGCCACCCTATCATCTAATGAATTACACAAGGCCTTCAATAAACAACGTCATGACCTAAGAATTAGGAAAGTTAAATATCAACTAGGAGATAAGGTTCTCTAGTGGAATCCCACACATGTGCCACAACAAACCAAATTTCAAATGCTGTGGGAAGGACCTTATATTATTCATGCAACTTTTCCTTTAGGGGCCATGATGATATACAAACCTGAGAACTTGGATAAGAAACTATTGGTTAATGTCCAACAAACCAAACCTTTCCATGAGACTAGGACAACCAGTGCTCATACTACCTCTATTGGTGAACAACCCTGCTCACTATTTTAGAAGGATCTCACCATTCTAGGTCCTTAGATTTTTTTTGTATTTTTGTTTTACAAATTTCTTTAATTTTTCTTAATTTTTGTCTTACACCATTGTTCACATTTTTACTATTTCTTTGTTTGTTTGATTTACTTTTATTTGTTTTACAATAAGTGCTCATGATGGTGGATTGAATTATATAATATTGATTGCTAATGTTTGGTTTTTACCTTTGAATTATGATGCTAATACTAAGATATGGTTCTTTTGATATAACAGGCAACGAGTCCACACCGTCCATTCATCCATTTAACTCTGTGGTCTCCCTTGGGTTGGAACTATACAGTCCCTTTTTTTTTTTTTAATAAACTTGCTAATAAATTGGTGGCTTGGTATTCTTCAAACCAAGGAGAGAATCAATGGTTGAAAAGGATGTGACTTCAAGGGGATTCGATGCACTTGTGCTGGCTATTCTCTTGGGTCCTTGGATGCTTTTTCTTGGGTTTTCTGCCATTCTACCATTGATCAAATATTAGGAAGCTAAGTGAATAAAAATAAGTCTTTTCATGGTGTGGTTCTCATGCAAAAAAAAAAAAAGGTAAAAAAAGTGGAAATTCAAAGCACACCCCTTAGACATAATAACGAAAAATGGGGCTACAAGCACTGGTTATGGCACTGGAAAGACATGTCACCCATGCCTAAAGGTTCCCTCTAACTAAGGAACTTTCTCACTTCTGACTTCTCCATCTCGCTTTCCTTGGAATGGTGGTGACTCTTTGTGGAAGCATTCTTGCTACTTTAGAGGATGAATTGGTCAAGTGTATTGATGTGAGGTCACTGGATGTGGTTTGTTTGAGTCTAGATTTGGAATGAGTTCTAATTAGTCACATTAACCATAAAATACACAAGGGACTTTACACAACATTGTTCATGGGTTTCCATTCCATTTTCTCCTTTATTTCCATATTTCTCCCCATTTAACACCTCATTGCTGGTTTTATCATTCATCTATATCTTGGTGGATGCATTGTTTTTCTTTGGTAAATTCTTGTGGATCAGTCTTTAACCATTGCTTCCATATGTCATTCCTAGAGCCTACAGACTCTTTGGTTTGTGGGTTTGTCAAGGCATAAAGGGCATGAGCCTGCATTGGGGCAGAACCACTGGTATTCCTTTATGATGCAATTGTTAAATTCTTTTCCTTAAACATTTCCTACAATCAGAAATTTCTTGTTTCATCCCCATCCATGACATCCATTTTATTGGTGTTGCTGTTGTTATTTTTCCCATATTTCTTATTCCTTCTATTTTTTCCATCTTATTTCTATTGGAGGTTTGCTCTTAGTCATGGGGGCCCAGGCACAAATTTTTTAATTTTTTCATTCTACTATTTGCCTAACTCCTACACTTTTGGTAGTTACCAATGATAAACCTCTAACCTAGTATTTGCCATAACCACAACTTAGCCAATGCACTTTATATCGAGGCAAGGTATTAACTGTATTGTGGCTTATCTATTCTTGCTCATTTGTGACTATGTTATGTGTGCAGATGGTAATCATACGAGCAATGGATCAGGTTTAGAGAAAGAACTCAGGATGGACCAGAGCTAGAGCATTTGTGCTAAGAACAAGTTTGGTTGCGTGGCTATGGATAAACAACAGAAGGCACAATCTTGGCATTGGCAGCAATGTGCCTCATTTTCTTTTCTCTTTCTTTCTCTTCAAGCTGTCAAGATGAAGGTCTGTATGTCATTTATGTACAGTGTTCACCACCATGTGTATGAACACCAATGTTGTAATATGCTTGTTGATCTGTTCACTAGGCACTTTAAGTCTGTCATCCCATTTCACCATCAGTTGTCATTTAATCAATAATCCCATACCTTCCCAATATTTTGTAAGGAACTTGAGGATGAGATTTCATTCAGTTGTGGGGGTATGATGAGCCATGATATCAGGTCCATGATATCGGAGCATGCCATGCGATTTCAGATACCCAATATCAGGACCTGTCTCATTGCCTATAAATGAGAGGCAGGTGCACTTGGTTTGATAATAGAATAGTTAGTTCCTTACCCAAACTCTTGCCTTTTCTCCCTCTCAAAGTTAAAATTATTTCTGAGTGCCCACAGTAGGAGTCATAAAGTCAATGGATCTTTATTCTAGCATTGTGTACCTGAGAACACCTTGTGTATGGCAATAAAGATGAACTTTGTGATAAAACTTGCAGTAGTTAGAATAGATTAATTAATGTTAATTACTATTATTTAATGCTTTCCTTAGTTAATTAATGTCTTCTCTCTCTCTCATCCTACAACTCTCTTAAGTAAGAACACATAGTACGATCACTTCGAGCATGCGTGTAACACTTGGTAACCCAGTAACGATTAGTGTTTGGTAATCCCAGTAGTGTTGCACTAGTTCAGGATGTGTACAGTAAGTGAGAATAGATGCTGGTGTTAGGACTAGTTAAAGCATAGTGAATTAGTTAAACTCGATTAGTTACTTAATTACTGCTCTCTTCTCCCTTATTAGTACCAAGACATAAAAACATAAAAACCCATAAAAATCATATGTCTCAAGCTTGCTTAACCATACAACCGTGCCATACAAGTAAGTTTGGGAAGACAACGATTTACTAACCTATCCTTGTTCTACAAAGGCGCATAAGCACTTAGTCCTTGGAATTCAATCGGATTGTGCATGTACATTCGTATTCGTATGGTTGAGCATAGGGATACCTCGCCACTCATCAGTTGGGCAATAGTAATATTAGGCTTTTGTGATTTGTGTTTTCAAGCTGAAAGAAGCATGTCATGATATCTACTTCTTAGTTATTACAAGAAGTGCTCTCTTTCTATCTTGTTTCTCTTTATCCTACATGGTAGATGGATTGGCTATGCTCTTTGCTAAAATAATAGGCTTAGGCTTCTCACTCTATCTTTTTAGTTAGCAATGATCTAGATAGAGCTCGTGCTCTCATCTTGCTTGTTTGAGCTTTCTTTGATGTAGGTTATGGATATATGTAGATAATGATGGGTTTTCTCAAACTTCATTAGACAAGAAAACCTTGTGGAAATCTATGGAGAAATTCCATAAAAATCTAAGATAATTTTACCTTGACATGTAATTTCTCTTTAGCTTTGGCAGTGGCCTCTTTTCTAGGCTTGGAAGAGTTTGCTATCTCTGGTATGGCTTTCTTGGGATCCTCTCCAACTTCTGCTTGCTCTTGCATGTTTTCTATATTGGGAATTACTGCATTGATAACATCTGCTAATCCTAATTTTGGAGAAGATGGAATCTTTGCAATAATGTCTTTAGCCTAATGATCATCATCATTGCTCTGCCCTAAAAATTGGCCATTACTAGAAGCCAAGATAGTAGCACTGTGTGGGTCTTCAATGATTGAACCCATGATGTTTTCAAGATGAAGAGCTTGTTCCTACTCCTATTACTGGTTCATGGATTGCAACAACAAAGATTTCTGCATAGCAATCTTATTATAGGTGGCATTCAACATATGTCATTTTATTTGCAACAAAGCCCAGGGTTGAGCATTTCTACATTTCCTCTAGAAATTTGTTCTAGGAAAATGCTAACCATTGCTCCCAGCACAACGTCAATGTCGACAAAAACATGTGTGACCTACTACAGATGAACACGGAGCATCCAGGAAGCATCTCCAATGACAAAGGCAATGGATGTGGAGCTGACATAGTGAAGTAACGAGCAAACATGCTGAACCATGATTGGAGAGCCTCGAAAAATAGTACAGTGTTGCAATTTGGTGATGATAGGGGAGGATACAATGGTCACAAAAATGATGAAGAGTTGAGGATTACATCCATAGGCATGGCTAACTCATTAGCAATGGCACCTAGAATTTTGAGCAGAAACAACAATATTAGGCATGGTTTTAGGATGGATTTGTAGTAGTGCCAGTGGATAGACATGGTGATAGTTGCAAATGGGTGATTGCAAAGATAGTTTACAATGTAGACACTATATTCACATTGGAGTGCAAGGATCTACTCAGGTGCCATCCATGATAGCATACCTAGAGAATGCTCTTGAACTTAGGTAACATCAATGACATCCATGAGGATGACGAATGCAAGGTGGAAAGCTATAAACCCTAGTTTAAGTGCCTGCAACACATGGGCATGATAGATATGATTAAATATAAAGAGTTTTATGCACTGATGCAAAGGGATTTCGTATAAAATAAAATAGACAAAAGGTTATATCATGGGTTCCAATATTAATTTATAAAAACAAAAACAAAAGAGGGTTATCATTTTAAAAAGGAATTCATGTGATAATTACCAACATGACACTTGCAACTTATGGCTTAAATTTCTAATGACTTCCTATGGAAGTTACAACTTGTTATGAAGATTATGATTTAATTCCCTAAATATTTGTGGCTTACCTTAATATGTTATGATGGTTGTAACTACCCAAAGCCACTGTAAAAAGGCTTGAAGGGTAGAGATTTTGAAGAGGCTATTATTTGGAATTGGTGGAAGCAACTTTGAAAAACATTAAGGATTTCTTGTGATGAGTGGCAAGGTACCCCTACACTCAACCATACAAAATGAGAGTAGCACACGCGACCCGGTCGAACTCTGCAGACTAAATGCCTACATGCCCCATGGAACACTTGGGGTTAATCATTCATTGTCTTCCCAGACTTACCTGTGTTTGTCATGGTGTATGGTTAAGTAAGTCTAAGGTATATGATTTTTATGGTCTTTTCTGGTTTTATCTCCTATGCTATTAGGTGAAGGGTTGAGAAAACTAACTAACTCTAACTAATTTCCTAAGTCTAAATTAACTAGCGTCAGCATCTGTTCCCACTTACTGTACACACCCTGAACTATGCAACTGTGGCTACCAAACGCTAATTGTTACTAGGATCACCACACATAATGCACGTGCTTGAAGTGGTCGTACTGAGGCACTTAACTAGCATAAGCGTGATGAGCAGCCAATTCCTTGACTAGTCGTACACATCCGTAGATGCTCGTAATTAATTCATACTCATCCCGTGTTCTAGGAGTTGAGGGTGAGAGAGACTAATCGCGATGAGCAGTCGATTCCTTGATTAGCCGTACAGATTCGTCAATGCTCGTAATTAATTTGTACTCATGTCGTGTTACTAGGAAAATAATAAATAACATGTAATAAAACCTATTCCATGCACTGCAAGGTTTATCCATAAAGCTTGTCTTTATTTCCGGACACAGCTTGCATTCAGGTACAAACTGCTCGAATAAAGATCCGTTCACTTGGGGACTCCTACTACGGGCACATGGAAAATATTCTATCTCTGGAGTGATCAATCTGCCAGAGTTTTCCTACTTCTAGCCTATGATGGAAAATAATGGAAGTGCCACCTCTTATTTATAAATTTGGTGGTGGACTGTGATATCGCGTATGCGATATCGTAGGGGAGGATGCGATATTGCTTACGCAATATCGCAGGGAAGGACGCGATATTGCTTATGCGATATCGCATGGGATGCGATATCACGATGACCGTGATATTGCGATGCATGCGATATCGCATCTCATCATACCCCCATGACTGAATGAAAACTCGTCCTCGAGTTTCTTACAATAATATCGGGAAGGTATGTAATTATTGAGGGGAATGGAACTAATGGGATGACATGTGAACGGATCATCATTACAAGACTTGACAAAAATGGTGTTCATGACAACAAGGGTGAACACCTTATTACAATGACATCAGGCCTCATTTGGTAGTTGATAAAGAGAGAGAGAGAAAGAAGTGTTGCTGCTACCAATGCCAAGATTGCACCTTTGTTGTTCATCCATAAACGTGCCTTCGATCTTGCTCCTTGCATAGCTGTTTCAGTGTTGCTCCATTCCAAATGTTTGCTCTAGACCTAATCTGTTGTTGCATGATCGCCATCTGCACACACAACACAATCTTATATTAGCAAGGGTAATTGAATCATCATGTAATTGATACCTTGCTTCGGTGTAAGTTCATTAGCTAGGTTGTGGTATGGCTGATTTGGATCAAGAGATATATTATTGATGACTACCAAAGGTGTAGGGGTTAGGAAGAAAATCAAAAAATTTGGGGCTAGGAGAAAATCGAAAAAATTGGGCCCTATACCCCCATGACTAATCGCGAACCTCTGGTAGTGTTAGAATGGAGAAAGAAAAGGAGTAAGACAGATAGATAAAAAGGGACACCTGACAACATCAGTGAAATGGATGTCAAGATGGAAATGAATAAAATAATAAGTAATTGCAAAAATGTTAGGGAAAAGAAGTTAACTAATGCACCAAATAGGGATGTCAGTGGGTCCTCCCCAAAGTAGGCTCATGCCCTTAATGCCCTGACAAACCCACATTCAAAGAGTCCGTAGGCTCTGGGAATGTTATTGGGAACAAGAGTTAAAGTCTTAGCCACAAGCGTTTACCAAAAAGAAAACAATGCATCTACCAAAATATATACACTAATGATACAACTGGCAATGAGGTGAGTAATGGAGAGAAGAAAATGGAATGGAATCCCATGGACAAGGTGGTGTACAACCCCTTGTATGTTTCATGATTAATGTGACTTAGCAAATCCCTTTCTAAGTCCGGCCTCAAACCAACCACATCCAGTGACTTCGCATCAATGCATTCAACAAAACCATAAACTGGAGTAACAAGAATGCTTCCCCTAAGAGCCACCACCATTTCGACGAAAAAAAGAAGAGAATGGGAAGTGAGAAGGGTCTTAGTTAGAGGGAACACTTTGGTTCCATAACTAGTGGTTGGAGCCCAAGTTTATTTCATCTAAGGGGTGTGCTTTGAATTCTCACTTAGTTTTTTTTTTGTGTTTTGTATTTTATGCGTGAGAACCACACCATGCAAAGAATTTTTATTTTTATTGTCTTAGCTTTCGATAATTGGATGTTGTTAAAATGGCAAGAAAACTCAAGAAGAAACATTCAAGCACCCAAGAGAATGGCCAACACAAGTGCATCAAGTTCCCTTGAAGTCACACCCTTTTCAAACCTTAAGTCCTTCCTTAGTTTGAGAAATGCCCAGTCACCGATTCATTAAAGTTCTTATTAGAAGGGGATTGTACATTCCCAAGCTGAGAGAGACCCTAGAAACTGGTGGATGGATGGATGAAGTGAACTCATTGCTTACCATATCAAAAGAAACATACCTTAGTATCAACATTGTGACTTAAAGGTAAAAACCAAACATTAGCAATCAATATGAAAACAGTTCATACCATCAGTCCGAACACTTATTAGGTGACAAAATTACAAGGTGGATACACACACACACACAAAATGAAAAAGTATAATGATGTTGTAAAATAAAAACTAGAAAAGTTAAAGAAATTTGTAAAACAAAAACATGTAAAATAAAAGCATTGTAAAACAAAAACTTGTAAAACAAAAATGTGTAAAACAAAAATGTTGTAAAATAAAAATTTGTAAAACAAAAATCGAAAAAGAACTGAGGGCCCCATATGATCAGCATAGGTGGCCATCTCCCCCATGACTGAGTTGTAAGGGAGAGATACGAAATAATGAGCATTTGTTTGAATTTTGTAGAAGTGCCCAACTTCTCCCAACTAATGTTCTTAGGTTGAGCGGTGGAAGTTTGCGACACTCATGTTTCAATGTGTCTATGACTTCATTGTTGGCATGGCTTGTCTCCTTAGTTCATTCCATGCATATTTTTTGGTTGCTCTTCCTAGTAGCTATCAACCATGGGGTGTCTACTACTGGTTGTGTGGTTACTACATACATGCATCTTTGTTGTAAAGTTTCAAGAGCACACCTGTTGCATGGAGGCATTTCCTCCATGTCATCACCTGATGAATCACTGTATGTGATTCATGGAACTTTCCTCTTCTTGATCTTTCCATAAATATTTATCTTAGATATTTCCAAGGAAAGATCGCGGATCCTAAGGCATGCGTCTACTGTACTTNCAATCACCAAAAAATCAGCTGGGTAGGACCAACCACACACAGTGGTAACGATGTCCTCCACCAATCCCAAGGGAATGGTGATGGATTGGTCTGCTAGCTCTAGTTGAATGTTGCTCTTCTTAAGTTGGGGTAGGTTCCAGGCGTAATACATCTCTCATGAAATTAAGTTGACTCCGGAACCTAAGTCAAGAAGAGCCCTATGTGGTTCATTTTTGGTGACTTGAAGGTAGATTAAGGGACTTCTAGGGTCATTTAGTTTCCTGGGAAGGTGGCCTACCTTGATCCAGTTGCTTACGGTATGCGTTAACATAACTGTATGCGTTAAGCTTTGATTTTGGAAGGAAGGGTGCTCCGAAGTGTTAGATGGTGGAGGAGTGTACATGGGCTCAACCGCTTGTTGTTGCGAGAGTTTGTTTAGGCTTTTGGTTTTGAAGAAAGATCTTCTCTTTTTACAATTGTTAGAACCAGCAGTAGGTTGAATATTTATAGCTCTCACAACGTGATGTTGTTGTGGTTGAGGAGGAAGTTTCCCTTACATTGTTGGAGCAGGAGGTGTTATGGGAACTACTACTAGTGGAAGAGGTGCGGATGGATTAGGAGGATGGTGTGGATATGTCGTATCTCTCGGAGGAGAAGGAGTCCTTCTGAAGTACTCCTGAACTTGGTAGTGACGGTTGGGGATTGTGTGACCCATAGAGTCACTTGGAGAAATTGGTTGTTGCACATAATATCCATAAGGATCAGGCTGCCGGTAAGGGTACTGATGTTTCAGTGATGGCATCCCCCATGACTATGGGTATTTCCACTGCTGATGCTATTCGATGGGCTATGGTGGAGTTCCACTTGGATAATACGTTAGTGGTNTACCCTTGTTATGTGCAGGGCTTGAATTTCTCCGCTTTGTCTTACCTTTGTCACTACTTCATTCCACCTTAGACTCTTCTATGATTTTCAAGACGATTTCAAGTCTAGAGTCTAAGGAACTCCATACATCATCTACCTTAGCCGCTATTTTTGTTGTTAACTTTTGAATCGGCAAGGTTTTCCTGTTCACCAACTCTTCAATTAGTGGCTCATCCTCTTCATCACAAAATTTCACTCCCTTCTTTCGAAGAGAGGGATCACAGTTGTACTCTTCCACACTTTCCATTTTTCGTAGCTCACCTTCTTCTTTTGCTACTTGTTCCAACAAGCTATGAACTTCATGGGCTCTAAGTTTTGATAATCGCCCTTGGGCATAAGTCCCAAGGGTTCTTCTAGTCTCATGCCTTAGCCCATCCACGATGTGGCGAAGTTGATCCCGTTGAACATACCCATGGCCTAGGCAACGATGTAACATTGTGTAGTAGCGGGCCATGGTAGCATCCAAGGGTTCATGTGTACCTTGCTTCCAACCTTGGATCTGCTTACGCAAATTGGACACTCTGGAGTACGTTTGATACTTTTCATTGAATAGTTCTAACATCATACTCCACCTCCTGATGGTTTCCAGTTCTAAGGACCGGTACCAGCTCTCTGCCTCTTTGGTGAGTTTCCTTGGAAACAACTTAAGCTTTTGCCACTCATTTTCTATATTCTGCAAGGCACATGCATCGTGGAATTCCTGTAAATGATTTTGCGGGTCAGCATTATATCCCCATTCAAATCGTGGGATGTTGTTCATGTCTAAACGCCTGATCTGACTATCTTTTAAATGCCTTGTGGGAATCCTAACTGCCTCCATTATGTCAAGCATACTTCAGGTTGCGAGTAGGGGTTTGTCATGGTCATCTCTTTCATGACACCTATGATGTCTGCGTTGTTCCCTACTCTCCCTAGGTCCATGCCCTTGTCCTCTCTCTTGACTCTCTTGTCGAGGTCTTTCATTTTTCTTACTTTTATCCTCTCTGTTGTGTTCATGATGGCTGTGCCCAGATGTGGAAGGAGAGGGTGAATGATGTGAAGAAGGAGAAGAAGAAGGAGAAGCATTGTCGTGGTGATGTTTCTTATCTTCTCTTCGACTACTTCGGCCCCGATCGTGGTGACGATCTGAGTGCCCATCCTTATCCTTTGTTGTTGTTCCCGCTGTGAACAGTTGGTGTTCACGGGCATCAAAACCAGGGTTGTGTATTGTTGAGTGTAAGTTCTGATACCCAACCTTCTCATCATCGTTAGGAGGGGGAACATCATCTCCTTTTTTGCTAAGGACTTGTAGGCCTTTACCCTTCAACAATGTATGTTGACTCTCCCGCCTTGCATCCCTCATACGTTGTAAATCTGTGGGATGATAATCCCTCATGTCAGAGTCTACCATAACTTATTTGGCATATAATTCTATCATGCCAGTCTGTGCTAAAGCACAGAGAAGCATGTTAGGGACAACACGATCCGGAGGTAACACTATATTACCAAACAAATCCCTCCAACGCATCTGTTCATCTTGATGGAGAATAAAGGTAAGATCAGGTACATACTCATCGGGATGAGTATATGTCACCCTATATTGTTGAGGACTTGGCTAATTTTGGCTATGTGTTTTATGTTACTGACTGTCTTTAGTATGGTCCTTAGGTGGTGAGTTGCTCTTATGAGAAGAAGGCATTTTTATCGATGTACTAATTCACTGTTATATAAATTTTTTCTTTAATTAACTCGAAGGTTCGTTTAGGCTCACAACGATGTGAGTGATATCCTTTATGTTCTATTTAGCACACAAACACTTAGTCCCCAGCAACGGTGCCAATGATGAGTGGCGAGGTACCCCTACACTCAACCATACGAAATGAGCGTAGCACGTGCGATCCAGTCGAACTCTGTAGACTAAATGCCTACACGCCCCATGGAACACTTTTGGTTAATCATTCCTTGTCTTTCCAGACTTACCTGTGTTTGTCACGGTGTATGGTTAAGTAAGTCCGAGGTATATGATTTTTATGGTCTTTTCTGGTTTTATCTCCTATGCTATGAGGTGAAGGGTTGAGAAAACTAACTAACTCTAACTAATTTCCTAAGTCTAAATTAACTAGTGTCAGCATCCATTCCCACTTACCGTACACACCTTGAACTATGCAACTGTGGCTACCAAATGCTAATCGTTACTAGGATCACCACACGTAATGCACGTGCTCGAAGTGGTCATACTGAGGCACTTAACTAGCCTAAGCATGATGAGCAGCCAATTCCTTGACTAGCCGTACACATCCGTAGATGCTCGTAATCAAGTCATACTCATCCCGTGTTCTAGGAGTTGAGGGTAAGAGAGACTAATCATGATGAGTAGCCGATTCCTTGATTAATGCTCGTAATCAAGTCGTACTCATGCCGCGTTACTAGGAAAACAATAAATAACATGTAATAAAACCTATTCCATGCACTGCAAGGTTTATCCACAAAGCTCATCTTTATTGCCGTACATAACTTACGTTCAGGTACAAACTGCTTGAATAAAGATCCATTCACTTGGGGACTCCTACTGTAGGAGCATGGAAAATATTCTATCTCTGGAGTGATCAATTTGCTAGAGTTTTTCTACTTCTAGCCTATGATGGAAAATAATGAAAGTGCCGCCTCTTATTTATAGATTTGATGGTGGACCGCGATATCGCGTACACGATATCGTAGGGGAGGACGTGATATCGTGTACACGATATCGCATGGGATGCGATATCATGACAATTGCGATATCACGTACGTGATATCGCGGTGCATGCAATATCGCGTCTCATCATCTTGTAAAACATTGCTTGTTAAAAACATCAATTTAGTTGCTTTGTTTTAATCCTATGAGTTTTTTCTTCTTATTTTGTCCTATTTACTTAGCTAATGGTTTAGATAGTATCATGGTTGGCATTTAATTTTTGGATTTATCTAGGTTGCCTTCATAGCTTTATTTTTGTGCAATAATAGACTTCTATTAAGGTTTGCCATATAAGAGCTTATGTTGTAGAAAAGCATCTTGAGCAATTTAATGTTAATGTCTTATAGAAATTGCTTGTTTGAGTTTTAGGAATCTAGAAAATCTTTGATACTTTTTGATGACATAGCTTCTTTATTTTTAAAGTTTATTGCCTTAATATTGTAATCTTGAAATTGTCAAATCTTTTTGGAAGTTCTATTGTTTGCAATTTTTGACCAATTTTAACTAGCCAAATAGAAGCTTGTACCTTGTCATTTATAAAGCATTTTAATAGTTAAATATAGTGTCTTTTATGAAATTCCTTGTTTAGTTTAGAAGGTTTGGATGATTCGTAATAGATTGAATTAGAATAAATTTATTGTGAAGTGTTTCCTCATGTTAATTTATCTTACTTAAATGTTTGATATCCCAAACAAATATGCTTTTTTTTCTTTTCTCTTTCTAAAACCCATTGAATCTTGCTTTATTTCTAGCTTTCTTTTGGAATTTTTTCCTTCGAGAAAATTAGGAGTAGGTTGGCAAAATTATGCTCAAATGTTTTTGTGAGATTTTATTTGTTACAACTAATGTACTATAGGGACTATATAGACTACGTGAGGGGACAAAATAGAAACCTTCAACAACTTATAGTATTTAAAAAAGTTAGTGGAATTTCGTTTATGATAGCCAATTATAGTTTCATACACAACCCAACCATTTCAACATTCACAACAACAAACACATACTTACATTTAGTTTGTTTCATAACCATTAAGTTTATTTGAAGGTATCTAGGCCTTGGTGTTGCCTACGACCAGCAAGCACCTAAACCCTATTTGAAAAACACCTTTGCATCCTATGACTTCCAAGGTCGCAAGACTGAAGGCCCTCAATGTTGGCAATCCCAAACAGTCACCAATAGTTTTCAACTCAGGCATAGGAAAGCTTTTGAAGTGAAGTTAATATTTGTGTCATTTGGTTTTTTTTTGACAAGTGAACGCATTAGGATTAGATATTTCATTTGGATTTATGATGGATTTGATCAAAGCTTTTGATTTATCATCACTTAAATTGGTATTTGCTAGTAAAAATGAAGCGGGACCTTAAAAACAACCACTTATAGGTTGAGTCATTTGAAGGGGAGTGGGAGTTTGGAATAAAGTATTATTCATTGGAAAAACTTGTGGTGGTAAAGGGATAGACTACATAGGGTTGCTAACATTCATCATACTAAATTGAGTCTGAATGCTATTCATCAAGGTAATTTGTTCCAACTCAACAACTTTAGCCATTACTCATTGTGTTTCTATTATGTTGGGATTGGACTTAATGACATAGGAAAATAATGGGTTGATAGTAGAGAGGTAGAAATTGAGGATATCATCAGGTTGCAAATGCATTTCTTTTGGCACATAAGTAAGTTGATGGAGGAATATTAAGTTGTAGTTATGAAAATTTCCCTAGGTATTTTTCTTAGGCTTGTGTAATTTCTTGATGCTAAGGTAGGGCTAGTGAACTTATCAAACTAAAGTAGGAAATTATTTTTAAACTCTTGTCATGAGTTGATAGATGCTTTAGGGAGCATTGAAAACCATTGGGTGGCTTTGCTCTTGAAAGCTATCACAAATATCCTATATGCTATGTCATTTTGGACAATGTTCTGGATACCTAGTAAGGTTTCAAAACATTGTATATGTTGGTAGGCATCACTAGTATGGGTTGTGGAATCGAAGAAAAAATTTATGTTTTGAAGTGATTTTAGAATATAATGATAGTTGGTGAAGTTAAAGGGGTTGCTTACCAAGGGAGTTGGAGGTTAATTAGCCACCATCCTAGTTCAAATTCTTCTAGGGATAGAGTTTGGGAAATGTAAGGCTCATTGTTTTCTTAAAGTGAAATGATGAGTAGCTGGTTGACTAGGAGAAAAAGTAGAAGCTCTTTGTTGAAATGTTTAATAGGAAGATTCTTTCATAAAATGAAAAATAAAATGTAAAATGCTAATAAACTATAAAAATTAAAGAAAATAGAAAATATGTAAATATTATTACTTTTTTTGAAGAAATATTCAAATTGCTATATATAAACCTTGAAAGAAAAACAACAAATGCAGAATTTTTAGAAAAGTAAATTTAAAATTAAATAACATAATTAATGAAAACCACTCCATCAAAGTTAGGACTAAGGTAAGGATCATCAAAATTAAAATTGGGAAAAGAAGGTTTAGGATTCTAGAAATAAAACTAGAATAGAGAAATAAAATTAAAAATAGGTGACCATTAACTAGAACTAGTATTAGAAATAGGCTAATAAAGGTTTGAGTAACTAAAACTAGAAAATAAAATTTTCAAGAACTGGAAAATAGAAATTTTCAGGTAGCAAAAATTGAATTTTAGAAAGTAACTAGAAAATACATGACTATCACCAAGACAAGAAACAGAAATGGATAATAAAGGTTTTGGGTAACCAAGAAAGGAAATTGAAATAGGAAATTAAAAGTTCAAAGTAACTAAAATAGGAAAAATGGAGATTCAAAAATTGTAAAGTAAATGACTATAAACAGAAACTAGAAATACATAATTGAGAATGGGAAAATGAAATTTTTAAGAAATGGAAATAGAAATGTTTGAAGAAAAAAATAGGAAAAAAAATAATATTTTAGAAAATGGAAAATAAAGGCTAAAAAATAGCCCTCCTTCTAACATCAAAAAGGTGTTGATGTATAAATTTTGGACACATCAACACCCGAAAAACTCATTTAGGGAGACTATTGCCTAGGGCACCTCTTGTATGGGTACAGAAACCCAGGAATAGTCTCAATTGGAAAGGGAAATGTAGCATTTCAAAAGGTAAATCAAAATGGAAAATTGCAAAGGAAATTTAAACCAAATCACTATCTTAAATTTTAAGGCTTGATAAGAAAATAGTAAAATAACTACTAAATATAAAGTTTAAAATTATCCTTAGTCTCTAGCTATTGTTGCTCACTATTGTTGCATTTTAAAATTCTCCTCAGTTTCTAGCTACTGTTGCTCACTATTGTTGCTTGCTAAATGTTCTTGTTCAAAATGTGAATGGCCCCTCTTCTTCAAACCCTCGTCACATGGGGAAGAGAGGGGGAGATGGCACAAAGAGAGGGATAGAGATGTGCTATCTCTTATGGCTGCTGATGCCTATTGTGAATGCTCACCAAAGCCCCTCTACATTAATCACTATTGCTATTGTTTCTACTATTGACCACCACTGATGCTAACGTGCGTTGCTACTGCTTCCTGCTAACTACCACATTTTGCCTATTGTTCACTATCACACACCACCTATCATATGCTATTATGCATCACCCATAATCCACTACTACACATCACCTTTCATCCAGTTTCATCAACACTTGCATTACATTGAAGCACCTACTACTTCTTCCTTGTGTACCATGCACTGCCTCTCGTAGCTTGTGCACATGCTATCATCATTTACCAGTTGCATTACATGCCATTTTTGTGCATTATTTACATCACATGACCATCACTTGTAGCTCGTCAATGCTAGTGTTACCTACTGCATTACCTAAGAGAAAGATAGAGATCTCCCACCACCCCTTGTCATCACTCTACCTGCTACCATTGTTGGCTATGCCTGGAAACTGACACTAAAATTGACTCTCATTGTTGTTGCTGACTTTGGAAGAGAGGGAGTCCCCGAAGATCTTTTCTCATTTTGCTACTAACACCTATTTTTATAGCAACTCCCTACCAATGGCCTTAAATGACCACATCCACCATGTCATCCATATCACCAATGTCTACCACCTACAATGTCTACCTACGTCCACCATGTTGCCACCACTATGTTGGTTACTTGCGCAATGTCTACCACCACCTCATCGATTACCTATGTAATGTCTACCATCACCTTGCTAGCCATCATGTGAAACATTTGTTACTTTGTGCCCTTTAGTTTAAAGTTCTTTTGAAAGTTATGAAACCTTTAAATTTGAAACTATTATGGAAGGATAATTGAAGTTATAAATGCTTGGCTTTTTTGGTAGGGCGGTTAAAATTCTTTCCCATGATGGCCTTGATCTATGTTGAGTTATATTTGAAGCTATAAAAAAATTTCAAGTAGTCTTCATTGGACAAGTAATACACTAGGCTAAGGCTAACTACCTTGTTTGCATCTACATGACCTAAACCATAGTTGAAGAGGTAAGTTGCTTCATGCGATGCATTCATAATATTTATCCTATCATTGTTCATTGTTGTGGCTATGGTCATGATTGCAAACTTGATGATTGCTAGACTCCATAATGGATGTGCTTCCCTTAACAAGGCCGCAACACCAAAGATGTGTGGGCATGATGTGGAAGTTTCAAAAATAATGTTAAAATCCACATATCTTTTGTTAAAGGAAAAGTTTGTGGGAGATGATACATTGGAATATGCTGCAAGAATTTTTAGCTCCAAAGATTTTATATCAAACTTTGGTATATCATGTGTAAGAATATTGATGAATCACATTATTTCATCTACTTTGATGTTGAGTACATAAAGTTGGGTATCCAACATTGGGATCTTGACATGACATCAAGTATTTGAAATCAAGGGGTATACACTAGCCTATAAATATAGCACCTAGGCTCTTGATTTATAAATTAGCTTTTGATCATTTTTTAGTTAGAGTAGTGAAGCTCTTGCAATTTATTTTCTTCAAAGTTAGAATATTTTCTGAGTGCTTGCAAAAGGAGTCTAAGTGTGTATGGTTCTTTGTTCAAACACTAATGTACCTGAGTGCAACAATGTGATGGGAATAAAAATGAACTCTTTTGACACTCCTTGTAGCACTGAGAATAGACTAATGTTCCCTTTGATGCACTTTACTTTAATGAATTTAAATTGAGCAATTGATTTCCAATTGTTAATGAACATAAGCATGATGAATTTGAGCATACATATAGTACTTGGTAACCCAATGTTGAATGTTTGGTAGCCCAGTGGTACTATATGTGTTTAGGATATGTCTAGGAAAGTGGGGCAGTTACTTGTATTAGGCTAGCTAGGTAATAGATGAAGTAGATCTTAAATTACTTTACTTTTCATTCTTGTTGTAGGTGATCAAATTTATAAAACATAAAATGATAAAAGTCATGTACCTCAATTACACTTAAACCATATCCTTGAGCCTCACAAGTGTAGTTGGGAAGACAATGAATATTCTTAATGTCCATTTCACTTCCTAGAAGAGCTAGTGCACTAGCAAACTATAGGTCCATGAAATTTGACTAGATCACACATAAAAAACTTAGTGATTCATATGGTTGGGTGTAGGCGTACCTCACCACTCATCATTAGTGCCATTGTTAGAGACATTTTGGTTGTTTCATGTGCTATCTAGGACCTAGTGAAAATTATTTAAATCATTGGAATGAACCTTAAATTCACATCACATCTTAAGATTACTACAACAAAATTTAAAAGAACACTATGTTTTTTCTCATTTAATTGAAAATTTCTTCTTCTCATAAGAGTGCTTCTTTGTCCAAGTTTGATGAAGCTCATCAACTAGTGCATCAATAATATCAATTTTTATATGCTCATCCTAATGAGTATGTACCAAATTTCACCTTCATACTACATTAGGATGAATAGCTATAGTGGCATGACATAGAGGACAACAATGTGTTGTCACCTGATTGATTTGTTCCTGCAATGCTTTATCAAATGCTTGTATGATGGAGTCTCTAGGAATACCATGTTGAATATGTTGTGCAAGATACTAACACAAGGGATTATCATCCCACTAAAGCACAATGTCTACAGGATCGACAACTAGAATAATGCTATGAATTTGCACAATTCTCCTTTCCTATTGTACCAACAAGATGATGGAGAACCCTTCTCTGGGGGTTTTCCATTCAATGAAATTCCTCTCTTTAAATTTAGTGAAGGAGGTTAAAACTAGAACTTGTAGTCCACAATTTACAATCCTGGTTTTGGTAAGAATGGATCCAATGACAAAAAAGGATCTGGAGGGTAAGTCAAGATAGGGATGCAGATAAGAACTAAGATCATGATCATGGGTATGATCACTGAAGAGGCAATAGTAAGCACCATGATGATGCTAGTCCTTTGTCCTTTTCCCCTTCATCATCATCATCATCTTCTTCTAGCTTTGACCATGACCACAGGAGGCAAGACCATGATGGAGGTGACCAAAACAATGAACAAGACCAAAATGATTGAGGAGATCATTGGGAAAGGCAAGATTAAGGGTGTGGACATTCAAGAGGGACACATCACAATGAAGAAATGGGTAGTAGAGTGCATCATAGGCACCATGATCAAGGCCTCAATGAGCCTTTTCTTACTACCCAAAGTATGCTTAATATCACAGAGGAAATAAGAATTCCTAGAAGTTATGTGAAGGATAGTTGAATCAAAAGGTTAGACATGAAAAATATTCTCAATTCGAAGGGGGATATAACTCTAATTCATAGAACCATCTCCAAGCTATTCAAGATGCATGTGCCTTGTAGAACTTAGAGAATGAGTGGCAAAAACTTAAGTTGTTCCCCAAGACACTCATCAAAGAAGTAGAGAACTAGTACTTCTCGTTAGAGCTAAAATTTATCAGACGATGGAGTACCATACTTGAATTGTTCAATGATAAATACCAAACATAATCCAGAGTGTCCAACTTGAGAAGGCAAATACAAGGATGGAAGCAAGGAACACACGAACCCTTGGATGCTGCCATCGGCTGATACTGTTTCTTGATGCACAAATGTCCTAGCCATGATTATTCTCAGCTGAATCAACTTCATCACATTGTAGATAGGCTTCAATCAGAAATGAGAAGAAACCTAGGTATTTATGCACAAGGGTGACAATTAGAATTGAGTTTCCTTCAGATATAGAGATTAATCAGTATTTAGATAAAGAGAAGGGTGAACTAAGGAAATAAGAAAGTGAAAAAGAATAAAACTGTGATCCTTCCATTTGCAAGAGGAAGGTTTGATTCTATGATAGTGAGGATGAATCCGTATCTGATGAGGTGGTGAATAGAAAAATCTTTTCACTTCAAAAATTTCAATCTAAAAATACAACCAAGGTTGATCAGTTATGGGACTCCATGGATAGTAGATTCCAAGTTGTTCTAAAAATTGTTAAAGAGTCCAAAGGAAAAGGTAGTGATCATGAGTGTAGAAGGTGCAAGAATTTGAATGTGCTTATCAAAAAGGTAAGGGAAAGATTGCTATGATAGACAAGGTTGCGAAAAGTGAATCAGATGATGGTGGTGGGTGTGAAATCTATTAGTATGAATATCCTAAGGGATGTTGTCCCATAGTGTCACATCTATAAGAGTCTAGGATGTATGCTTTAAATCCATGACTAACACAAAGGCAAATATCTAGAAGATTACCTTATCCTTAAGGTAAATTCAGGTAGTTCCACTAAGAATAACCATATTATCCAAGTGGAGCTCCACCACAACCATATGAGTAGTATCAATAGTGGTAGTAACCACAATCATGGGCGCTGGTACCACCAAGGTAGTAATACCCTTATCGACAACCTAATCCATATGATTACTATGTTCAGCAACCACTATCTCCACATGACTCCTCTAGTCACATTTCTACTTTCCAATCTCACTACCACATGTTTGATTATTATTGAACTCATTCTTCACATGAAAGAAGGGATGCCACCTCTTACCCTTATCCTCCTCTTATCCCTACACATGTTCCTCCTCCACCCACACAACTACTACCTGCTCCATTGATGTAAGATGAACTACCAGCTCAACTGAAATAATGTAATGCTATTAGGGTTGTTAATCCACAAATGGTTCATCAACCAAGTGGGTTGGAGACTTGATCAAAGAAAAGACCTTTCTTTCAATCATGCAATCCACCTAAGCCCTCAAATACACCCACAGTTGACAACCCTATTCCTCCATCTTCCTCTATGTCAAATTCCTTTGAGTTCCCTTCAAACAAAAATTAGCCTAGGATCCATACCATCATGCTTACTCATACTGTATCTGATTGGATCTGTGCTGGAAACCTTCCCAAGAAATTAGTTGATCCTAGAGTCTTTTGATTGATTTGCAGATTGCTAGAAATAAACCATGTAAGGCTCTTTTCAATTCAAGTTTTGGTGTTAATTTAATTTTCCATGAGATGTACACTACATGGAACTAACCTCCTCTCAAGAAGAGCAATATAAGATTAGCATTGATAGACCAAGCCATCACTATTCCATTGGGACTAGTAGAAGACATTGTGATCATTATCTATGGGTGGTCTTATCCTACTAACTTCCTAGTGATGAAAGTGAAGAACTGCAAAGGACATTTTTCAATCATCATGAGAAGTGCATGGCTTAGCACCAATGATGCAGGAATGGGCATTAGAGATCTTTCACTAAAAATAACCAAAGAAAATTCATTTGGAAAGAANCAATTGTCTAATGATACAAACTATGATACTCACTGGGTAGAGTTGGAAATTCCTAAAAATTTTAAACAAGAGCCCCTTGAACTAAAAACATTACTAGCTAGAATGAAATATGTGTTTTTAATAAATGGAAAGCTAGTTATAATCAATGTGAATCTTACTTCAGAGTAGAAAAAGATGTTGTTGAAGGTAGTTGAAAAATAGTTAGCAACTTTTGCTTGGTCATATTCTAAACTCATAAGGATTGATCATCTACACCAACCAAGCCATGAAGCCAAAAAAGATAGCTGTAGAGGTGATTGAACCCCAAACTGAAGCAGATCATCAACGAGGAAATTGAACAACTCCTCAAGACAAGGTTCATTTATCCCATTTCGAATAGCGAGTGGGTTAGTCCACTTGTGATTGTGCCAAAAAAAAAGAGGAAAGTTGTGGCTTTGCATTGATTTTTGGCTACTAAATATGACAACATTCAAAGATCATTTTCTATTTCTATTTGTTGATCAGGCGTTAGACACAATATCTAGGCATTACTATTATAGCTTTCTAGATGGTTATAATGGCTATAACCAAATAAAAATTACACCAAAAGAACAAGAAAAGACAATATTCATGAGTTCCTAGGGAACTTTTGCATATTGCAAGATGCCATTTGGTCTATGTAATGCTCCTACTACATTCCAACATTTGGTCCTAAGCATTTTTCGATAACAGATTGGTAGTGGTGTGGAAGTCTTCATGGATGACCTCTCCACTTATCAAGCTACATCTGAAGAAGCCCTAGACTACCTTGAGCAAGCATTAAAATGATGTGTTGAAATAAAATTGTAGCTCAATTGAAAAAAAAAGTGACTTAATGCTCTAGGAGGGCATTGTATTGGGGCATAAAATATCACAAGCAGGAATTGAGGTAGACACTAATAAAATAAGGGTCATCCAAGGAATAACCCATCAACCAAAAATTATCAAAGATGTTTAATCATTCCTTGGAGATACTAGCTACTATCAACAATTCATAGAAAATTTCTCTAAGATCACAAAACCATTGGTGTAGCTAACAAAAAAAGATGTTCCCTTTATCTAGACCATAGAATGTGAAAAAGCATTCTAATATCTAAAAGAGAAACTTGTAGAAACTCCAATCCTACAAGCACCTGACTAATCTAGACCATTTCATATCATGATAGATGCATCAAATTATGCCTTGAGAGGCATACTTATGTAGTTAGATGACAAGAAATGTCTATACTACATCCACTGTGCTATCTATAGCATTGTGGGTGCATAATTGAACTACACCACTATAGAAAAGAAATTGATAGTGGTGGTGTTTACTCTAGAAAAGTTCAGGTATTATGTGCTTGGATACAAGGTGTTTGTGCCCATGGACCATAGTGCCATCCACTTCTTAATGAATAAGCCAATGATGAGTTCCTATGTCATATGGTGGCTAGTGATCTTGTAGGAATTTGATCTTACAATGATAGATTGAAAGGGCATTGAGAATGTGATCACCAATCACTTGTCTCAATTGTGATGGGACAATAAAGAGGAAGAAAATCCATTCTTTGAAATGTTTCTTGATAATATCCTCTTTGCTAGGGATATAACTGAACAATTGCCCAATGAGCTAAAATGGTATGATGACATTCTCATCTATCTTCTCATCTAAGAGATGCCACAAGGGTTGGACCACTAGAAGAAACAACAGTTTCTTTACCAAATAAAACACTTCATGGAGATCAACAAATACCTCTACAAGATGTGTGTTGATAGCCTAGTTTGTTGGTGTGTCCTTAATATTAATCAACTACATGTTCTTCAAGACACTCATGAAGGTCCTTGTGGAGGACACTATGCTAGAAGATGCATAGCCATTAAAATCCTAATGGCAGGGTATTATTGCCCAACAATCTTTAGGGATGCTCAGCATTACATCCACTCTTGTAAATGTTGCCAACGAGCTGGTGGAATGAGTACTTAAATGGAGAGACCTCAATAATGGATTTAACCACTAGAACCCTTCGACAATTGGAGCATTAATTTCATGGGTCCCATCACATCCATGTTAAATGGAAATGCATACATCATAGTCATTGTTGACTATTGTATGAAATGGGTAGAAGTAGTAGTTGTCATTGATAATACATCTTCTACTACTACTTAGTTGTTACAACAAGACGTTGTAAATAGGTTTGGTGTGCCATGTCCATTAATTTTTGATAATGGAACTCACTTTACAGGCACTACTTTTTGGAAGCTCATGCAATGCTTGGGGGTTGAACATAAATTCACAACATCCTACCATCCCCAAGATAATGGTCAAGCTAAGGTTACCAATAGGAAAATCACAAGGATTCTAGTAAGAACTATTAGCAAATATAGGAAAGATTGGAGCACAAAACTCAATGATGCCCTATGGGCCTATTGGCGACCGTTTGGGACGCGACCGCCAACGAGTGTCCTCGAACAGGATTTAGGTGCCTGCTGGTCTCTGGCAACACCAAGGCCCAAATACCTTCAAATAACTCAGTAGTTAATGTGAGTATTTGTGTGTGCTGTTGCGGCGTGCAGTTGTGTGAAATGTGACAATTGCGTTGTGTGTGAACTACAAATGACTTACTTTAAAGAGATTCAGCCAGCTTTGTCCAGTACTGTGAGTTATTGAAAGTTTCCTATTTTGTTCAACTACCTAGTCTACGCGGTCCTTATAATACCTGCTTGTAACAAGTAAAATTTTGCAAAAACATTTGAGCACAACTCCGCAAATCTACTCCTAATTTTCCCCAGAGAAAGAGGTAGTTCCACAAGAAAACTAGAAATAGAGCAAGATTCAATGGAAATAGACAGAAAAGAAAAGAAAGCAGATTTGTGTGGATCTCAAATATTTAAACAAGGTAAAATGACACGAGTAAACACTTCGCAATAAAGCTATCCCAAATTCAATATCTACGAATTGTTCAAACTTCCAAGGCTCAAACAAGCAATATCTTCAAGACAATCCTACTATGCTACCAAAAATTGCTGCGTAAACTACCACGTACGAGACTCCATTTTGACTAGATAATAGATGTCAACGATTGCATTCAAACAGAACCTTTAAAAGACTTGACAATTTCTGATTGAAATACCACGAGAATTCACTTTAAAGATAAAAAGAAGCTATTCTGGTCCCATCAAAATACCAAAGATTTTCTGAACCCTCTCGACTACTGAATTGTTCAACGGCGTGACTACAAACAGAGGCTCTCTTACAACAATCCCAATAGCAGTTCCCACACGTTGCACAATAATGAAATTTACTACTAAAATGCTCTTAAGGCTTTTAAACACAAGCGCTTCTATGGCAAAATTTTAATAGAAATTTCTATCGGGCAACAAGAACAATAAGAGCAATCTAAAAATCCCAAAATTACTTGCCAAGGATGATACTATCTAAACCACTAGCTAAACAATTTAAACAAAACAAAAAATGAAATGCATAACTCACAGGACCATGACAAAGAGGCTGAAATCTTTATTCTAGCAAGCCATCTTGCAAACAATCTTCTTTACAAATCTTCCAAGTGTGATGATGATGCTTCCTTGATGCATGATCATCCTTCCTCCTTGACCCTTGAAGCCTATTTATAGGATTCCAAGGTAGGTAGGGAAGTTACAATTTCAAAAATATCTTAAAAATATCTCACCTAACTTCTCTCCCAAGTAACTTGGCCAACCAATTAGGAGATTACTTGGCCAACAAGTTAGGAGGTTACTTGCCCAACAAGTTAGGTAAGTTACAACAACTTTGGGTGGTTTCAACCACAAAAGAGATAAAAATGCTGCATCTGACACGTGTCCCATGTAGTTGCCAAGTGTCTTCATGCAGTTGCCAAGTGTCTTCATTCAGTTGACAAGTGTCTTCATGGAGATAAACAGGTTGTAGGTGACAAGTGTCCCATGCAAGTGACAAGTGGCCTTTTTAATTGACATGTGGCCATTTTGGAGACAAAAAGGATATAATTGATAAGTGGCCTTGGTGGTTATAAGTATCATGGGAAATTAAAATTTAGTTGCAACCACCAAGGGGAAGTTATCACCACCATGATATTTAAAAATTGCAGAGGACACTTGTTCTATACATATAACATTGAATAACTGCCCTATAACTTCTCTTTCCTTTTGAAATAATAAAATATTTTCTTCAAATCATAGTAATAAAGATATTGATCATAATAAATATATATCTATTGCCCCCTAACTTGACAAAATTAGATATATATCTATGGACCACGTACGATCTTTATAATTGTTCAAAAAAAACTGTTAACAATATTAAACTCTTTGTGATATGCGGCATCTTTGTTTGACCATGCTCTGGAAATACCACGGCAATCTCACGGTTTAGCCTTTCACGTCTCTCCTGAAATGCCTCCAAGCGCGCGTGTGGAAAAGCTTGACCACACCTTCCGTGTCCGTTATGGCTGCTCTGCTGTTTCCGCTGCTGCTCTGCTGTTTTATTATTTTGTTTCCTGCAGTGCATTTGTGGATGCGTGGGATTGAACCCAAAAAATGTAGATTTCGGTTTGGGTTTTTCTTTATGCATCCTGCGTTTGCGTTGGTGCTGCCGTTATTGTTCTAAGTTGCCTCCGTGCACCCGCTGCCTGGGTGTTTTGTGGGAGCCGTTTCCTAAATTAACCCTGCGGAAACAGACCCACGAATTCCCAAGAACGCCCAAAAAGAATCTGTGAACAAGGCCGCGGTTTTTTGAAAATTTCGGAGCAAATTAGGGCCACGATTTTCAGCAAATTAGGGCCTAAAACACCATAAAAATTTTGGCAACACTTCCAAACAACTTCAAAGCCTCTGAAATGGCTTCAAGCAGCCCACCATGGAGCAAGCAAGGTTCCCCGGGTGTCCACAAATCACGGCGGCAAGTCTTGGTATCAAGAATCATCCATTTTAAGGTCAAAAAGTGGAATTTTGGCTAAGTACAATGTGCTCGCGTTGTGTTTACGTTGCTCAGCGTAAGGATTAGTGTCACCAATATCCGGGGCCCTGAAACTAAGTCAAAACAAGCCAAAATCAAGCACAAGGACCCCCCATGAATTTTGCCAAGGTCCCTAGCGGTTCCCAGCCTTCAGAAAATCAAGATTCGGGCATTAAATGAGGCATTTTACGTTGCAAAGCGTAAGCTGCGTAATCACTATTCACTGCGTAATCACTATTCATCTTACGCTCAAACACTATTCACCTCATGCTCAAATACTATTCATCTTACGCTCAAACACTATTCATCGCGCGAACACTATTCATCGAAGTTTCAGAAAAAATTCCAGAAAAGTTTCAAAAAATGGCAGAGAATTACCAGCATGCATCCAACCCAAGCACAACTGTCCATTGGACAAATGTTACCAGATCCACAAAGCTTTAACATGCCCTCAGCCCTTAAATATAACTTTGATAATTCTTGTAACTTACCAAACTCAAAGCCCTGAATGTTACTGTTCCATAAAATGGCCAAAATGTGCCAACAGGGCCTACTACTTAACCTAGAAACTTCCTATAGGTTATTCTCCCCATGAGCTTGTGTATAAAAAATTACCAATACTTCTTATTCAATTTGAGCTTTATACACTTTCAACAAGTTGTGACCTCAACTTTGACTTAAGTCTAGCACAAAAATAAAGAATAAAGAATCTCAACTTGCTCGATGAAAATCAATTAGTAGCCCTATCATCTAATGAGTTGCACAAGGCCTACAACAAAAAGCATCATGACCTAAAGATCAAAAAAGTCAAATTTCAACTAGGAGATAAGGTTCTCTATTAGAACCCCACACACATACCTTAATGAACTAAGTTCAAAACATTGTGGAAAGGACCTTATATCATTTATGAAAATTTTTCTTTTGGGGCCATGATGATCTACAAACCTAAGAGCCCAAACAAGAAATAGCTGGTCACTATCTAAAAAATCAAACCTTTCCATGAGCATAAGCCAGCTAATACAAAAAACACCTCATTAGATGGATAACCATGCTTAATATTTTGGATCTTCCCTTTTCAACTTAGTCATGGGGGAGATGGCCATCTATGATAACCATATAAGAGGCTTCATAGTTTTTTCAACCTATTTTTTTTATACATTCTTTATTTTTCATCTTTTTGTTTTCATTATTTAATCTTTTCTAGTTTTCTATTTTACATCATTGTTAGTACATTTGATATTTCTTGATAATTTTTACACTTCCTTTTATATTTTTTTCTATTTTATTTTGGTGTGATTTTCTAAATTTTTGTTAATAAGTGTCAAGTACATAGGTAATGCATTGCTTGATGGTGGTATATACTATTTTTTTATTTGATTGTTGGTGTTTGGTTTTTGGCTTTGAATTTCATTATAGATGATTAGGACATTGTTTCTTTTTCATGCAACAGGTAGTGAGTCCACAACATCCATCCATCCACAAACTCTATAGTGTTCATTGTTCTAGAAACATGCAGTCTCCTTTTCATTAATAAAACTTTAATAAATTTGTGACTTTGATAGTTTTTGAAATTGGAAAGGATTCAAAGGTTTGAACAAGGTTTGGCTTCAAGGGGATTTGGTATTCTTTGTGCCTTCTATTTGCCTAGGTGCATGTGTGCTTCCATGGGTTTCTTACCATTCCATGTCAACCAATAAAAGGAAGTTGAATAAGTCCTTGCATGGTGTGGCTCTCATCAAAAAAATAAAGAGAATTCAAAGTACACCCCTTGGAAAAAATAAATGCATACATCTTTACATGGTGTGGTTCTCATCAAAAAAACAAAAAAACAATGGGAATTCAAAGCACACCCCTTAGACCAAATAAATGAGCTACAATCATTGGTTATGAGACTAGTCCTCTCTAAATAAGGTCCTTCCTCACTTCCTACTTCTCTTTTCTTCTCTAATAAGAAATGGTGGTTGTGATGTGGAAGTACTCTTGTGTCTCAGGGGATAGACTAGTCTTAAAATGTTGATGCAAAGTCACTGAACATGGTTGGTTTTGGTCTAGACTAAGGATGAATTCTATCAAGTCATTTAACCATAAAATCCATAAGGGACTTCATGTGATCATAATTAAGAACTCTATTTCATTCTCTCATCCATTTATGTTTTTCATATCTCATCTCACTACCAGTTTCATGTTCTTGATTTAGTGTTCTGGTTTGATGTGTCAGAATTCTTAGTTAGTTTCTTTTTGAGTTTTGTACTTAACCTTTTATTACCATTAATCATCCATGGAGTCCATGGACTCTTGGATTTGAAGTTATGCAAGGGCATAAAAGGCTTGTACCTACTTTGGGGAGGATCCACTTGCACATCTTTTGATTGGGTTAGTTAAGTTCTTTACCCTTAGACACTCTTACAATCAAATCTTTTTATTTACCCTATCAATGACATCAAATTGTGCACATCTTTACAACAATTTTTAAAGTGAACTTTCCTTTTTATTATTGTGAATTCTTAAATACTCTTAAAACATTTTCTTGTGTTGAAACTTTTTTTCAAATTTTATGGACCGGTTATCTCTTTTACCCTATTTATCAATCTTCCCACTAACACTACTCAAGGAATCAATCTACTACAATCATAACCTAGCTGAGTGTAACCACCGACAAGATAGGACATTTAATAGTTATGTGTTACACATTACATACTAATTTATGGTTTTCTTGTGATTGTAGTGGGAAGCATGGACTGGAAGTGGGACTATCTTCATCAAGGATGATGCAGTAGCACCACATGATGAGGATCATTCATGATCATTATATCTTCTTTCTCATTCTTTTGTTGCTAAAAGGTGTTGGATGTTAATGTTATCTAGGGTGTTCACTTTTCTATCATAAATACCAAAATTTTGTAAAAGGTTGTAATTCCATACACTTGGACACTCAGAGTCTGTCTATTCCATTTGAGTTAGTTGGTATGTCAGTTAATAATCCCATACCTATCCAATATTTTATAAAGAACTAGTTCCTACTCTTCTTCACTCAAGGATAAGTTTTCATTTAGTTGTGGAGGTATGATGAATCACATTATTTCATTTGCTCCAACACTGAGTACGTGACATTCGAGCCACAACGTTAGGTATTTGACGTCAAGATCTTGATGCAATGTCAAGTATCCGACATCAGGGGGGTATACATTGGCCTATAAATATAGTGCCTAGGCTCCTAATTTGACAATTAGTTTTTGATCATGTTTTAGTTAGAGCAGTGAAGCTCTTGTAATTTATTTTCTCCAGAGTTAGAATATTTTCTAAGTGCTTGCAGAAGGAATCTAAGTGTGTATGGTTCTTTGTTCAAACACTGATGTACCTGAGCATAGCAGTGATGGAAATAAAAATGAATTCTTTTGATAATCCTTATAACACTGAAAATAGATTAATGTTTTCTTTAATGCACTTTACTCTAATGCATTTAAATTGAGCAATTCATTTCTAGTTGTTAATGAACACAAGCACAACCACTTTAAGCATACATATAGTACTTGGTAACCCAATAACGCTTAACGTTTGGTAGCTCAGTAGCACTATATGTGTTCAAGATGTGTCTAGGAAAGTGGAGTGATTACTTGTGTTAGGCTAGCTAGGTAGTACATGAATTAGATCTTAAATTACTTTACTTTTCATTTTTGTTGTAGGTGATCAAATTTATAAAACATAAAACGATAAAAATCATGTACGTCAATTACACTTAAACCATACCCTTGAGCCTCACAAGTGTAGTTGAGAAGACAACGAACATTATCAACACCCATTTCACTTCCTATAAGAGCTAGTGAACTAAAGAACTATAGGTCCACAGAATTCAATTAGATCACTTGTAAATGCCTTAGCGATTCATATGGTTGGATGTAGGGGTACCTCGCCACTCATCAGCTACCATCATTGGAGTAGGTCCTATATCTAGTTTTGTACTTGTATGTATATTGGGTAGAATGAATAAACTACTTTTTATTTGGTGATCATAAATGAGATAGGTGGCTATAAAGATGCATGAGGCACGACATTCATGCTTAAATAATTTTAATATTTTAAACTTTTAAATACATATTTAATGATCAAAAATTAACATTTGAGATAACCTTTCATTAGCTACATAACCCAAAACATGGTTGGAAAACCCATGGTATTCTTAATTTTCATGGGATTGAGACTTATTGGTCATGGCCAATGTTAATGAATGATGATGATCTCTTATAAAAATAAATAATTTAAAGGTTTCATGATACTTCTCATTGAAAGCACCTATATTCAAATCATGAAACCATACCTTGGTGATTAGACCAATAAGTCATGGCCCCATGCCTAGCATGGGCGATGTTAGCATCAACAACCTGAAGAATTAAAAAATGATTTAGATGAAATACTGGTTGGTGACAAAGCAATGTGAAAAGGAAATTCTATTCAATATCTAGAAATATAAATCTCTAAAACCCAAATTAATAAATGCAAAAACATAGAAAATATTTCTCATAATGTTTCAACTGTAAGAAGAAAATCATAGTGAAGGGAAATTATAGTTTGCTCATGTAGTTACTAAGAACAACCATAAAGACAAGGAAAAATATTGATGCTAAAATAGGCCATCTTCATAGGAAAATTTGTGTTTCGAGAATAAAGGATGGGTGCTAGGGCTGGCACTATTCCATGTATGGTTAATAATATAGATCTACCAATTCCTTGATGCCATGGTTGAGTTGGCTATTAACCCACACACCATAAAACTTTTAGTAGATCTATTTTAGATGCATCCTCTTCTGAAATCACAAAGCCAAGCATGGCTAGATTTGCAACACCAAAAATTCATAGTAGTAGATGAAAGCAACCCCAAACTAGGCCAAGCCTGCCCATGTCTCCACCAAATTTTCTCATTCAACAATCCTATAAATGCATTCAGTGCCTCAAGAACACATATATACTTAGTAACGTGGATCTTACGTGACGTAGAGGAGAAAACGTTTGGTTGCATCTGGGTAGGGAAGCAATTTGGAATGGAACTAGACATTCATATTAAACATTAGAAAATGTGACATGGTCCATATATTGGCTAGGTACTTGCAGAAGGTCTTGCTAAGGAAATTTATTTTGGGCATTACGGTGGTTTTAAAGTTGTAATGATTCTACTTGGGTGTTGGCTGTGTTGTCTATTTTTCTCTACGACGTCATCTCCAAGATGTGAATGATCCATAAGTTGAGGATGTAGTTGGTGGAAAATAATAGCTTGAATGACATGCATATGCTAGAAAGCTTTCATGCAACAAATTCCTAGTGATGGTCACCAATGGATTTGGCATGGAGATCGTCCATGGCAGTATTCATAAGGTCATCCTCATAGATGCCACCATCGTGGCAGTGAAATCCCTATTGTAGCACTAAAATAGGAAAATTTTTGAGGCAGAGGTGGTCATCATGGTCGTGCTTAATCCCACCAACCTCATCCACTTCAGCTGCAGTTACGGGAGTGGTTGTAGGAAAGCAAATAGGATCCATGCATGTTTTCATCCAAACAAGATTCATGGGCTTATGTGCAGTTTCTCACATTTGATCATTAATTTTTTGGCCTTATTTGAAAGAATTCTTTCTATTTTCCAATGGTTTCAGTGTATGTGTATGCATTTTCCAATAAAGAATATTTGATTTGATTTTAGTTTGGTTTCGTGTTGTTCCAGTTTGAACTTTCAAATTGATTCGTCGTGGAGTAGTCTAAGACAAGGTCATTAATAAATTTTTGCCAATTGATTAGCTATGAGGAATAGTTTGTAGAGAATGAATGGAAACATTTCCCCATCAAGCTACTTGCTATGCAAGAAACCCTCAATAGAATTTTACTGGGGAATTATTCATGCAATTACTTTGCAAATGGATAAGATTTGGAACCAGTTGAAGGAATGAGGCAGAAAAGAGACTTAGATTATCCAAAGCAAATCATGTTAAAGAAATTTTTTTTGATGAGACGATGGTAATTCCTACTCTAAAGGGTGTTGGGAATTTTTTCAAGTCATTCAACCGCTTCCATTCAGTTTTTAAGGCAATGCAAAGAGCCATTAGCGATGTACTAGGTATCAAATGTCTTGGAAGAGAAAGGAACCCTGCAATTTGGGGAAGAGCACAAAAATGAAATCGAACTGATCACCATGTTGCCCATATGCAAAACTCATAGCATTCCATAACACAAAATCCTTAATAATGCTCACAAAAATGTTAAGGGCTACCTGGATATCCCCACATTTTTCTCGAGAATTTCATCCAATACCTGCTGTGCAAGGTTTAGTTTTGCCATTTTGACATTGAAGTCAACAAATGATGAGTCTATGAGAATATCATTTGTGAACACTAATTTTATGGCCAAGGCATGGAACAGTAAGCCATTTGATAGATTATGTAAAGTGGAATAGCCACTAAGAACCACAGAGAGTGTAGCCATATCGAGTTTCATGCCACCTAGCAGAGCCACTTTAGAAAGCCTAGCATGTTCATGGCTTGGCCTCCTTGCCTATAACATGAGATAATCACATTTGTTATGGAGGTCATTTTCATGACTAGTTTAGTGGATACTTTGAAGGACGTTTGTTATGGTCTCTTTTCTTAAGAATCACTACGAAACCCTTTTTGATGCTACCCCAATGGAAATCTCTTTGTTCAAGGCTGCCACCCCTGATTATCCTCGCCTTATTAATCCTACTATGCTACAAAGCCTTGATGCTGATATCACTCTAGCGGAGCTATAGGAGGCTTGTTCCAAGTTAAGTCGAGGAAAGGCTCCTGGTTATGATGGGTTTCCAGTCGAATTTTTTAAAATTCATTGGGATTTGATTGGCAAGGATATTTTGCAGGTCATTAATGAGGCTCTCTTAACTAGTTCCCTTGGGCCCAATCTAAATCAAAGGGTAATCTGTCTCCTTCCCAAGTCTGGGGATCTAACCGAGATCTCCAATTGGCATCCCATAACTCTTCTCAATGCAGTGTATAAAATTTGGGCGAAGTGCCTTGCCTTACGGCTGAAAAAAATTCTCGGTCAGGTCATATCCCCTCAGCAAACATGATTTATTCCTGGTAGATATATTTTAGACAATGTGGTCGCGGCATGGGAAGGTCTCAAGTGGGCTGAGGATGATGGACAAGATATTCTCCTAGTAAAACTAGATTATACCAAGGCTTATGACAACATTAAGTGGGATTTTATCTTGCAGACTATGACCAAACTAGGTTTTGGACCCAAGTTCTTGCATATAGTGAAATGCTTATTCTTAGATGCTACTGCAAGAATTGCCACTACCTTCGGCATTACCTCTCCCTTTCCAATACATAGGTCTGTGCGCCAAGGTTGTCCTCTCGCCCCCTATCTCTTTATCATTGCATCAGCCTTTCTTTGTCATCAAATTAACCTAGACATTAAAACTAAATTTCTCACTGGGGTTAGCCTTTCCTCCTCTCAATAGTAGCTTCTCAATATGCACTTTGCTGATGACTCCTTTTTTCTAGTTTAAAACATAGCCACCAATTTGCATCGCCTCTTATCAAGGGTTGAGCAATATTGCACACTCTCAGGTTCCATAATTAACTGGAATAAATCCTCTGTTTATAGCTTTAAGGGCAATTACAAACATGTGACCAACTATAATTGGAAGCAACTTCAAGATCAAGACATCGTTAAGATTCTGGGAATCCGTTTCCGCTTTAGAGGCTCAACATCTATCCTTTGGGAGCAAGTTATTCATCGAATTCAAAAGAAACTCGACAAATGGAAAACTAAACCTCTCACACTTGCGGGTAAATACCTTGTTTGTAAGTCCATATGCACATCCACCCATGTGTATTACTCTTCGTGTTGGGCCCCCTCCCAAGCTACCTACTAGAAGCTAGAACGGTTATTCCGTGACTTTATGTGGTCCTCCAAGGACTCTCAAAAAGGCTTTCATCGTGTCGCTTGGACTATTGTTACTCTCCCCAAGAATAAGGGTGGCTTAGGCCTTTTGAAATTCTATAAGCAAGGAATTACCCTGGTTGTTAAGTGGTTGGTACAACATTTAGATGCCTCAAATATTATAGGGACCCTCCTTCAATAAAGGCTTCATCAAGCATTTCCTAAAAATAAGCCCTTCTGGAAAGACATCCATTTCGTTAATTGGATTCTTTCCCCCCTCACTATCATTCTTCCCGGATCTCATGTTTTCAAAAGCATTTGGAGGGCCTGGCAAATTGTACACACTCACATAGACTGGACTAACGTTAAAATCAACCCTACTATCCTCTCTAAAGTGTGTCCGTGGTGGTTACCTCTGTCACCCGCTCCCCTTGCTATCACAAATGCTAAGGTGGCTACCTCGTGGTATCGAAAAGGTGTCATTTCCTTGAATTGTCTTAGGCTGGCTAGTCGTTGGATTTCAGGGGTCGAGTTTAACACTTTGTATGGGGAGTCGGCTGCAATGAAACATTGCCTTGTTCAGATTTACTCTTTCCTCCACGGTCACTGGCACCTGGATGTTACAGTGCAAAGCCTTTTTCATGGCCTTCAATGGCTTAATGGGGTTAAACTCTTGCCCTATCGGCCATCTGTTCCCTTTCATCTCATGCACGACCCATCTGAAGTCATTCAATGTTGTAATAAATATTGGCACAAACAAGAGTCAGAAACATTTTGGATCCCTCTCTTCCAACTTATTTGGAAACTTTCAACCCTCCCCAAAATTAAGCAGTTCCTTTGGTGTCTTCTCCACCATGGTCTTCCTATCGGAAAACATCTAGAATATCTCGGGATTCCTAATCCCACTTGCCCTCTATGTGGTGGACAAGATGACTTTGTCCATGTGTTTTGGCAATGTCCCTTTGCTCAACATGTGTGGCAGTGGACTTCTAAAGCTTTTCCATCCTACAAGCTATCTCAAGAGGATTCCATATCCAGATTCTTGAACATTACTTCTACTAATCTTAATTTTTTGTGGAAAGTTATTAGGCCTACTATTTTATATTATAGTTGGAAGCGAAGATGAAATGTTCTATTTCAAAAGACAGAGTATTCTAACAAATGTTTGCTTACTAGGTTGGAGATGTTGCAGATCTTTTGCCTCACCTATTTTCAACTCACATCTCAAGCATCCAAGTTCAATCTAGACAGTCATCAATTGGTTCATCTCCTGCAGCTATGGGAAAGACCTATGTGTTTTAGTTACACTTAGCATCAGTAATCTCTGCAAGGAAGTTTTCTCTTTTATTATGTAGATTCACCATTGGCATTCCCTCTATCCTTAATTGAGAGCTCTTTGCCTCATCTATTTCTATGTCATTCTATTTTGTAAAAAGCCAGTTTGTGCGAACATTTGGTTGTGCCCCAACTTGGGGTACCTCCTCTAATACTCGTTTATTTCTAAGGTGTTTCCTGAGTGTCATTCACAATGCTCTCAGTTTTCCCCTTCCCTTAACCCTATGACTTATTCAAGTTGTTGTAATTAATGCACCTTTAATTTCAATAAAACTTCTTTTCGGGGTCCGATACCCCCCCCCCCCCCCCAAATTAGTAAATTTTGGTATAACTGAATTTGATATAGAAGCCATGTAGGATTTGTGACTTCTGTAACTTCTGTATGGCTTTGATTTTAATATGGATCCATGAAATAGAAGATTCTACAAAAATAAATGCCAAAATTGCTCCCAAGATATTAAAGTCATTTCATTGTCTACAACCAAACATCTCTTATTCATATAAATCACAAGCATCCCTACAAATGATGTAATTGGATTTTGATAATTTTAATTTTAACTAGATGCGAGGTCTCTTATGAATGATGAAAATTTCATCAAATTGTTCTATCAATGATGTTGGACATGAATCTGGAGGTTGTGACGACCCTCAAAGATTTGTTAAATACATCTTTAAAAGGTGCTTCAAATGCTACAACTATAGGGAAGGATGACAACATTGAAGATGCCATCAAAGCCTTAGGAGGGATAAGGATTCAGCAGTAATTATATTGGATGCTTGATATTTTGGTCCTCCATCAAATTCATTCTTGTGAAAGTAATTATTTCAACATGATTCTATTGTATTGACATTATTATTATTATTATTATTTAAGAGAAAAAGAGCATCGATGGGACACTTATGCAATGTCCTATGTGTATGAAACAAGTGTCAATTATATTTTTTTAATATCTATGATAGTTATAACTAACTACCATTGTGGTTGTAACTTCCCTTAGTGGTTGCAATTGAATTTTAATTTCCCATGATGTTTTAACCACCAAATAGGACATTTGTCAACTATGGCTTCTTAATTTCCATGGTGGTTGTAACTACCAGACACTTGTCAATTTAATATTAATGTCTTATAGAAATTTCTTGTTTGAGTTTAGGAATTTAGATAATCTTTGATACTTTGGGATGACTAAAATAGCTTCTTTATTTATAAAGATTATTGCCTTAATATTGCAATCTTGAAATTGTCAAAATTTTTCTAGAAGTCCTATTGTTTGCAATTCTTGACTAATATTAACTAGCCAAATAGAAGCATGTACTTTGTCATTTACAAAGTGTTTTGGTAGTTAAATAATAGTGTCTTTTATAAAATTGCTTGTTGAGCTTAGAAGGTTTAGACAATTCATAATAGATTGAATTAGAATAACTTTATTGTGAAGTGTTTCCTCATGTCAATATATCTTGCTTAAATGTTTGAGATTCACACAAATATACCTTCATTTATTTTTATTTTCTAAAACCCATTGAATCTCTCTCTATTTCTAGTTTTCTTATGGAACTTTCTCTTTGAGGGAAATTAGGAGTAGATTAGTAGAATTGTGCTTAAATGTTTTTGTGAAATTTTATTAATTACAAGTAATGTACTATAGGGACTATATGGACTAAGTGATTTAAAAAAATAGGATACTTCAACAACTTATACTGTTTGACAAAGTTACCTGAATTTCCTTTACGATAGTCAATTACATTTTCTTATATAAGCCTAAGTATTTCAACATTCACAATAGTAAGCACATACTCACTATTAGTTCATTTCATGATCAATGAGTCTATTTGAAGGTATTTGGGCCTTGGTATTGCTAGAAGACCAATGAGCACCTAAACCTTATTTGAAAAATACCTGCACTTCCTGTGATTTCCAAAGTCATGAGGTTGGAGGCCGAAATCATTGGTGGTCCCAAATGGCTGCCAATAGTCCTTTTGGTGCTATAAAGAGAGCAATTTGTCATCTTAGTTCATAAGCTTGATAGTCATAGTGTGCCAACAATTCTTTTGATGCTAGAAGAAGGGCAAGAAACTTTGTTACCTAAGTTCATTACATTCAAAGAGATCGATAGTCCTAGCACACCAACAATTCTTTTTGTTGCTAGGAGGGCTTAAGAAATTAGATACTATTTTGAGTTAATGACCAAACAAATTCTTATTTTAGAAGATTTTAAAGGTTCTAAAGAATTTTATGATTATAAGATTGATTATTCATGAGAAAAAGAATAGAAGAGGGTTTTTGAGTTTGGGATAACTAGTGAGGTTAAGACCAGAAGGGTAAGAAGGTTACCCCTTCTATTTGGTTTATTAGTTTATAAGAGAAGACCAAAGAAAAATAAAAGTTCAATGATCAAAAGGAATTCTAATAGGATGGCAAATCCTTAACAAAGAGTTACACCATTAGGATCTCAAACCTACAATGATATTTCTAAGGTAGTTTACAAATATTTTCCTACGCCTTTTATTCTTGGAAAAGCTTACTTGGCTAAAGAATACATCTACTTATTGAGTTAACCTTAGCTAATGTAAATATTCAACACCAAGACCAAGCTTGTAGGTTTTTTTGTAGCAAATTTAAAGGATATGGCTCAAGTTTGATATTCAAACTTGCCAAGCAATAGTATTAAAAGTTGGGATGACATAAAAAGCCTTTTCTTGGCTCAGTTTAGTGATCAATTAGATCAACAACAACTATATTATGAGATTGTAAAAGCTAAGAAAGGAGTTAAATAGTCAATTAGAGATTTTAATATTAAATTTCAATGAATTTGTGGGCTCTTTCAAAGATAATATAGACCATTAGATGAAATTCTTAGAGATACTTATCTTAAGGATGTGCATCCCAATATTACAATTTAGTTAAGGAGAACTCCAAAATTGCTCACAGTAAATGATCACTTTAGTGAAGCTATACTAATGAGTGGTGAGGTACCCCTACACTCAACCATACGAATATGAGAATTTCATGCACGATCTGGTCAAACTCTGCAGATGGGCTAGTTGTGGTATCTAGATAGTTACTCATTGATCACAGTTCACTGTCTTTCCACCTGGACTAGTATTTGCTTTGTCACATATGGTTTAGTTTAGAGTGAGGTGTATGATGTGGTCCTAAACTAGTGCTACTCCTAGAGGCAATGGAAAATAACTTTAATTAAGCTAAGAGGGAAAGGGAGAGAGAGTTAAGCTAAGAGGATATGGGGGAGAGAATCTGAGCTAGCCTAAATGCAATGAGCATCTATTCCTTAATCATCCGTACAAATCTTGGACCTCGTGCATGACTACTACTAGGATTACCAAGCGCATGGCCTAGGTACGCTACTGGGATATCAAGTAGTCACACTTAAATGCTCATGATTAAGTCGTACTCATTTTACATTTAATAACAAGGATAGGAGTTGAGGGTAAAGAAGTATTAACTAAGAAAGTAGTAAATAACAATAAAAATTAAATGCTTAAACTAAATGAATGCTGCAATGATGAAGTAATCTCAATATTTATTTTTGGTCATGTGTGTGTCCAAGTACGTCACACTCAAATAAAGGTGTTGTAAAATTACAATCATCACACTGCAGGCATATAGTGAGAGAAAGGGTTGAGAAGGACTAAAAAATGAAAACTAGCTCCTAATTGAAAACTACGTATTGAACTCTTTCTCCCATGTGCCTAAAGATCTATTTATAGGCCTGCACAGGAATCACAATATCGTGTATCTGATATCATTATTTAGGCTGTGATATCATGTACCCGATATAGTGGATCTAATATTGCAGGTACGATATCGAAGCTTAATGAATCATGATTCATCATACCCCCACGACTGAATGAAAACTTGTCCTTGAGTTGAACAAAATGAGAATGAGCCCCATTGATTACACAATGGATAAGTATGGGATTATTGATTGACTAGGAATTTATTCATGCTGTAGTGGAGAAGTGAATAGAAAAAAATTAGGACATGAACATAAAATTACAACATTTCAAGATTGCAAAATTTTCTTGGAACTCATGTGGTTCTAGGTGGTGGTGGCTCCTCCATGGGACACTTGCCCTTATCTTGTGCTCTAGATTTTGGGATTTGATGGCTCTGAAGGAGTGCTTGGAGCTTTTCCTCTTTAGTTTGGGGGTCTTATGCTATCCATGTTGATGCTCCAATGTTTGATGGAGTTAGAACTTCCCATGGGCGTGGTAGTTGCAGAAACATCTGATTTGCTTTGATGTACTACGCTGTAAACAACCACCATTCCTCCTCGTAGGCTCTGGATTTATCCTCATACTCTTGGAAATCTGTAAGCCATTAAGCCAAGTCTGCTATGACATCTTTCTACCCTTGGTAGCTAGCATTGACTACCTCTAGTTCAAAATTTGTGACTTCTAGCCTTTGCAACGTTTTCTTGTGCTTTGCAAATTCTATTTCGTATTTGGCATAGCTGGTAGCTACCTGCTTCTCCAGCTTTATTCTTGGGCATCCTACTTTTAACATGGCTAGATTGGCATACTGTAGGTTTGAAAATTCCATGTACTTTGTGAGATCTTGGAACTACAGATCCTGACTTTTGAGCTCTTTTTGGTGGACAAATGCATATGTGTCCAATATGGCCCACCAATCGGTGTGATGAGCATTGAAGGTGTTAATGTGGGCCTTGGCCATATGGATCTCTTTCTTAATGACTTTCTTGTACATCCCCACCTGGTCTCTGAAATGCTCTTTTAATTTTTCATGTCGCTTAGCCTTATTTTGCCACACACTTATTTTAATGGACATCTTCTGATAGATTATGCATACCTCCTCCATTGAGAGGGTTCGATTCTCTCTGGTCAAGTGATTCATATCTTGGTTAACCCTGACCAATTGTTCTCGTAACTATTGAAAGTTTTCTTTAAGAAAATTTTTTTGTTTCTCCACAGTGGTTAACCGAATATTTTCTACAACAAGTTGTTTAGTCTCTTCTTGTAAGGCCTTGAGTGCTTTGGCATGTGCGTATGTTTACGCTTGTGCCTTGAAAGCATCCCAATCAGCCTTCTCCTTCTCCTTTGCCACTCTTTTATTATTCGCCAATAGTTTATTGAGTTTCTCTATCTTGAAAGTGTTCAGCTGGTCTACGAGAATGAATTGAGATGGGTCCCGCTATGCAGCTTGTAGGATAATGAGCCTCTCTTGGGGTCTTGCCAACTCTACCTCCACCATGACCAAATCTGCCATGACCAACTTTCCTTTGGTGGAGATGAGATCTGATTGCACTACTGTGACAACTTGTGGGATGTCAAATAAGGATGTCATTACTTGTCCTGTCTGTAGCAGCTAATCAAGGACATCCTCATGCTCCATAGGAGTCATTGAGGGACTAGCCAGAGTTTGAGCATTATGTGCTCCTATGAAATTTGCCAATGGAACAACAGGGATGTTGAAGGATTCTTTGATGTGATCTATGACCACTTCTATGGCTCCCATTGCATCTTGATGCTGCATGACCACTACTATGGCTCCTTCACCAATTTCTAGTTGCACCTAAAAGGATGCACTATTTCCTAAAATCTGTTGTGACCAATGTGTCTCCCCTCCTTCTATCTATATGGACACTTCACCCTGTGCGTGATCAATAGAAACTATGGGTCATATGGTGTCATCGATGACATGGAAGAGATTGGCATCATAATGAATTTCCCAATTTATTGTCTTAGTGGTGGCCCTGAGATGGCTCATTGATGGTCGATAATCCTGCAGTAGTAATGGTGGTTGGTCTCACTCACTTGTCTTGGGCCCTGCTTCTTGTTGTTGATTGGGCCTTATGCTTGGGAGTTGGCTAGGCCTTGTAGTTTGCGTTGTAGTGGACCCCACTGTCTATTCTTGTTCTGGATCTAGTGTCTCACCAGCACTTTTCCTTGGGGCTAGTGGCTTTAGCAATTTAGCGAACGAAGCATTTTGGGCTCTTCTGAGGATGTCATTAGTGTAGCCTAGAATTCTAGCATGCCTACACAGCTTCTTGATGAGACAAGGGAAGGGCAACGTGAACTTCCATATATTGTGTTCTTCAAATCACCTAAAGATCTCCATGAGATATAGATGGGGAAGGTTAGCATTAACCTTGCCCATCAATATCACACTTCCTCTTACTACATAGGTTGAAATTTGATTCAACCCTTTCATAGGGAAGATGTGATAAGTACCAATCTTGAAATATATCATTTCTTCTAGCGTCAAATCTCCATATGTCTTATCTTCTTTGCTGTACATCCTCTTTAACCAAATCCTTCGTGCATCGACATCAGAACAAGTGGGCAGGTGAGAAACTTTTGGCCCTGTGTTCAAAAGGTTTAACACTTCCAAAATGGCCTTGGTGGAAAAATCTACAGACACACAACCAATGTCAACTATGGTTCCTTCTTCCTTATTATGCCAAAATTGATACATTTCTCCTAAGTACCAAGAACCACTTTTAGAGAGGATAGGCCATAATGGGGACCCCTTGAGTTGGTCCCTAACATCCTTAGGAGTGAACTCCATGAAAGGTCCTAAGTTTAATTCCACGATCACAACTGTCAACATGGACCTTTCATGGATGGCTTGAATGCACCCTGGGGGTAACGTGAGCTGTTGTCCTTATTCAAGCACTTCAACAGCTCCTCCTTCCACTTGTCCTGATTGCACAGTAGTAGGAGTATCTTGATGGATGCTAAATGATTCCACCTCTTGCTCTACACATTACTTAGGAGATGCCTATCCTCTTCCTCTCCTAGGTTGCTTAGACACACCTTAAGAGGGTCCTTCTTATTGTCTGTGTTTAGGGGCCATCTGCAATCACACGGGGCCATTCATTAGTAAGGTTTCTTACAAAAGTTGAGTTATACCTTACTTCTTGCCTTAATGAATTTGTGTTCCTATTTCATGTGATTCAAAGTTAAGAAATTTTGTGAACATGTTCCCTTAAATTTTTAATATTGGACCCAATTTGATTAGGTGGCTTCAAAATTTTAAGTTCCCTGTATAGGTGAGGAGATAAGATTATTTTTGGCAACATGTTTATCATTTTTATAATCAATTACCCTTTATAGTATCCTTCGGGTGATGATGAATTTCAAAAAATTTATGTGCAATTTAGAGTATACCCCTTCCCACGACTAAGCTAAAAACTCTAGGTTTAGGTAGGTTTGATCAGAATAAGAATCGGAACACTAGCAAGCAAGTTATGGTTGTTTGAAGAAGAGGTGTTCAAGTCACAATTTGTGGAAGAAAATTTGAAAAAATCCCCTTGCGTGAATAGTTGAGAATGATGTTAACGTGTGTGGGGGAGTCCATATATATAGTTTTTATCGACGCGATATCATGTACTCACTAGCGTGAACCCAAGATCATGTTTGACTTGATATCGGGTACCTAATATCGTGGCCTATTGAAAATAGGGTACTTAGGAAAATTGAAAAATTTCTGAAATTATGAGGGAGAAACTAAAGGACTTGAGGTTAATGTAAAAGGTCTAGGGTAATATTTAATAGACTGAAAGGCACAAAAAGTTTAATGAGGTAAGATCTACCAATGAAATTCATATGTCGGATGACGAAAAAGGACATAGTTTGGTACATAGGAACATTTGAACCAGAAGGATGATAAGTAAAAGAAGAACATTGGTAATGTAGTACTTGGAGGGTGTAAAATGATGTGAGGGTGATGTGTAATGAGTGGAAATTACAAGCGCTAAACAAGTGGATCCTCCCCAAAGTAGGTTCCTACCTATGATGCCCTTACGTAACCACCCTAAAAATGTCTGTAGGCATTCAAAGAGTGAAGTGTAATCCACACCAACTCCACAAAACACACATGTGTAAATACCACTACGATGAGATACGAATTCCATGCTACACAAGTCACAAGTCACAATTACATGAATAGCGAGATGGGATGAATTGTAGAAGGGATTGCAGAGATTAGGACACGAGGTAACTAACCTAGGGCATAATGAATTCTGAGTGTAAGGCATGGTTAATGCGTTATTAACCCATCACTCAAAAATTAGGATCAAGTCCATTACTCTGATCAGCGACATCACATTATTTCATCCCAATGATAGACAACCATAAGAGCATCATGACAGCAAGGCATACGATCACTTGATGTTTCATACAAGGGAGGAGTGTTTCGGAATTGCTTTGTGGCATTTTTGTATTTTTTTTCTTGATGCTTAATCCAAAGAAGATACCTACCTTCAAGCATGGGTTCATGTCTTTCTAGTAGGACCTCCTAGAATAACATTGGTTTTCTTTATTGAGTGCCTTTGTTACTCTTACTCCCATTTTTTGTTAGATCTATAAGGATCTTAGCACAACCAAGCTACATGATAACTCCTACAGATGTCACCAGAGAGAATTCACAAGTCCCCTTGAGGTCGCACCCCAGCCATTCCCTCTTGGTCCATCCTTCCACATTCTGGGTATAATGAACACAAAATCACTTTTAAGTTTTAATGATTAGGAATATCATTGTACCTAGAGTAAAACCTCTTATTAATAGAATGGGTGGGTGGATGTGATGGGCTCACTATTCAAATGATTAGTCACTTGAGACTTGATAGCATAGAATAATACATTACCAATGAGTCACATGAGTGCTTTATTCATAGATGAGATTACTCATAAAAAGATGAAAAGAAAAAAAGAGAAAAAGGTAAAACAATAAATTGAAAGATGAAAAATTGGAAAACAAAAAATTGTAAAATTAAAGAAAAGGAAAACATTTATTAATTCTGCTATTGTTAGAATGGGGGATATCCCCATTACTAAATAGTTGAGTATGGCTAGAATTAATAAATGGAAGGTTAGGATCCTTGCATGTTGGAAATATTGGGACTTAGTCATACTTACCCCATTGGGGTTCACACATTTGATTATTGTTGACATATTGGGGCAAGTTATAAGATGTGGCTGATTGATAAGGAGTTAACCCACTATGGCACCCATGACCATAAGATGGTATGCAAGGATTGATATGTCTCCCTACGTGGCTATATTCATTAGGTAGTATGGTTGTTGGAGTGTTGATTGGTGGCCCAGAGAAGGTAAGATGAGGCATTGGATTTGTGAAGGAAGATGCACTACAGTGTTGGACTTGTGCTGAGTTTGGGAATGTAGTGGTCTTGGAACTGTGCTATCCCTTCCTATGGTCATGTCTAAAGAAGGGACATCTTCAATGTTGTGGAGGGTTCCCACTACTATTGATAGTAGAAGCATACGTAATGTTCATGGGTTGATGTTGTGGTGCAAACCCTTTGGGTACAATTGGTGACGATGTAGAAGGGGGTGAAGGATGAGAATATTGAAATTGAGGAGAAGTATAAAACACACGAGGTGGTGGTGCTGTTGGCAAGGATATGGGTTGATAGTACTTAGGAGAATGATAACAATATGGCAAGATAGAGGATTTTGACCTAGTTGGTGAAACAGGATGTTGAACTTGATAAGCACTTGGGTTTAGATTATATGAAGGGTGTAACCAGTGTGGGGGTGGCCTCCCCCATAACTGGGATTTTTTCCGCTATGATCAAACACAGTATTTCTGTATGAACTATAAATGTAACATTCTTTCCTAATGCTCATGTAAATGTGACAAGATTGGGCATTGGCCTTTGGGGTGATCGTACAGGCAAATGTTACATTGATATGTATGATTGGCAATTAAGTTCTTATTCTCTTCAACCCTTCTTTCCGATTGTCTAAAGGTGTTTTGTCCTATTTCTTGTTTCATCATGGCTCTACCTCTGATAATTTTGGTGTATTCTTAACATTTTTCATGTACCCATTCCATCATCCTATTGATCTTTGCCTCAACTTCATCTAGTGATTATGACACTAGCAAAGATGGGTTCACCTCCTTGAGATGACTTGATTTCTCCTCTTTATGATCACAGGCCTTTGCTAATTCGAGATTTTGGTCCCTTTGAGATTTTTTAATATTCTCCCATCTAGCCATTTCTCCTTCTTCTTTTGCTACCTGCTTAATAAGCTCTTAGAGTTGATGAGTTCATAGTTCATATAGTTGACCTGGGGTGTACATCCCTAGGGTTTCTCTTGTTTCATTACGGAGCCCATCCATGATATGATACATTAGCCTTTTCTTAGAGAACCCATGGCCTAGGTAGTTATTTAATAGTGCATAATATCTTTCCAAGGCCATGTTTAGGGGTTCATGTTATGCTTATTTCCACTCTTGGATTTGTCTCCTCAAGTTTGACACTCTTGCATATGTTTGATATTTTTCGTTGAAGAGTTCTACCATTGTCAGCCAATGCCAATTGATTTTTGTTTTAAAGACCTATACCATACTTTTGCTTGGCCAATGAGTGTCGTAGGAAAGAGCTTAAGTTTTTTCCATCCATTATCAATATTGTTCCATACATAGGCATCATAGAAGGCTTGTAGATGTTGTTGCAAATCTAGATCATAGCCTCCTAAAAACTTGGAAAAGTTGTTTAAATTAAGCCTAGGTAGAAAACTTTCCTTGCAATGCCTATAGGATATTTGAACAACCTCTTGTATATGCATTAGGCTCTTAATAGCCAGTAGGGGTTCATCGTCAGTAGGTGGGTTATGCATTTGTGAGTTGGGGATGATGTTGTCTTCTTTTATGTTCATAGGAGACCCCTACATTAGGTTGAGTACTCCAACCTTCGTCTTCATTATCATATAATTCATTAGTTCTCTAATGAATTGCCTTACTAGTTGTTGCGTTGTCATAGTCTTGTGAGAGAGACATTATTTTGAACTTGTGTGTGACTTGTTTGCAATTACTTTTTTCTAAAAGATGTATCGTTAATACTTTGTTACAACAATATTGTATGGTGTAGCTAATCTAAATAACTAGCACCATCCCCAGCAAAGGCACTAATGATGAGTGGTGAGGTACCCCTTCACTCAACCATATGAACACAAGTGTTTCACACACGATCTGGTCGAACTTTGCAGACGGGCTAGTTGTGGTATCTAGATAGTTACTCGTTGATTACAGTTCACTGTCTTCCCACCTAGACTAGTATTTTCTTTGTCACATATGGTTTAGTCTAGAGTGAGGTGTATGATGTGGTCCTAAACTAGTGCTACTCCTAGAGGTAATGGAAAATAACTTTAATTAAGCTAAGAGGGAAGGGGAGAGAGAGTTAAGTTAAGAGGAGATGAGGGGAGAGAATCTAAGCTAGCCTAAATGCAATGAGTATCCATTCCTTAATCATTTGTACACATCTTGGACCTCGTGCATGACTACTACTAGGATTATCAAGCACATGACCTAGGTACGCTAGTAGGATACCAAGTAGTCACACTGAAATGCTAGTGATTAAGTTGTACTCATTCCACGTTTAATAACAAGGATAGGAGTTGAGGGTAAGGAAGTATTAACTAAGAAAGAAATAAATAATAATAACAATTAAATGATTAAACTAAGTGAATTCTACAATGATAAAGTTATCTCAATCTTTATTTCTGGTCATGTGCATGTCCAAGTACGTCACACTCAAATAAAGGTGCCATACAATTACAGTCATCACATTGTGGGCATACACCAAGAGAAAGGGTTTTGGAAGGACTAAAAAATGAAAACTAACTCCTAACTGAAAACTACTTATTGAGCTCCTTCTCCTATGCACCTAAAGGTGTATTTATAGGCCTGCACAAGAATCATGATATCATGTATCCAATATCGTTATTTAGGTCGCGATATCGTGTACTCAATATCATGGATTTGATATCACAGGTTCTATATTGGAGCTTGATGAATCATGATTCATCATATACAATTAAAAAAATGCCTAAACTTCAATAATGAAGAAATTATCACAACTCAAAAACAAAAAGAGAAAATGATGATTCCTATACAAGATTTTGCATAACTTAAAGCATTACCGAGTGATGAGTTCTTTGGTTGGCTGCATCAACAAGATGCTATCAATGCGACCCCATTAACATGATCCCATTGACGTAGGGTATGATTGATTAATGTGTACCTATTGATAGGACCCTTGTTTCGCCTATAAATACACTCTCACAAGCTGCATTTATGACATTCCTTTCATAAGTTGTAGTAAAGCTCTTGCAGGTTTGTAACACAAAAGTTGAAATATTTTCCTACGTACCCACAATAGGAGTTAAAGAGTGTGTAGATTTTTGATTGAACACTATTGTACCAGAGCATGATAATGTGTGTGACAATAAAGATGATTTTTTTGATAAACCTTGTAGCACTTTGAAATAGATTAATTATTTATTTATGCATTTAATGTTTTAAGTAATTTCCTTTAATGCTTTAAGTAATTAAGAAATTAATTAAGCTAAATTAAATTAGATTAAATATTTATTAATTAAGCACATTAATGACCACTTTGAGCATATGCTTGATGCTTGGTAATCCTAGTAACACTTAACGTTTGGTAACCTAGTAGTGTTAAACATGTTCAAGATGTGTATAGCAAGTGGGAATGGATGCATATGTTAGGATTAGTTAAGTGTAGCTAGTTAGATTAAATTAGTAATTTCATTATTTTATTCATTATTCTTTATTGTTAAGTAACTTAAAACATAAAATGTAAAAATGATAAAAATCATATGCCTTAGTTGCACTTAACGATACCTTTACATTTCACAAGTGTAATTGGGAAGACAATGATTACAATAGTTGATTTCACTTCCTTGAGTCTAGTGTACTTAGAAGGCTATAAGTCCACAAAATTTAACAATATCATGTGTGAATTATCAATTATTTGTATGGTTGGACATAGAGTCTACTTGTTGCTTATCATTGCCACCATTGTTTAGGACTTGTAGTTTGATACATTCACTATCTAAGACATTGGAACGAATCCTAAAGTTGCAATCATTGAAAAAATTATAATTATCATTATAATTATAATTAAAGCATACTAAATTTTTTTGTTAATTGAAAATGTCTTCTTCTCATAACCATGATGAATCAAAATTTCCGGTGCCCCAAGAATTCAAAGTGATGTACACTCATCTAGATCAGTTTGTACCCAATTTCACCTTCATCCTACATCAGGATGAACAACTATGGTGGAGAGACATAAAGGACAATGTTGTGTTATCGCTTGACCAATATGTTCTTGGGATGCTACTCCAATGTCTTAATAGGTTGCGCATCCTGGATCTCCTTGATGAATATGTTGTGTAGGATCATGACTCTTAGGACTTCTATCCCACAAAAACACAAAGAAAATGAGATTGGCACCAAGAGAAGTGTTATTAAGCTACAAAGGGAAAACAGTTCATTAACCCCTTGTCCTTGCTGAACCAAAATGACAAGGAGGACCCTCCCTCTAGGGGTTTTCAACATGAAGATTCTCCACTTGTTGACTCTAGTAAGGGGTGCTTGAACCTAAATCTGTAGTTCACTATCAACAATCTTGTAGTGACTGAAAACATTAGAGGCTAGAATGGTACACTGAGAGGTTTGCCATTAGACAGCCTAACCTCGCATTCATGAGAGGGCTTATTGGAAAATGGAAGACTATTTCCCAAAATGATTTTGTCAATTGAATTGGGACTTACTAGGTGTTATGACAAAATGAATGTAAGGGTCTTGCATGGTGCTTGCAGTATCCATAGTGTCAACTATGGCAAGCATAGTTGATGTTTCAAGTGCAAAAACAAGGGTGCAAATATGTGAAAAATATCTTAAATCAAAAGTAGAATGCTAAAATGCAAGAAAAATGCTAAAATTTATAGAATGTAAGAGAGAGAGAGAGAGAGAGAGAGAGAGAGAGAGAGAGAGAGAGAGAGAGAGAGGGAGCATAGTCAATTATGAGAGAGGTGAGAAGGTACATAATGTATAAATAGGCATAGTAAGTAGTGTAGTCATAGTCTTAAAGTATCTAGGCTATGAAAACTAATGTCCGTGATGGAGTCTAAGCCTGCCAAGTTGGCTATTGCGGTGTCTTGCAAGGTACGATGGTCGACAATGTTGAGTAGTGTGTAATGGTGCTGCAGTGGTGTGCAACGGTGTCTACTAAGAATGCTAAGTATTATTTAAGTTTTCTAAATGATAAAATTTTGGTTGAATGCTTCAAATTCCAACCTCTAAAATGTGAAGTGCTGGGGTATTTATAGGCCTAGGGTTAGCATGAATCACGAATTAGGTGCCACATGGTAGAGGGGTTGTTGGGACTATGCTCATGCCAACTATGCTCCCATTGAAGCAAGTGGCGTTCTACTAGTGTAATCTAATGGACCTTATAAGATGGTCAAACTATGACTATGCTATCAAGACTACATGTGCCAATGTCAAATAGACCATAAAGTACCTGAAAACAATGCAAAACAATGCAATTTTGGAGACTATGCCATCCACTCTCTTGAGTGGTGTCAAGAATAGGTATAATTTAGGGGCAAATGGGGGATGCAAAAGAGACAAAACTTGCTAATCTTACTTGTCAAAGGAATGTTGGAACTAGAATGAAGGCTAATGCTAAGTTCTGAAGGCTTTTGGAGGTAGTTTTACATGACTATGCTAACTATTCTCTAGAGTGTAGTCCCAATAGTTAGGAAAATTTTGCAAAAAAAAAAAAAAAGGTTCATTCCCATGCAAACTACATTGTAGAGTGTAGTCCTAGGAGTTAGTGAAATCTTGTGAAAAATTGATGTCTTTGGTGCTGGCTACGCTGACTACACTCTAGAGCATAGTCCCGACAAGGAGAGCATAGCCTTGACACTTAGAAAAATATGGCAAAATTGGTCTTCATGTAGACCACACTGACTACGCTCTAGAGTGTAGTCAAGGGTGTAGTCACAGCAATTAGAAAACTTGCCAAACTATTTCTTTCATGCCAATCCAACCTGATAGCTTCCAGCTTGAGACTTAGGTAAATTGACAAAACTAGCCATTGGTATGCTGACTACACTAACTATGATGAAGAGTGTAGTCCTGGTAGTGAGAGCATAGTGCAATACTTAGAATATTTTGCAGCTCCTATTAATAGTTAGAAAAATTTTGCAAACTAGCTATTTGTGCTAACTACACTTGAGAGTGTAGTCCCAGCAGGGGAGCATAGGCCAAACACTTAGGAAAAATCTACAATTTCTTACTTTATGAAGACACTTAGCTAAAATTATAGGAAATGAGTTCTTTGGGCTAACTATGCTACAGAGTGTAGTCCCAACAATGGAAGTGTAGTCTAACACTTAGAAACAATTTACCTTATGTCAACACTTGGACAAATTTGTAGTTAAGTCATTGAAGCCAAAATTTTTGTGGTGTTTCATTAGCCCCTCTTTATTGACATCTGGAGGAGTAGCTTGAGAGACATCGACAAAGAATGACAAAACACCACGGTAGGCATGGCATCAACATCACCCACTGGTACCTAGTTGAAAGTTGCTACACCATGTTCAAGAATGCCAAGTGTAGTGGTATGTTGAAGATAAAGGATGTAGGTGATATGCAAGGATAACGAGGGAGGTAAAAATGCAAATAGGATGTTATAATGCAAGATGAAAAGTTAGCATGATAGATGGTGATGATGGCACCAGGGTGGCTTGTCACTAAAATGATGATCCCTTCTCAGAATGCTTGTGAGAGAGTTAGCATCCATGGTACCAAAATGGATTATCCCCAAAATTATAACCTCTCATCGAAGTGCTTATGAGAGAATCAATGTGGATTTAGGGTTGGACTGATTGAAAAATTGCAACAATACTAATTTTGCCTTGGGACATATTTTTGTCCCATCTTTTTTTTAAAAGGAGGAAAACCTTTGTTAGGTTCAGCTTACTACTAAATGTTAGCTGCAAGGTTTTGGCCATCAAGTAGATGAGATTTGCTTTGATGCAACCACATCATTTCTGTAGGATAAGTGTTTCCTCCCAAGGATGAGTTGCATTACATCCACTTAGACTTTGACTAGCCAATAGATGCTCTACATGGGACAAGCGTTACATCCAGATTGGGTTCTACAATTGAGCAAAGAAGTTACAGTGTGCATCGGAGGAATTTATAAGCTTTGGTTATGCCGGGGAATTTAAGCATATTAAGGCAAAAGGATAAATGCAAGAGGTCTATAACAAGGTTACAGGGATATGCATTCTTGAGTGGCTTGACTATTCCAATCATGCATGTTAGAGTAATGTGGTGACTTGCTATTGAAATGAGGTGTGTCTTCACATGACCACCTTTGAGGCTTCATCCTGCAAATACAACTCTAAGAGGACAAGAGAACCACAAAATGTGAAAGGAAAACCAAGTGTCAAAAGCAAAGATGTTGCAAATGTAAATGTTGAACTAGTTGCAAGTACTTAGGAAGCTAGTGAAAGTGCCAAAATGACAATGCTATGATTGCTCTAAAGACCAAACTAATGGCAAGTGCTTACCAAAATGGTGGGGGCGATAATGCCACAAGTGCTCCAAAGAGTGCCCCAATGATGGGAGCTCAAAGCACTAGCAAAATGCCCAAAGGTGGTAGTATTGCAAGTGCTACCTAGAGGTGGTGAGAACTCCATTTTGGGACTATAGTATCCCCACCTCACCCACAAGGTGTAGGTAGGAGAAGAAAGGAGGGTGGGAGGAGTTGAAAGTATTCTTACTTACTTGCTTATAGAACTACGCATGGTGGATGATGAACCCAATTTAAGGTCTTGGTAGACCATATGCCTTGCTAGTTTAAGGTACTAGTAGACCATGGACCCAGTTTAACGTCTTGGTAGACCATGGTGTGCTAGTTTATAGTCCTAGTAGATTGCCAAGTGCTAGTTTAATGTCATAGCAGCTGGTGAATGTGGGTGTCAGTTTAATGTCATGAAAGATAAGTTATGCTAGTTTAATGTCATAGGATGCCACTTTTAGCATCATGGCCCCAGGATGATCTGTGCTAATTTATAGTTATAACAGACTATTCTATGCTAGTTTATAATTATAGCAAACTTGTCTATGCTAGTTTATAATCATAATAGACTTTCTATTCTAGTTTATAGTCATAACAGACTTTCTATGCTAGTTTATAGTCATAGTGAACTTTCTATGCCAGTTTATAGTTGTAGCAAACTTGTCTATGCTAGTTTATAGTCATAGAAGACTTGTTTATGCCAGTTTATAGTCATAGTAGACTTTTGCTTACCTTACTTTGTTGTAATGTAGCATTGCGTACTAAGCGTAGTATGGCTTTAGATATGAGTGGTTCATCAAATGGCAAATTCATTACTATCATGGTTAGTGAGCTTGAATGCTCCATTATCATAGGCCTTGACAACTAAGAAATGCCCTTCCCAGTTGGCTGAGAATTTATTTGTAGGTTTGTGAATGGCCTTAAGGACTAAGTCCCCTTTCTTGATTAGATGTTGGCACTGATTGTGACAGTGCTTCTATTGTTTCATTTGTTGGTACCACTCGATTCAACCAAGCATCTACATGCACTCCTCCTCTATTGAGTCATGATCCATGACTTTCAACCTATTGTTTTGAGCCTCATTGATGAAGCTTAAGAGGATGACACAGAGTGATGGGACCTACAATTCAAGGGGAAAAATAGCTTCAAACCCATAAACCAAGTTATATGGCATCTTACCTATCATAATTCTTCATGTTATGTGATAGGCCCATAGTGCATAGAGTAGTGACATCATTGTTTACTACTATTGAGCATCTTCTTTAGAAGGTTGATGATGACTTTGTTCGTGGCCTCCACTTGGCCATTCACTTGTGGGTAGTAGGGTGATGAAAAGGAATGTTTTATTCCAAGGTGTTTACAAAAGGCTTTGGTCTCAGCACTGCTAAACTGTGGCCCACTATCTGTGACTATGATCATGGATAAACAAAATGGATTACTATGTTTTCAAGCATAAATTTGCAGACCTACCATGATGTAGTCTTCTGAAGGGGGATAGCTTCAACCCACTTAGTGAAATATTTAGTTGTAGTTATAATGAAGCTATGCCCTATGGAGAACTTAGAAATTATAGGTGCTATGATGTCCAACCCCCAATATTGAAACGACTACATGATCTATGTTGTATGTAGTTCAACAGCTGGCACATGCATTAAGTTACCATGTGTTTGATACATGTCACACATCTTGATCTTGGAGACACAGTTGTGCTTCATGTAAGACTAATAGTAGCCTAAGTGTCTTATCTTCACTGCCATTACCTTGGGTGTTATGTGGCTTCTACATAGTCCCTTGTGGACTTGATCAATGATAGTTTGTGCTTCACTATTGCTAATGCAGGTCAATGGTATGTCATCATAGGATTTGTAGAATAATGTGCTATCACCTATGATGCCATATTGTTGTGATCACTTTTGCACTGCATCCTTTTGGGTAGTGGCTAAATGCTATGAAGGTTAACCCTATAGAAGGTACACCTTAATGTCATGATCCCATTCTATTGCATGTGTTGTGCTTACTGTGGCTATGGATGTAATGTCAATTATTTGCATGATAGGCACAGAGAAATCCATCACCGAATTGGACAATGTGTGAAACATTTCAGGTGAAATGCTTAAGGCTAACATTGCTAATGCATTGGTAATGGCATTTTTGTTACAGGAGATATGCTAAACATCAATGGTTGCAAATTGCTTGAGAAAGTGCTTCACTAGGTTATAATAAGGTTACAAGTGTTAAGTTTTACAAGCATAAACCTCTATGACTTGGTTGACCACCAATTGTGAGTCACCTCAGATTGCTAGGTTTTGTATTCCTAGTTCACAAGCTACTAAGATACCCTAGAGGAGACCCTCATACTCTACCATATTATTAGTGCATGGAAATGCAAAATGGTACATGAAGGGTCAGATCTCCCTAGAGGGAAATGTGATTTTGGCAACAATGTTATGCCCTTGAGAGGTCAAAGCACCATCAAAGTGTACAAGTACCTCAAAATTATTAGGTATTTGACTTATGCTAATCACATGGTCATCCAAAAATTTCAGATCTATTGTTGCTTGCTCATCTACAAGGCAAGCCATAAGTTGTGCAGCTATTGCTTGACCTTTGGTTGATGCTTGTGCAACATAATGTAGGTCAAATTACATAGTTATTAATTTTTAACATGCATTGTAACTACTCTCATAAATATTCATTGTAATAGTGTGGAGTACATTACTTTTGTAGATGATGTTTACTAGGCTATAGAAAAGATAGCGCCTCCACTTCTTAAGTGTAAAGACCAAGGTAAGGCAATTCTTTTCCACATCATTATACTTTGCTTCATAGGAAATCAATGCATGGCTAAGGTAGTAAATAGGGACCTCTATACCATCATCTCACTTTTGATAAAGAAGAGAAGCAATGGATACATTGGAAGTTGTAAGGTAGATGTAGAATGGTTTATCTCCTTACGGAGGGTAGATTGTTGGGAGTTAAGCCAACTCCTATGTGAGGTTGTCAAATGCCTCTTGGCATTGACCCATCAACTCAAAGTAGACCCCCTTTTTGAGCAAGTGTTAAATTAGCTACAACTTATCAGTCAACCATGTAATAAACCTTCATATGAATGACTATTTACCTTATAATCCTCATAGCTCCTTAAGGTTAGCCAGTGATGATAAGCTGACAATGATCCTAACCTTATTGAGGTCTATGCGTATACGTACTTCTGATAATGCAAAGCCTAGCATGCAGCCTATCTTAATGCCAAAGAAATATTTCTTAAGATTTAGCCTAAGTTCATGCTTCAAGAAATCTTAAGCATGAGGTCTAATTCATTTGCATGATTGTTTCATGATTTGGACTTAACCACTATATCTTCAACGTAATCATTGAGCAGACTTAGCATGTAATCACTAAAGATGTATGTCATGGCTCGTTGATAAGTTGATCCTAGATTTTTTAGTCTAAAGGGCATCATTGTGTAGAAAAATGTACCCTAAGGGGTTATGAAGGTAGCACTGAGTTGGTGCTTTGGGTTGATCCAAATCTAGTTGTATCCCAAGAACCTATCCATGAAGGATAACAAGGCATGACCAGCTATAGTATCAACTAATTGGTGAATACTAGGCAATGAGAAGTCGTCTTTGATGGTCACCTTGTTGAGGTCCTGAAAGTCTATGTAGATGCATATGCTTCCATTTTTCTTGGGTACAACCATTATGTTAGAGACCTAGTCTATGTAGTCAACATCCCAAATGAAACCAACCTTGTAGAGCTTAGTAATTTCATCATGAACTACCAACACCACTTTAGGCATAACCTTGCAGGCTTTTTGCTTAACTAGTTCTATGCTAGGATCAAGGATTATATTGTGTTGCACTACGTAAGGATCTAGGCCTAGCATGTCTTCGTAAGATCATGTGAATGCCTTGATGTTTTCATTGAGTACTTTTGCGATGTTTTGGGCATGTTGAAGCTCTAACAAAGAACTAAGTTTCAATGTTTTTGCCCCATCACTAGGTGTTTTCAACAAGAGGATCCTCCGTGATGTTGCCTACCTCTAGATCTAGAGTCTTAACTAGATGGTCTAGCCAATCTAACGATGCCTCTATGGATGTTATGTATTCATCATAGGCTATGGGCTTGAGGTCTAGGCATTGTAAGTCAATACATTATGTGACACCACTGTGGGACCTGGTGAGGACTAGAGGTGAGTGGAGATTCTCATATGTAGTCATGTTGAAAATCCTACAAAACAAAAACCAAGAAAAATGTCAATCCATACATGTATAATTAAGAGCAATATATAAGATGAAGAAAATCAATGCAATAAAATTTTACCTAAGTATGAAAATGTGATTTTAAAAGGCAAGGAACACATGGGCTAATTTTAGGCCTTGGTAGGCCATGAGGTGTTAGTTTAAGATCTTAGTAGACTATGAGTATACATTAATGCATCATTCATGAAAGGCTTAGTACACTAGAAAAGCAGAATTGGCATGGGCACTCACTGGGCGACAAGAAAAATTTAAAATTTTTCTAAGTTTGGGGCAATCCAGAAAACCAAAAAATTTTCTATCTTTGGTAACTACACTTCCACTTGACTATGCTTTGCACTATTGAGCATGGTCCTAGGGTAGATGAAAAAATTAAGTGACCTTAGGGGGTATAAAATTGCATTTCACCTTGGGTAAATCTATCATTTTCAAAGTTAAACACACAAACTTTCAAGAGAGCAGTGTAGTTGCAAAGAGCATAGAAACCAAAATGTTACATTGAAGTGGATGCTAGCACCTTGGGCTGACCAATGTTGATGAGGGGAAGTGAGTACTGAGCTTCCTACCATGGGCATGTTTGGAGGAGAAAAGGGTGCCATCATTTGCTAGGCATTTGGACTACACTCAACCCCTTTGTCATTTTTTTGCCTTTTCTTTGATTTCTACACTTAGGCATTAGGGGTTTGTGATTTGGTTTTGGTGATGCCTTACCATGGCAAGGGCTGCTGCCACTATGGCTATGAGGGGAATGGGAATGCATATTTGGAGATAAGGATTTTCTATAGTTTTTTTAGGCAAGGGTTTTGGTGGCCACAACTACTACGGTAATCTACGCGGCCATGGATGGAAAGGCCGTAAGCCTGCATAGGGTTGTAAAAATATTATCTACTTTTTGTAGTGCATGGGGTAGGAGATTGAGACTTAGTGATGACTACCAAGAGTTGTCACCTATGGAGTTTGAGGGTAGGTTCTAAGAAAGTATTTTTTTTCAAGATTATGGGGCAGGAGATTAGGGTGTTGGGCAGCAGCTACCAAGAGCTACTACCCATGGGGTTGAGGCTACAGAAAATTTTGTGATTTTTCTCCTCTACACAAAGTAGGGATGAGGGTTTGGTAGTAGTCCTAGGGCTAATACCCATGAGGTAGAGCATGCAATAGAGGGCTTTGTCCTCTAGATTTTTCTTGCCCTTGAGTTTTTAGGTTGCTATGTGTGGGGCAAGGGTGGCGGCCTCAGTGGTGGCCAAGAAGGCATGCCATGGGGCAAGGACATAGTAGGGACTACCATTTTTATTTTATTGATTTTGAAGGCAGCTACGGGGGCCATGAGGGCTTAATGTCCTATGGAAAGGATGCACAACCACAGGGGCTATGGGAGAGGGGCAACACCAAAGGCACATTTTCTTCGTTCTAGGGGAAGCAAATTGGTGCACGATAGCACCATTAGTATTGGTGCGAGTGCCATAGCCATGGTTGATGCTTGGTGTAGGGGGGCAAGAGGTGCAGGGTGCATGGGGCATGGTGCCAAACATTTAGATTTTTTTTTTGTAAATTTTAAATTTTTTTGGGGCTATAGTTAGAATTTTTTTGGATATGGGACTACTATCTACAGTTGCTAGAGCATAGCCAGTGGTTCCAAAGTTAGAAAAATTTCAATCTATAAACTATGCTCTTGGAGGTACCCCCAGAGTTAGAATTTTTTTATAGTCCTCTAGACTACACTACCCAGAGTTAGAAAAAACTTTGAAAATTTTGTGGAAAAATGCTAAGCCTATGAAATCTAAAACACTAATGTTAAATTACCAAAGCATGTGAACTATAATGCTAAATATGAAAATTCATAAAATGAAGTGCTAATGTTATGTCAAACATGTTGTATCCTATTTAGTACCAAGCGTGTCAAATGTATTTGTTGACATCCTATACCTATGGGGCCCATGAGCCCTAGGATATTTTTACTAACTTTGTCATCTTATGCTAATAAATTTTCTCTGCTAAGTTTAATTTAACGTATTTTTGCCAAAATTTGCATCTAGTATATACTAATGCTACATTTATTGCCTTGTAGTTGGAGAGTGTTACTAAAGCCCATCTTGATCATCATGGAGCTTGTTGGCATTCTATGTTACATGAGTGAGCCTGTGCCCAACATGTGGATGGGTCATTAGGCAATGTGGTTTTGGCCAGGGGCATCTAATTTCTTAGCATTCCTACTATAGCACTTCAATGTGATGATGTGGTCATACTTAGTAGTAGAGGCTATGAGCACTATCACCGAGACATTGCTACTTGAGGCTAATAGAGACATATTGAGATTTATGTTTGATGAGCCCACTATTAGTGATGGTGGAGTAGGTGGTTTTGGCTGAGGTCCTAGAGGCCTTCATCTCTTATCCAGGATCTAACAGATGCCAGAGTTCTCTTACTATAATAAGAGCAACACCTTCCTCATTATTCTACGTGTGTAGACTATGTTCTAGAACCCACCTGAAACTATATATTACATTGAAGGATAAGTGATCTCATTTTTTTGCATTATATTCTTTGCTATTGGCCCATGCTAAGTTTGCTAATCACTAATTACTCATGCTTGATACTAGATTCAAAGTTGATGATCAGGGTCTCCATGACAAAGAGTGGGCTCTTACTATAACACACATCACCCTAGAGGTGTTCTCGTCTAGTCCAAACATTTAGGAGGTCATACTTAAGCAAGTGGGAGAGGATCTAAAGAATTACCCCACCTAGTACCTAAAGGCATTTGAGTGGTGTAGGACCTATAATTGGCTTGAGAAGGGATGGGCTAGTTGTGAGCCCAACTTCGAGGGGTTGGTTGTGCCATCACCTCTATCTTACACACCCTTTGTTCTATGTAAGAATTTATCATTTTGTTCTTGTGCTTGCTCACATGCACTTGTTGATTACCACTGCAGGATTTTGACATTATATTTTTGCCTTTGTTGTAGCTATAATTGCTTTAGGAGAAGTGGCCATGGTTGTCACTGGCCACATAGAAGCCATCCTCCTCATGAAGTATAGTGACATGAAGGATGCATAGTGGTGGTTGTGCCATGAAGCTTTGGATAAGTTGGCCACTTAGTTCACACATGATAGTTTGATGGACCTATTCTTGGCCCTTAGCCCAAGCATTTCTTTGGCCAAAATGATCACCATTCTAGACTTCTTCAACAATGACACCTGCCACTTCATCACCCACATGCACAGTGTGAGGGTGGTTCTAGACCTCAGTGAGAACTTCTTTGCCAACCTCTATGGTCTTCCTACTGATGGCCTGTTGGTTGTTGACAAGGCCAACAGGGAGGTGGACCACAGAGGAGAGGTTAAGGGTTTGTTGGAGTCCACATGATCTAACAAAGGCATACCTATCAAGAACATGAACATGCCTAAGGTTTGGAGGTTGTACCCTCTTTTCTGTGCTAGTGTATTCTCGAAGTTTCTCTCCAAAGGGAAAATCCTTAGGTTTGAGTAGGTGTGGATGTTGAAGGGGGTGTTGTAGGAGGGGGCTAGATTCAACTAGGCCTCCTACATCATCACCAACCTATGCACAAAGATCACTATGCTACGCTCAAACCTCAAGGCAAGGTCTCATGTACACTTTGCATTATTCACAAGGTCTCTAGCTTGTGGAGCTCCTAGTGGTATGCTACAATGGGAGGTGGGTAGTGTAGGACTATGAGTAGCTATCCAAACCATGGATAAGGCACATGTTCACAACCACTCTCT
>MNCI01036754.1:84712-149001 GCA_015680685.1 Gnetum montanum | reverse complement strand
GGGGGGGGGGGGGGGGGGGGGGGTCACACTACTCATGTGACAATGTGGACAAGGGTCCCCTAGTTGTCATTGGGGATGTGAACATGGCTAAACACTATATTGAAAAAATAGTGGGATCATCCAAAGTGAAGATCAAGAGGCCCCACCCTATAGAAGAGGCTTGCCTTGCAGTTGAACAGGCGAGAATCAAGAAGATCTACCTTAAGATCCCCCACATGCATACAAATGTTGTAGGTTAGTATGTGTTGCTAAGTGAATTTATTTTATATTTTTTGTATTCATATTTTTATGTTTTTTTACTATGTTATGCTAATGCTAAAATGTTATGTTTGTGAATTAGGCAAGAGCATTGTCGAAGCAACAATAGAAATAGTAGTAGAAGTGCCACCTCTTCCTATTACAAAAGAGGAAGCCCATAGGAGGAAGCTACAAGAGGATCTAGTGATCCTCTAATCATTGGAGGAGGGGCTATTCCAACCCAACAATGGTGATTTTGACCATCTCTTTGATGGCATGCATTTGGAAGACCCCCTTACTCTTACACTTGAGGGCTTGCCAGGTATGTGCCTTGTATTACCATATGTTTTTGCTCTTACATCTTTGAATGTTTAGTTGTAGCCTCAGATGTACCTGCTAGTAGTCCATCATCTATGCCTATGTATGACATGATGTTGTGGGTAGAAATATTGGACAAGTTTTCCTTTATGGAAGGCATTGTTGAGGATATGGTAGATTGCCAATAATAAGCAAATCTCGAGCTCGGTATGCATGTGATATTGTCTTCCTTATGTTATTTTACTAATTTGAGTACTAATTCTATGACTAATGTTATTTTTCTTATTGTATACCAATAGGTTCTAAGCTTCATTGGGATCCAAATTGAGTGGCTAAAGTGAATTCCATTCTCGAGTACCCTCTTAAAGTAGAGCAAGTGCCTTACTGTGTGTACAAGGACACTAGCAAGTGCATGCTTTCCTATATGAAAGCATTATGGATTTTTAGGTGCTTGAATGAGCACCTATGAAAATGCATGCACAAACTTCAAGAGAGAGTGGCAAGCTAGGACTCAAAGGTTAAGGGCCTTTAGTCTAGATATGATTTTCTTGTAGCTCAATCATAGGGGGATAGTACCTAGTGTACTATAGAGATCAAATATGCTAGGTACTAGTCAGCAATCTAGGGCAAGAATGAAGTTACCTAGTAGCTAATTGAGTAGAGGCTACATATGGATCTACTCATCCTTAAGAATCAATATTGAAAAAATTTCAGCCCAAAGGTGTGTGAGTGGAGGAAAACATAGAAAAACCACAAACACCACTATAAGCACAAGTGAGACTCTTATGTGCAGTAGCTCAAAGAAGAGTTTGTCCAATTCTGTAGCTTAGAGATGTTCCTTGAGGCAATTGGAAAGAAATGGACCTTCAAAATATTTGCTCGTCACATAGTGGTTAGTGACTCCCTAGAGAGAGAGATTGTTACACCCTTAGGGAAGACTTCGTCTACCACATTTTCTATGCAACTGCCTGCATGGAACATTGTGGATGAAGGCAAGACCCTTGAGGGAATTGACTTTGGCCAAGAGGACTAGATGTAGCTATCTGAGGTAGAGATCCTCCAATGCTTAGAGGAGGGCCTTGATAGTTTGCCCCTAGACATGGCCAATGCCGAACCCTCTCAGGTTAGTTCTCATATTTCTATGTAGTTTGTATATTATACATATGCTTATAGGTTTGCTATTTTGTTGTTATTGTGTTGTTAGTAGGCACTAGGTGATGCTGTAGGCCCTAGTGGCATAGCAGAGGAAGAGAGACCTCCACCCCTACCTAGTACCATTGGTTGAGTAGATCCTAATGTAGGCCTGTTGTTGGGCATTTTTGCATTCTTTTGTATATTTTGTTGTATGGTGCAAATTTTTATGCGATTTACCATTATTTTTATGAGATGTAATACATTTCTTTTTGGTATATGGAGTGTATTAATGAGTAGACTCTTGCATTCAGTTATTATGTGTTTGATGCTAATAATGTGATGGATTGATACTAGACCATAGCGATTGCTAGTTTTGGGCCATTTTGGGCCATGTGTATAGAGAGTGTGTTGATAGTTTTAGGCTATTCCAGGTCCTCGTGGTAGTTCAAGGGCCATTTGGGACTATATGTTTGAAGGGGAAAAAGTGTCTTGATAGTTTAAGGTCATTCTAGGCTGTGAGTTGCTAGTTTATGGTCATGGTGGGCCATCTACTAGTTTAAGGCCTTTTCAGGCCATGCAATGTAAAGGAGATTGCCAATTTTAGGCCATGGTGGATCATATGATAGTTTAAGTCCCTTTCAGGCCACAATATTATGTTAGAAAATGTTGCTAGTTTACGGACTTTTCGAGCCATGGTATTTTTGTAATTTTTAGATTTTATGATTTTTATGCATTTTAGTGATTTTATGTGTAAACTAAGTGCCGAAAGGCAAGCAAGAGAAAATGAAAACTAAGTGAAAATTCACAAACAAAATAAATACATGCAGAATGCAGGCAAAGAATGTAAAATGCAATCAACCAAGCTAAACATAAGATGTAAGTGAAACAAAAACAAGCAAAGCATGTGGAAGTGGATTTAGGTAGGCACCTAGTGCCTATTGGACTAAGGGAGTGCCTTAGTCACACACTTGTTTCCTAATCTGATTGGGGTTAGGGGATGCATAGGGCCTAGATGATATGATATGGTACTTGCCTTGACCTTCGTCAACTATGTCAAAGGGTAGTTCTATCCAAAAATCTTCCTCTGGGAGGTTAGGGGCTCCCATTGGTTCCTTAGGTTAGCTTGCCTCAAACGTTGTTTCACCCTCATCCTTCATACGAGGCACATCATTGAGGAACTCCACCTCTAACCAATGTCAATGTTGTTTATGGTCAAAGAGGCTGCATTGTCACTATGGATGATGTCCTCACCACCTTCATATAGAAGGTAGATTTCTTGGTGAATAGGGGAGGAGACGACCCATAGTTGGGCTAGCCAAGGCCTATCCAAGATGAGGTTGAAACTTGGAATCTCCTCAATCATAATGAATTCAATAGTAGTGGGGAATTTCTCCCCTACCATAAAAGCTATTGTAACTATTTCCTTTATGACAACACATGACCCATTGAAGGATTTTAGGCATGTCATCTTTGTTGATTTAATTTGATCAGTGAGACCCAACTTATTGAAAATTGTGTACAAGATGACATTAGCTATCACCTCGTTGTCAACATGCACCATACAGATTCTACATTTCCCCATGTAGATGGTAATAAGCATTGATACAGTAATAACTTGATCCTTCCCAAGGTCCACCTTTATCACCTCATCATGAAACACCAGGGATGTTGAACTTAATTCTTGTAAGGGAGGAGGAAACATCACAACATGGATGAATTTTTCATCCATTGGGATATCCTCCATGATAGGAATAGAGGTCAACATTCAAACTAGTGCTTCATGATGTGTGGAGGAAGTCATTATCAGGTTTTACAAGCCTAGTATTGTGTTTTCTATTTCAAAGCTTGCTTGACCTAGGCCAATGCATCAAGGAAGTACTTGTTACTATATGTTTCTTTATTGTTGTTGGTCTTCATCTCCTCCATGCATCCCCAAAGGCGAATCTCTCATGGAGGAGATTTGGGCCTTCCTTGCCTTGTTTACTTTCAAGCCTTAGTGCTCCATTATTGGTTACTTGTTATGGCTCCTTTGGTTGATTGCACCATTGGGATAGAGAACAAAGGGATAGGCTTTGGTGGGCCTAATGCCCTTTTCTCTTAGTGATGTCTAAGAATTTTATTGATGAGGTACTCATTGGGCCTTCCAAGTTGACATCTTGATGACCTATTTATGTCAGCTACAAGATGGGATCTTAGGTGAGCAAGGGCTGATGTGTTGCCCACCACTGAACTCTTGGCAGGTGTGGAGTTTGAATGCTATGATGTCCTCACCACAAAGGGTGTTTAGGTAGTTGCTACTGCAACACGCTATAGGGTCCTAACCACAAAGGGTGGCATGGGTGCCCAAGTTGATGCTCTAATAATGAAAGGGATACTTGAACTAAATGATGAGGGGGCCCTAGCATTGCTAGAAGGCACATGAACCATAAATATCTCCTACACTAGTTTTGCATCATCATCAATGCTAATGGCATTGATGATGTAGTGCGGCCAACGATTTTTGAGGAGCTTGTAGTATCAATCATGCTTCTTGCGAGCATCCTTGGATAGTTGCTTGTACTAGATGCATCCAGCATGAAGCAATTGATCTAAGAGCTTTGACTGCTTGATGGGCAACAGTGTGTATTTTGAGTGATCCTTGTGCTCAAAGTTTGGCGTTGGGGCAGCTGGTGCTATGGCCAATGACAATGTGGGCTAGATGTTCACTACAATGCCAAGGATAGATTCCTTGTTGTTATTATTCAGGGCCTTGGATGACTTGGCTACTGGGTTGGCATTATTTGGCATGGCCTCATTAGCCACAATCACCATAGTTATGGTTGCCTATTTCCCTTTGTCCTTATCTTTGTCTTTCTTGGAATGTAGATTTTTATAGGTTGTGTAGGCTGGATCCATGATGGCCTTTGCTACATCTTGAATACCTTTTGTTTGAGCAAATTTTTGGCTCAAGGACTATGGGGCAAGGTAGTACAAATTAGACTAGATAAAGTCATTCACTACCCCCTTGAAAATGGCTAGTAGGTAAGTTTCTGCAATGGGCTCGTAAATCTTGGTGGGATTGTGGAGGAGCAAAAGTAAAGGTTGTTCACTAGAAGGAGGAGTGGAACAAATCATTGTGCTTAGATTAAGCCTCAAATTCATCATTCTTCTCCTAAAGGGACTCCTCATAGTTAGTCCCTGCCTCATGAACCATGTTTTGGATGAGGTTGTCTAGCATCCACTAGTAGGCCTTTGTGAGTGGAATGAAGTCCATAGTAAAACAAAACCATTCCCTCCCATAATGGTGGATTAGCTTATAACTACATCTCACATTCATTTCTTGGTGGTCAATGTACAAACCCACCTAGAGATTTGCACAAACTAGGTTATATTGCTTGTCATTAAGCACCATGACCTCAGGAGATAGGTTGCATTGCTTGAAAGATTACCTTTCTACCATGATGGAACCTCTAGCCCCAAGAAGGTTAATCGAGATCTCTTGCTAAACTAGATGGATAATAACCACACTTGAAGTAAAGGTCAAAGGTTGTTTGGGTTCATGGTGCAAAGAAAATATGTAAACATTGCTAAATGCAAAAATGCATAAAAATGGCTAAGTGCGAAAATGTAGGAAAAATAGGCAAGTATAGAGCTATTGAAAAAATGACTAAGTGTAGAGCTTGCAGGAAAAAATGGTTAAGTGTATAGCTTGTAGGGAAATGGTTGAGTGTAAAACTACTAAAAAATGGTTATGTAAAAATGTAAAAAAATAACTAAGTCTAAAATGCATAGAAAAACAACTAAGTGTACATTACTAAAAAAATAGCTAACTCTAGGACTACACTCAAAGTGACCATGTTCCCTATGCTGGGAACTGACTATGCTCTCCTAAGCACATAGAATTTGGCTAAGTGTGTGGTATATGCTTTGGTGGTTGTGAAGTAGGGTTCTAGGGGAACCAACGATGGGGACCAATTTGCATTGTAGTTCAAAGAGCACACAAGGCAACAACCAAAGGTGGCCAAAGAAAAAAATGGTGAAGACCCTCCTTCTAGCACCAAAAAACTATAGCAACCAAAAATGTTAGAGGTTGGAACAGTACATTGAGAGGTTTGTGGCCAGATAGCCTAACCCCACATCTACCTAAGGGCTTGCTAGAAAATGGAAGTGGGGTGCCTAGAACAGTCTTATTGATTGAACTAGGATTTACTAGATGTTATGAAAAAATTAATGTGAGGGGTTTGCATGGTGTTCGCAGTGTCGATAGTGTCAACTAGGGTGAGTGTAGTTGATGTTTTAGGCATAGAAACAAGGGTGCAAACATGTGTAATATGTGCAAAAATATAAGTAGAATGCTAAAATGCAACAAAAATGCTAACATGCACAATATGTGAGTGAGAGAAAGAGAGAGTGACACTACCCCAAACGAGGTGGATGAAGCATAGTCAATTGTAAGAGAGGTAAGTAGGTACATGGTGTATAAATCGGTGTAGTAGGAAGTGTAGTCACAGTCTTAGGATGTTTGCGCTACAAAAACTAACATCTTTCATGGAGTTTGAGCCTACTGAGTTGGCTGTCACAATGTCCTACAAGCTATGATGGTTGATGGTATTGAGTGGTATGAAATAGTTTTGTGGTGGTGCACAACAATGTCTGCCAAGAATGCTAAGTGCACTTTGAGTTTTCTAAATGCTAAAATGTCAATCGAATGCTTCAAATGCCAACCTCTAAAATTTGAAGTGCTAGGGTATTTATAGGCCTAGGATTAGCATGAATCATAGATTGGGTACCATGTGACAAAGGGATAGTTGGGACTACGTTAGCCCCAACTATGCTCCTAGTTAAGTAAGTGGTGTTTTGCTGGTATGCTCCAATGGACCTTGTAAGATGACTGAACTATGACTATGCTACCAAGACTACATGTGCTAATGCTAAATAGATTGCAAATACCTAAAAATAATGCAAAATAGTGTAATTTTGGAGATTACACTCTGGGACTACACCATCCACTCTCTCAAGTGGAATAAAGTGTAGGTACAATTTGAGGGAAAATGGGAGATGCAAAAGAGAAAAAACTTGCTAATCTTGCATACCAAGGAATGTTGGAGCTTAAATGAAGGTTGGTACTAAGTTCTAGAGGCTTCTAGAGGTAGTTCTACATGACTACGCTAACTACACTCTAGAGCATAGTCCCAAAAATTAGACAAATTTTGTAAAAAAAAAGGTGCATTTCCATGTATACTACACCGTAGAGCATAGTCCTAGTAGTGAGAGCATTGTCTTGGGACTTAGTGAAATCTTGCCAAAAATTGATGTCTTTGGTGTTGGCTACACTGACGAGCATAGTCCCAATAAGGAGAGCATAGCCTTGACACTTGGAAAAATCGAGCAAAACTAGTCTTCATGCAGACTATGTTGACTACGCTTGCTCTAGGGGTGTAGTCATAGTAGTTAGAAAACCTACCAAACTATTTCTTCCATGCCAATTCAACCTAATAGCTTTTGGCTTGACACTTAAGAAAATTTGCAAAACTAATCAATGTTTTGTTAACTACACTGACTATGCTAAAGAATGTAGTCCTGGTAGTGAGAGAGTAGTCCAAAACTTAGAATATTTTGTAGCTGCTATCTATAATGACGGAAAACGTTGGTTTCTAGAAATACCGAACGAAAGTTCGTGTACACAATTCTAACCCTGGATCCGTGCGAGGACCGTGCTAGAGAAAAAAACGAATTTGAGGTGCCCTGAATGGTCTTGTTGATTAGACAGGGACTTACTTGATCAGTAAAGTTTTTGTGATATTTGGGTGATAAAATGATGGTTCTTTACAAGAAGATACAATGTTATTAATTTCGAAGATGATTGAAAATGATGTAATTGATTTAAAGCGATTTGCGAGATTCGTGTAACTAAGGAACAAGAGATTAGATTTAGAGCGCAGGCGATCCCAAGATTTGGGATTCAGCTCATGAACCAAATATATTAGATACAATGATTACAAGCAGACTTTGATTTAAGCGAAGTACATGCCAACAACAAGGAAGCTGTTCAAAGATGAAACAAGCAAAGGTCGATCTACCTTGTTCCAATAGGTCTGGGTACAAGGAGGTTGGTCCCAAAGTAGAATGTCTGTCAAACAGCTATTTCTGATCAAAGGTTCTTGCCACTCATCTTTGATGCTCTTGCAATTACTAATCCTCTTTGTTCCCTTGCCAATCCTTGCTAAAAGTTGCCAAACATTACTAATGGAAGGAAAGAATTGCCCACAAAGAAAATATGTTAATCTTAGGAGAAATTTTTTGCCAACTCCTTGATCTTTGTCGATTGGGGTATTTATAAGACTAGGTTTAGGAGAAAAACGTAGTTTAGATGACGCATGTCCTGAACCTACAAAATTTCGTTGACTTAATATGCTTGTTGTTGAAGTTTGCGGTGCCACGCTGTATTACGCTTTGAGGCGTAATACATCGTAAACCACTCTTGCTTGGAGTTTTGGCAAAAAATTGTTCTTAGATTATGCTGCGATATGCTAAAAAGCGTATTGTAGTGTCTGAACTGCTAATGTCTAAATTGTGCTCTGTTGTTGTTCACATTACGCTGCATTGTACTAAATTACGCATCATAGCGTAATGCAACGTAAAATAGCAAAACTGCAAAAATTTGAAGTGTTGTCGCCACGCTTCCTCTATTTCTAATCAATCCTTCTAGGGTTTATTACGCCATGTTGTGTAATGCAGCATAACAGGACCCTTAGTCTGAGAAAGAAAACTTGTAGAAATGCACGACATGCTGCGGATTGTTGCCTACACCTTAGGACTTTTGCTGGGTTGTCGAAGTCTATAATTTTTCCATTTCTGTTGTTGCAATTAACTGCCTTCTGTCATTACGCTGTGTAACACGACGTTATGCTGTGTCATGTAATACAACGTAATATGCCAAAAGTTAAGATTTTTGAAACATAGAAAACTTGCAAAATTGCGGGCTTGTCACTGTGCATCCATCGCCTGGTTCTGTCTTTTGAAATTTATCTTTGCTATGCTGCACAGCATGGTGGGATAGACCTTTAACTGAAAAGGGAACTTGCCGTGCTGCGCCTTGTCACGACTCCTTGCTTGAATCACAAAATTCCACTGAACTATTAAGGACTCGAAATTTTTATGGTGTTTCAATGGCCCCTCTTTGTTTATGTTTAGAGGGCTTGCCCGAAAGACGTCAACAAAGAATACAAAACACCAGAGAGGTAAAGGCACCAACAGCGTTCGTCGAAGATTTGCTCAAATGTCGCTCTATCAAACTTGGAAGTGTAAAAGTAGGGGAGGAAAGAAAGCATAGGAAAGATTTTACAGAAGTGAGAGGAGGGAGGTTCGGGGAAGACTCAAGCATGTGAACATGGAACTTTTGTGAACAAGTCATTACATCTTTCCACGAATGTATTTGCGAGAGGTTACGCCATTATACTGTATACGAAGGGCTTGCGCAGACGAGTTGTGTTATGCCCGCGTGGCCTGGATGAGTTGTTTTACATCCATTTTTCCAAGCTTTGCCCCCCCCTTTTTTACACTCCACTAGGTGAGTTGCGTTACGCCAATTCATGGACACGATGATGCGAAAGAATTTGATTGAATGTTTACGCTCTGTACAAGCAAGGAAGAGGGTAAAGGCGGTCATGAGGACAAGGGAAGGGGAAAATGAAGTAAGGCATATAATGGAGGGAGAGGTAGGGTTTGGACTCCTAAGTAGCCAGGCTAATCCGAGTAGCCACTTCAGAACCCCGTGACGCTTCACCTTCTAATGAATCCATTCTCAATCAACGCTGTCGTAACAAGTAACCTGCAAAACATGACAAAGAGCAAAGCATAAAAGCAATTTTCCTAATCGCTAAGGAGGGAGGCTGTTGAAGCAAGCATCGTCCAAAGTGAAAAGGAGAGCATAGGCCATGAAACAGGGACCATAGCAAGAAGCAAGGGTCCCAATGTTGATGTCGTGGTTCATGCAACCACCGTCGATAGCTAGATTCATGTTACTTCATTAACTGGGCAAAGAACTAGTTAGATGAATCTACTAAGTTGGAGTCTAGTGACGGAGATGGATGGAGGCCGTTGAGACTATGGAGAACCATAGCTTCTTTGGAGCCCCAAGCGGCGAAGTTGATCCTAGGAGCTGTAACTAATGAGCGGCTGTCATAGCAACATCTCCAAGGGGTCAGTAGTATGCCTTTCGGCATGTCTGAGGAATCAGTAGGATGCCAATTGGGTAGCAGCATTACGTTTGTTCCAACGCCTTACCTGTTCCATCTAGTAGGGATGCAGTGCAAGAGTGATCATGCTCGCTTGCTTTGTGGATTGTCTATTGATGGATTCCAATTTTGAGTCCTGGTTGACTGTTGTTGCTGGTTTTAAGCCTCAATAGGCCATGGTCCCGGTTTAACGTCTGGGCAGATTGAAACCTGCTCGTTTTACGTCGTAGCGGATAGTGGAAGAGTTAGTTTATGGTCCCAGCAGACTATGCTGTGGGTCAGTTTTATGTCGTGACCCAAGGACAAGTCTGTGCTAGTTTAGCATCTCATTAGATGTATGCTTACCTTGCCAATTTCACATCATGGCGGATGGTCGGAGACTTTACCAGTTTAGCGTCTTGGCAGACGCATGTAGGAAATGCCAGTTTTACATCGTAGCAGACATGTACAACTTTGCCAGTTTTATGTCGTAGTGGACATTTACAACTTTGCCAGTTTTACGTCATAGCAGACGCTTATTACCTTGCGTTTGAGCCAAGTCAATGTTTAGATGTAATACTGCTTTAAATACAGATGATTCACTGGGTTCAGATGCTCGTTATTGTCGATATTCGCTAACTTGAATGCTCCGTTGCCGTATGCGCTAATGACCAGGAAAGGGCTTTCCCAATTTGCAGAGAATTTACTTACTGGTGCATGAATGGCCTTGAGAACTAAGTCTCCCTTCTTGATTGGTCGTTGATGCAGATTGTGTCGATGCTTCTGTCTTTGTTTATCTTGATATCTTTCGATGGTGTCGAGCGTTTGGATGCACTTCTCTTCTACTGAGTCTAAATACAAAATTCTAGACTCGTTGTATTGAGTCTCATTTATAACTATGGAGAGGACCATCTGCAATGAGGGAACTTGTAATTCCAAGGGCAACATAGCTTCGGATCCATAGACTAGGCTATAGGGCATCTTCTTTGTAGTCGTTCTGCACGTCGTACGATACACCCGTAGCACGTAGAGGATTTTTTTCATGCCATCATTTTTTGTTATTGCTTAGCATCTTCTTGAGTAGATTGATAATTACCTTGTTTGTCGCTTCTGCTTGACCATTTTCTTGTGGGTAATAGGGTGAGGAAAAAGATTGTTTGATACCAAGGTTATTGCAAAAAGATTTGGTTTCTGTGCTACTAAATTGTGGCTCGTTGTTAGTCACAATAATCATAGGGAGTCAAAATCTAGTTACTATATTATCTAGGATGAAATGATAAACCTATTGAGATGTAATCTTCCATAGGGGGATAACCTCAACTTACTTTGTAAAATACTCGGTGGCGATGATAATGAAGCTATGTCCTGCGGAAGACTTAGGTGCGATGGGACCTATGATATCTAGACCCCATCGTTGGAATGGACAAGTAATCTACGTAGTGTGCAACTCAGTTGGCGACACATGTATTAGGTTTATGTAACACTGGCACGTGTCACATGTCTTAACTTTGGCAAGGCAGTCTTTTTCCATGTATGGCCAATAGTACCCTAGGCGTCTCATCTTAGCGGCCATGGCTTGCGGGGCTATGTGTCCTCCACACAGCCCCTCGTGGACTTTGCTAACTATTCGTTATGCTTGGTCATTATTAATGCAGGTTAGCAATATCCCATCGAAAGAGCGTTTATAGAGATTACTGTCTCCAATGATGACGTATTGCTTGGCACGCTTGCACACTGCATCTTTTTGTGCATGTGTTAGCACATGTGGTGGTTTGCCATCCAGAAGGTAAGTCTTAATGTTGTCATACCATTCTGGCATTCCTCCCACATTTAATGAAGAGATTTGCACCGCTTAAATGACAGGGTCTGTACATTCCATCATTAAAGCAGGCCAATTGGCAAACAAGTGTGGTGGCACGTTTAGTGCCAGTGTTGCCAGTGCATTGGCCAAAGTGTTTTCGTTACGTAGCACATGTTGGACATCGATTGTCACAAATTGTTTCAGGAGATCTTTAGCCCTATCGTAGTAGGGTTGTAGATGCACAGCTTTGCAGGCATAGACTCCTATGATTTGATTGATGACGAACATCGAATCACCTCAGATTACCAAGTGTTGAACATTGAGTTCCTTGGTTGTCAACAATCCTCTGAGGAGCCCCTCATACTCTGTCACATTGTTCGTATAAGGGAAGGCCATGTGGTAAGCCAGTGGATGCACATCCTTAGGGGCAAGCGTAATAACAATGGCAGCACTGTCGCCTCTAGTAGTTGAAGCTCTGTCAAAGTATAACGTTGCTTTGAGGCCTATTGATACAGGGCTTAAACTATGTACATGCTCATTTAGAAATTCTGGCTCTATCATAGCTTGATCGTTAATAGGCAATGTTGCTAGTTGGTTAGCTATAGCCTAACCTTTAGTGGACGATTGACCAACATAATGTAAATTGAATTCGGCTATGATAGCTTTCCAGCGAGCTATCCTACTACTCTCATACAAGCTGTTTGAAATAGCTCGCAGAACATTGTTTTTGCAAATGATATTGACTTGACTGTGGACAAGATAATGCCTACATTTTTTGAGTGTGAAAACCAATGCCAAATAGTTACGCTCCACTTCATTGTATCTTGTTTTGTACGCAAATAGAGCGTGATTGAGATAATAGATAGGGGCTTCTGACCCATCATTCCTTTTTTGGCAAAGTAATGCAGCTATAGACATGTTTGAGTTTGCTAGATAGATGTAAAAAGGCTGATCCCTTTGTGGTGGGAAAACCGTTGGTAAATGTTGCTCCTTTTTTAAGTTGTCAAATGCACGCTGGCAGTCATCGGTCCATTCAAAATTAACACCCTTCTTGAGGAGATGGTGCATGGGATGTAATTTATCTATTATCTTCAAAATGAACTGCCTAATAAATTGTAGTCTACCTTGCAACCCATGTAGTTCCTTAAGGTTTGTAGGTGGCGATAAAGTGACGATGGCTTTAACCTTGTTGGGGTCGACTCGGATGCCAGTCTCTAATACCACAAACCCCAACATGCATCCGGTTTTGACTCTGAATACGCATTTCTTTGGGTTGATCCGTAAGTCATGCTTGAGACACCGTTTAAGGACTAATTCCAAGTCTTCTGAATGATCTTCCGACTTTATAGACTTGATAGCTATGTCATCTACGTAGTCGTTCAATCTCCCTAAGAGGTAATCACTAAAGATGTATTTCATGGATCGTTGATACGTTGCTCCAACGTTTTTTAGCCCAAAAGGCATCATAGTGTAGCAAAAGATCCCCCAAGGCATCATGAATGTTGTGGTCAATTGATGCTCCAGATTAATACGAATTTGATTATAACCTGAAAAGCCATCCATAAAGGATAAAAGCGCGTGACCAGCTGTTGTATCGATCAGTTGGTCGATACTTGGTAACGAGAAATTATCCTTAATCATGGCCTTGTTCAGATCCCGGAAGTCTATGCAGATGCGTATACCTCCCATTTTCTTAAAGACAACTACGATGTTGGACACCTAGTTTGAGTAATCAACCGTGCGAATGAAACTAGCTTGATACAACTTGGTGATTTCATTATGCACTGCTAGTGTGATTTCTGGCTTAATCTTTCATGCCTTCTATCTAATTGCTTTGATGCATGGGTCTAAGATTATGTTATGCTGTATTAATCTCAAGTCTAATCCTGGCATGTCTTCGTACAACCACACGAATACAGTAGCGTTATCCTGCAGCACTTGCGTTATGCTACTCTGTGTCTATTGGTCTAGGAGGGAACTAACCCTGAGAGTTTTATTTTTGCCTCTGTGCATAACCACAGGGACCTCATTGAGAGGGTCCTCAGTCACATCACCAGCCTCTAGGTCTAGAGTTCGGGCCAGATGTTCTGGCCAATCTAGGGATATTTCTGATGTTGCTATGGTTGCGTCATAAAGGGAAAGGTCTATTTCTATCAACGTGTAATTAAGCTATCTAATGGTCTCCCCATATGGGCCTGTTAAGACGAGGGGTGTGGATAAAGCTGCATCCATTTGCAAATTGCCCAGCAAAAAATGCCAAAAATAGAAGTTGTTACATTATTTTTTTCTACCAATATGTTGAACGATAAGAGTTTTTTTTTCTTTGCGTCAAAGTTGCGTATTAGGGAAGCTTCTAGTTTAAAGTCTTAGTGGACCGCTACGAATATGTAAAGTTTGTAAAATAATGATGAACCAGGTTTTCCTAGATGTTAGCGTATGAAATAAGATGAAAGATGCAACGTGGCGTGTCTAGCGTGTCATGAAATTTGAATTTTTTTATAGACCGTAGTTAATGCGACCGGATTACAAGATGATAAATTATGTATTATTTTAAGGTCATTTTGGACTGTGATCCGCATGATATCTATGAAATTAATGCCCTGATCTCCGCATTTCATGTCATACTGACATCGACGTTTCGGGAAAGTTCCACATCGATCGAGCAGAAAGAAAAGTTAGTTTCAAGCATTTTTTTTATAAACCCATGGTTCATACTCAAAATAGGTTACAGATATCGCAAATTTGGATCTAGCCATTGCAGAAAGGGAGTGTGAGCAAGGCATGAACAGATGATTTTAGGAAGATTTTGTTCAATTGCAAGTATGGCACCCAAGATCAAAGGAAAGAATGCCAAACTGGCTAAGATTGACAAAGTGCAGGAAAGTTTGTAGTGACCTTCGTAGGCCAGAGTCGAGGCTTGAGAAGTTACTCTGCTTAACCAGTAAGTCATCGTTCACCCTTTTGCACCATTGCTATGTTTGTCGCAACCTCGTAGTTGTATATTTTTGCATACGCATGTTGTGTCTGGCGTCAATGTCTATTCACCCAGACTGAGCTATTGTGATTTGTTATGTTATTCTTGAAAATAGATTTTTTATCGCCGTGAAGGCTTGGGTAGTATTGAGTAATACCGTGCAGATGTAATATGTAGCTAAAAGAAAATCTAAGTATTGTATCCATACATGGCATAATCAGGGTTCTATTTTCTTTTCCTCTTCTTGTCCGTAATATTTACATGTTATGCTGGGGTAGTACATAGTATTGCTTTCATCGCCGTTGTTAGGAACAGACCTTGAGCTGTTGCAAGGGTTTTGGTGATTTTGATCGTGCGTCTCCAGTATATCCTGTAATTTTCTGGGAACCAAGAATACCCTGATGTAGCATGATGGATGTTCATGTCTAAGTGGTTTGTCTAATAGTAATACGTTTTTATTGTATAGTATTATGCTAAAGCCTATCCTAATCATTTTGGACATCATGGGCATTCTATGCTGCATGCATGTTCCTATGGCCAATGTTTCTCCTCCCCATGCTCATATAAGGGAGGAGGCAGTGTCGTTCCGAAGGGGCACATGGGGGTTATTGTAGTTTTTGCTTCGTAATACAGCGTAATCATCTAGTCGCATCTACCAGGTGATGTAGCTGCTACTATTTTGGAGACACTACTAGTTGGTTCAACACAGAGCATCTTGGTGTTCCTGACAGATGGCACAATTGAAACCGAGCAGGTGCAAGACCGTGAACAAAGTGCCAGAGGTTTGAGGCATTTGAGCTGGATATGGGAGATGCCCAAATTTAACTGTTATCATGCCTACAAGACTCTGTTCATCGCCTGTCATCCCACAACTTACTTCCAAATTCCACTTGGTACCATGCATTACGCAGGTGGGTAAGTTTTTTCTGCCAGTGTCTTTTCGATGTGTGGCAATATGTTAACTATTATTTAAGTTTACATTGAGCATAAAATTCACCTATCTTCTATGATGAAGATTCTTCATCAATGACAGCGGTCTCCTGGGCGATAACGACACATTTTCATTGACCGAAAGGGCTATAAGTGAATTCACTTCTATCAGCAATGTTTGGGCCGCTGTCATGGGACAACTAGTGTTCGAAATCCCAGAATACCCGACCCACTATGCCGACTCCTTTTCTAGATGTAGAGATCTCAGGTGGCTGGATAGAGAATGGACTTTGGATCCTCCCCTCACTGGTGTATATGTGCAAAGGAAAATCCCTCCTTTTCCTTTGCCATTCGGACCTGGTAAACTTCTTTACGATGATGAATTATATCAATGTTATTAGCTAGTGATGATGTATGAAGTTGTCTCATTTTTGTTACCTCGGCTTAACTATTGTTTCATGTGAGCAGTCAGGGAATCACAGAAAATCACAATTATGGCTTCCGATTGCGAGGCGAGCACTCTCTTCTTCTGCTATGGTGATATAAAGGAGACACAACGCTGGCTTGGCCATAGAGCGGCCCCAGTTGTGTTAAACAATAACCTTTGGGAGGCTGGACTGCTGGACCTATTCTTGGCTGTAACCCCTAATGTTACTACGGGTGAAATGTTGACCTTAGTCAACTCCTTCAGCGAAGAAGCTGAACATCTCTGCATATGCGTGCATAACATTCACGTAAATTTTGACATTGACGCTCAGCTATTCATCAATCTCTTTGAGGTCCCTTTTGATGGCTTTCCTATAGAGGAAAAGTCGAAGAGGAGTGCCAAGTGCTAGGAAGAGATAGAGGAGTGGCTAGGGGTTAAGAAGGAGGCTAAGGGAATTCCTAGCGATGGGATCGAGTTGGAAGTGGCCAGCAGTATTTATCCCATTTTTCGGCTCGGGCCTTCCCCAAGATCCTCTCCCAAGGAAGATTCCTCACCATCGAGCAAGCCCAAATTATGCAAGAGGTCATGGAGAAGGGGACATGATTCAATTGGGCCAGCTATTTTTCTGAAGGCTTGCGTATTGAAATGGTCAAGCTTCACAAGAAGCTTGAGTCCCGTTTCAATGTGCATTTTGCCTTTTTCATAGCTTGCTTCCGGTGTTTTATCGAATTCCTGATAGTCCAAAGAAATGGAGTTTGGGTGCAACAAGACCGTAGCTAGATCTCCAAACCATGGATTCACCATGTTTTCGGCACTACCCGATCACAAGACCCTCTTGAAGGAATCGGGGAGTCGTTGTCTGTAACAACTAAAAATATGGCGACGCCTCGAACGCGAGGTCAAGATAGCGTGGGTGGGGTGCTCCCCTCCTACACCAGCAATGCATCAAGGGGGAAGTGCCTGGCTACTAAGATAGTGGACTCATCGGTGCCACGGAAGAAACCTCGTTTGACTGAGGAGTCTATCGAGCCAGTAAGTGGGGCGAGGCAGAAGATGCAGGTTAAGTTTTGGAGGAGTAATCCTCCAGCAGGTAAGCAAAGAAATGTGCTAATAACTACAGTTGTGCTGCATATAGATGCTTTTCCATTACGTAATATTTATTGAACTAGAGCGAAATCCTATGTTAACTGAGAACGTTGTGTGACAGCGAAGGAAAAGGCTATGGAACGGTTGACGCCCAAAATAGGGGCTATAGTTTTGCGGCACGAGGAAGGGGCCCTGGCCTTGGAAGAAGAGGCTCCAATCAACAAGGTGAGCAGCGCGTAGGTTTTTGTATGCGGGAAGGAACCAGCAATGGAAGATGCCGAAGTCCTTTCGGCTGGGACAGAAAAAGGTAAGTGATTTGTGATTCGATGAGGTTAATTCTTATAGCGTACTAGACTCTAGGAAATTACTTCTAAAGGTTATATTGGTCATCGTAATGTCCCAATTATGTCCTTATATGGAACTTATTCTGCATAATAGGTGACCAGGACATACATTTGTCAACGGTGATGACTCGATCCTGGGGTAAATTTCCTAATAAATTCACCTTTATGGAAGGCATCATCTGAGATATGATCGGTCGCTTGGAGTGAATCGATCCTGAAGCAGGTACGCTACGATCATTACACAGAGGTTGTTCCGTTACGGTATTATGTTACCTAATTATGCTTAATTTCCATTTTATATTATTAGGAGCTCGACTCAGATGGGATCCATTGGAGCCTATTGATTTAGACGCCATTGAACCCCCATTGGAAGCGATCGTCGTGCCACACAACATTTACGATGAGATGCATAAATGTGCTATACGCTCGACTCGCTCCTTATGGGAATGTCAAAACATGAGTGAAGACCTTTGGAAGAAACTGCAAAGGTCAAAGAAGGAGAAGGTGGCTCTAAATGACAAAGTGGGGGATTTGAGGTCGCGGAATGAATTCCTATAAGCTCAAGGGATAAGCAACGAGGACTAGCAGACATCTGTTGTTGACTATGCCTGTTATTGGGTAGTCATCAGGAACAGTGTCTGACCAGCCGTGAATTGGTCGAGCAACAGATGCAAATGGATCTGCTAGCTCAAAAAATTCAAGACTGGAAGGAATTTAGCACGAGTGTGCAAGAATGGGGGTAGACGCAGAAAGACCATAAATATTTCTATAAGCAGGAATGCACTTTCTATCGTCAACATTACAGGGACTCTGTCGTCGAGGCTTAGTCTCTTCGACTATTCCTTGACGTTATTGGTGCTTTCGGTGCATTTGAAAGATTTCAAGGGCAAGTGACGGTAAGTGCCTTCCCAGAAAGGGAAATGACTCTTCCTAGGGGGGGGGGGAGACAACCGTCCCTTCCTTCTTCCCTGAACCACCCCAATGGACTCTTGTGGAGAAATGGAAGATCAAGGCCAGAGCTAATCTAGGAGATGGGGTTTGGTCTGAGCTTATTGAGGACGAAATCATGCAACGCCTATGGGTTGGCTTAGAACAAATCCCATTTGCTACTGATGTAGGTCCATCATAGATGAGCTGTTATTTTATTATGCTTTTTGTCATACCTAGTTTTGATCACGATGTCAATATGCATGTTATGTCTAATTGTAGGAATGACCTGAGGAGCTTCCTTAGCGGGATGAACATAACGTGGATGACAGTCCTCATGAAGAGGATTTGTAGAGGACAGAGCGTAATGGTGATGATCAATGCCATGGCGAACAACCTCATGCAGAAGAGCCTGGTAGGGAAGGCCACTTTCATGAAGAAATGCCACCTGAAAAAGATGGCCCCTATGAGGATGATTTGCTTGGAGTAGAGATGGAGCTGAGGGATATAGGCAACAGTGGGAACAAAGAAGATGCATAGTGTGGCTGTATTGGCCACAGTTTGTTTTTTATGATGGGAAGAAACGAAAGACAATATTTTTCTTTAACACTTTAATGCAAATTTGGCTTGAGTTTGATGTTCTTTTGTTGTTTTCCTTTTATGCAAAGCGTAAATGAATAAGTTCTGATGCTATGACAAACCGTAGATAATTTTAAGTGTATAAATGAAGTTACTAGTTTAAAGTCATTGCAGGCCACCAGGTAATTTAGGTGCAAAGCGTAAATGAGATCACTAGTTCTAGGCCGTTTCAGGCCTTTAGCTAGTTTAAGCGTAAATTGTGATTTAAATAGGTAGTTTAAGGCCATTGCGGGCCATGGATAGTTTTAAGGCCATTCCGAGCCATGGATATATGTGTGAAAGAATAAAACTAATAACACTAAGTCACCAGTTTTAAGTCCTGGCAGGCTGCGATTAGTTTAAGGCCATTTTGGGCCATGGATAGTTTAGGCCCATTTCGGGCCATGGGCAGTTTAAGGCCATTTCAGGCCATGGGTAGTTTAAGGCCATTTCGGGCCATGGATAGCTTAAGGCCATTTCGGGCCATGGGTAGTTTAAGGCCATTTCTAGCCATGGATAGTTTAAGGCCATTTCGGGCCATGGGTAGTTTAAGGCCATTTCATGCCATGGGTAGTTTAAGTGTAAAGCATACATGATTAATTTTAGATAAAGTTAGGGATAACAAAGATTGCTAGTGGAGGCATAAAAAAATATGCATAAATGTAAATGAGAATAGCTGGTGGAAGCGTAAAAAATATGTGCGTAAATGTAATGAGTGTTTGTAAAGAAAAAATAGGATAGTTGATGAAAAAGTATGCATAAACTACATGGCAGTTAGACAACAAGGTTTACTTGCTAACTCTATAATTGTTTCTTGATTGCTTTTATTTTTAGTGATGCGTAAAGATGAGGGGATTTATGATCCTTTTTCTTCATGCCACAATCTTTCTCCTGGAATGGTAGCTTAGCCCAAGTTAGGCTATCATCGGCCACTGTTTTGGCTTGTTCGAGTATTTGGACAGGGGATTGATCTTCAGGAATTTCGATTTTCGACCCCTATTCGTTTCTATGTTATTAACAGCCTGAGGGGTTATTTCATCACCATGGATGACCACTTCTCCTCCTACGTAAGGCAGATGGATCTCCTGATGGATAGGTGACAAAACTACCCTCAGTTGAGCTAGCCAAGATCTCCCCAGGATCAAGTTAAAGCCAGGCATCTCTTCAATGACAATAAATGTTGCATCTGTGGGGAACTGGTCCCCTGCCACAAAGTTAATGTGAACCATCCCTTTGACTTGCACTCATGCCCCATTGAACAACTTTAGACACAATGTTGTTGTAGGACTAATTTGATCGATCAGGCCTAGCTTATCCACTATGGGATATGGGATGACATTAGTGGCCGCCCATCATCTACATATACTCTCCAGATTCGATGTTGGCCAACTTGGATGGTGATGACCATGGGCGCCATTGTCACCTGACCCTTTTCTGGGTCATCCTTAATGGATTTGTCGTGAAAGGTTAATAGGGAAGGCCCAGGCTTCTTAGCGGCAAGTGGAAGCATAATGAAATGAATCACTTCTTCATCCGCTGGCAAGCTCTCGTCCACGGGTATGGACGTTAGCATATGAACCATAGCCTCACAATGTTTCTGTGACAACATGAGTAAGTCATAAAGGCTCAATGTTGTATTTTTTTGTTTAAGAGCCTGTTTAACTTGCGTAAAGGCATCGAAGAGATCCTGCCAATGATCAGGCTGCTTGTCACCCTTTTCCTCTTCCATTCGCACTAAGAGATGAATTTCTTGGGGAGGAGTGACATTCGATCGAGGGTTACGTTTCTTTTGACTAGGAAGAGGTGGTTGCGTTCGTGTAACTTCGTCGTTTTTAGTAAGTGGGGTCAAGGGTACAGAAGCGAGGGGTTTAGGCTTGGGAAACCCCAACGTAAGAAGGTCCTTGGCCGTATCAATTGTCATACCTTCTCCTCTGTTTCTGTTAAGTTGGGATTGAGAGGTCTACTTGGAAATTTACCCTTGCTCAGGAGGGGCGATTGATGGTTTTGGCACCTTGATGACAAAGGGTACCTTAGGCGTAGGCACCGACTGGGCCGCAGCTTTACTGACAGCGGGTTGTCGAGAAGTTGTCTGAGAAGGGGCTCGAAGGATAAAAGGTCACCTTGGAGCATCACTTGTCTATGCTGATGGATCTACTATTTGGGGCAAGAGAGGATGCGTTCGCAACACGAAAGGCTGGTTCGATTGCACTTGACTATCACCCTTTGCTCCTACCACATTGATGGTGTACCCTGCGTCATTTACATTTATTGGGTCTCAGTACACACGCATGGATTGGTTTTCTGGGCGTGCCAGGCTATTGTTGTCTAAGATCAGGTCACCTTGATCAATCAGACGTTGAATATCATCTTTCAATGCCCAATAGTAATCCATGTCATGGCCACACAATTGATGGTAGTCGTAGAATCGGTCTAGCCTAAAGTTCTTGGGAACTGGCGGTTCGTTGGGTTGGGCTAAGGAGGGGTTCTTGAGTAACTCACAATGGTGCCTATGATGTTTCAAAGCCTCCTCGGACACCACCTTGTGTCGGATATGACTAGTTCCCAATAATTGCTTCAGGAGTTCAGAAGGCTTTACAGGTAGGGTCGCGTAATTTGAGCGATCCTTACACTCAAACTTAGGCCTTGGTTGTGGACGTGCTTTGGGAGCGGAAGGAGCTTCTTGATTGATGCTATTTGAGCTAGTTGACGGTTCGACAGGCTTCACAGTTTTTTTCTTCTTGTCGTTGTTTTTCTTCTTAGCCCCTTCGGCAACTGCTGTTACTATCCTTGTCGTAGCCTTACCTTTATCCTTTCCCTTGGTGTGGGCATTCTTGTAAACCACATACGCCAGATCTTTGCTAGCCTCCACCGCGTCTTGGATGCTCTTAGTCTGAGCAAAGGCTTGGCTGAGAGAACGAGGAACGAGGTAATATAGCTTAGACTTGATAAAGTCGTTCATTGCTCCCTTGAAGATTGCTAGTAGATGGGCTTCTACGATAGGTTCACGGATTTCATTCAAGGTGGAGCTCCATCACTGTATAAACTGTTGAACCGACTCGAGCGGGTCTTGCTTGACTCCCATAAGCTGGTCCAGCGTGACCTTCAGCTTCAAATTGTATTTGAAACGAGTCACAAACTAAGTTAACAGCTCTTCCAAAGTTGAGATGGAAGCACGTGGGAGTGCTCGATACCAATCCAGAGCTTTTCCCGTTAAGGACATAGCAAAGAAATGGATTATAGTATGCGGCCATTGTTGCAGTAATAAGGACTCTGACCTGAAAGTGACCAGGTGGGCGTTGGGATCACCTTCCTCATTATATTTTGTAAAATGAGGAAGGGGCATCCCAGGTGGCAACAACAGGATAGGGACTACTGGACTAATGGGATCGTCATGGTAGAAATCCATGACTTGTATTTGAACACCACAAAACTTCAAGCTTAGTACTTTTCCAGCAAGAAGCAGGTCCCTACGAGCCACAAACGACCACGTCTACATCTGGTATCAAACATGGCAACTTTGGAGATCAGATACTTAATTTTCACTAAGTATGCGTATATGCTTAAGTTCATATCAGCGTATACGCCCAACATATATGTCTGCCATTCCTAGCGTATACGCCCGATGTTCACAGTGTATACGTCTAGCGTACACACCTCACAAGTACGTTTAACTTGTACGATTGACATATACGCCTGGCGTGCAATCCCCGAAGACGGCACGGAAACAACACAGCAGAGCAAGACTTGATACAAGGCAACAACCATCGACGTATATGCCCAGCAACCGTCAGCGTATACGCTCAGCATCCACAGCGTATACGCCCAGCACATTCAGTGTATATGCCCAGTGTATATGCCCAGAGTCTACGCCCGCTTGATACAGCGTATACGCTCTACAAATGTAACATACTGTACACTTGTAAATTTCATTCTTTCGCATCCGGTCAACGTGCCACATGTCACCCAACTCGAATCTAACGTCAAAACCTGTATAAAAGCCCCAATTTTTCACTAGATCCAGGGTCGGTTGGGAGAAAATTCAGAGAGCAAACCAGAGCAAAGACGCTGAGAACCAGAGCAGAGAACCTTGCACGTTGGACAACCTTGTACGCTGAGCATATAGACTCTACACTGTGCCTACAGTGTGAACTAGCCCACAGTCATCCCTGCATTCACCGGGGCTTTTCGTCCGCCTTGTGTCAAAGCCACAACTACGTTAGACCGGTGCATTGTAACTCTCATTTTGAAATGCCATTGTTACATTTTCTTCCTAAAATCTGTTATAGTTTGCATTAATTGTTGCATTTTCATTGTTTACGATGGTTTACGTTTACGCTCCGTTTACATCAATTATGCTGTTTATGCTCTGTTTTGCATCTTTCATGCCGTTTACATATAACCCAGCGTATAACACCTCGGTGTACGTTTGGGGAAATCCTTGTCTGATCCGTGTGCAGACCACTCAAGGTACTCTACCTTCATTTATTCTAGCTCACCCTCAAGCGAAGGTAGGGTCTTCTATGCACGTCTGGTGATTCCCTGGTTTCTGTTTCCATTCAACCGGAGATCAACGATTTCGGATGGTACAGAAATTGGCGCTAGAAGGAGGGCCTATGCCTTAAACTTACTGTGCTTCAAAGCTCTCAGCGTCTACGCCATTGAGTATACGCCAACCCTTTTTGCAAGTCTCCCAACGTTTATGCTGCTTGATTTAAAACTTACTGCCTGCAATCTATCTAGCATCTACACTGTTCAACGTCTACGCTGCTCCTTTTAGAACTTACCATCTGCAAGTCTCCTAGCGTCTACGCTATCAGCCATATGCCGACTCTGTCTGCAAAATCCCCAACATCTACGCTGCTGAATATATGCTACATGCTTTACGCTGCAGACTTTGTCTATGCTACAACTCTGTTTACGCTGCTAACACACACGGTACTCACCTTACGTTGTAGATTTTGCCTACGCTACACAAAAGACTTCATCTATGCTGTCTACGCCACCACTAAGTTTACGCTGAACATCCTACGCTGTAAACTCATTTACGCTGCTGTCCGTATACGCTACACTCTGTACATTGTAACTCTGTTTATGCTGTATGCAGACGCTGTCTATGCTACTTAGCGTATATGCTGTACGTTCTATGCCGTAGAATTGCTACGCTGTCACTATACGCTGTATATTTATACGCTGTCTACGCTGTTGTTGAAGCCTATACGCTGAGATCTAGTCTATACGCTGTATGCCACGAACGTAGGTTTACGTCGCACTAAGTACACTAAGTCCATATCCCTTCACTGTGTCATATTCTCAATTGCTCATCATGAACATTGCAAACCCCACCGCTACAACCACCCAGGTCACAGACCTTACAGGAACCATGGCCATTTAACAACCCATGGCACAACCCACAATGGGGCCCCATCAGTCTCTTAGGTTGCAAGGGAGGAACCCATCGTCCAACACCATAACTCAAGACTAATGCAACTTCATATGCGTGAAAATACAAGCTAGCCTAGCTGTGGACCAAGTCGAAATAGAAGTTAAAAGGCAATACAAAATTTTCTACAGGGAAGGGCTCATCACACAACTCCTCCTGCAAAGGAGCCAATCTCTAGATCAGCCTGTAGTAAATCCTCAACCGAAAGAGGAGGACGAGTTCGCTGCCCAATCTGAACATGAAGATTCCTACCATACGCTTAGCCCACAAACCTATGTCAACCCCATGTTTCATCCAGGCACAGGGGAAATCACGTCCCTCCAACCCCTTAGATTCACCCAAGCACAAATACCTCCACCAGAAACATCTACACTTGTTCATGTTCCTCCTCCAAGCGACCCGTAAATCAATATGTTCCCTCTCGCTATTCTTCCCGCTGCAACTGTAGGCCCATCCTCGCAAGTACTACCCCCTCACAATAACATGGGAGCAACCTTCCCACCCCGAGTGATCGGGATGCCACATGTGATACCAACATCTACGTCCGCTCACTATATTCCTTACATCCAAATGCACGGAGCCCCTTCCACTGCTGTAACCCAACAAGTTCAGGGGGTTCCTACACAAAACATGACCAGACAATGGGCAGCGATGGGTGCTCAATCACATCAAACCCCTCACTACAACATGCCACCTCACACAATTCCATCGTTTAATATCCCTCAAGGACAACCACAGCAACAACAACCACTTACTCACAACATGCTGCCCCTGATACCACCCGCTATAAACATTCCACAAGTACAACCACCGACCGCACAACTTTCAGCCTTCCAACCTACTATTCAACAATCCAATCTGTACAATGTACCACATCCCCAAGCTGCCACCTCACCTAGTGCTCAAGACTGGGCCGATGCTAAAAAACTAATGCAGGAACTAACTAACGAGGTCAAACGCCTCAAAACAGCTGTCGACGGAGAGTTGAAGGTAGTGGACTTTTACCACGACGACCCCATCAGCTCTTCCATTCCACCCCTAACGTTACCCAAAGGTGTATCATTGCCTACGCTAACTAAATATAATGGGGAAACGGACCCCAATGCTCACCTTATAATATTTAGATTAGAATGCACATTGTTCTAGGCGTGGCCACATGCCATTTTGCGAGTGTTCCCGATGTCCCTCGCAGGGAGAGCACTTGATTGGTACTGGGCCTTGCCGAGAAATTCCATATTTTCCCTGGAAGAGTTGTTACATCAATTTGTGATCAGGTTCAAGTATAACTTAAAACCTAAAGCGACACTTGACAGCCTTATACAGGTTAAACAAGCACCTATGGAACCCGTACAAAAATTCATCCAGAGGTGGAGTGCTGCTCTCAATGAGCTACACGAGCCGATTCCACAGACATATCTGCTCACCATTCTAAAGGGGGCTATTAACTACTTTTTCAAATCCAAGTTATATTATCTCAATGCGCGTAACCTTAATCAAGCCTATGTACAAATTAAAAATATAGAGGAGGTTGCCCAAAATAGCCATGATCCTGCATATTTAGCCTACAAAAATCAACACAGTAAGAAAGATAAAGAAAAGGCTAAAACAACTTTAGCGACAATAGCAGAAATGCAACAAGCAAATGTGGCACAACAAAACAAACCGCCATTGGCCCCTACTAATTATACTAAACCTACTCCCACGACTGCACTAGAATCATCCTCATCGCAGAACCCAACACCAAACCATACGAGAAATTTTGAAAGGAAAGAACCCACCCAATATACGCCATTGCCTATAAAGCCATCCCAGCTATTCGACCAACTCCTGAAAGCTGGGTTAATGAAACACAAGTAGTTATCCCCTGCTGCTATCCAGAGACATGACCAGTTCTGTCAACTAGTTCAAAACCCAAGCTTAGTAATGCCGGATGAGCCCCTAGTACCCAAAGGTTTTAGGATGGACCGCTTCTGCGACTATCACCAACATAATGGGCATGGCACAGATTACTGTTTCACCCTGAAACAAGACATATAACGAATGATCGATGGAGGCCAAATCACTTTTGATGAGGCCAACCCGGTCCAACCGCAGAACCAGGCTATGGGTGTGTATAAAGACCCTTTGAATACCAAAGACGCAACGTACGTTATTAACAAAATCTACCTAGATAACGAACCTGAAATGCCTAGCATTAACATCATCTACTATGACTATGAACAACAAATGCCTAGCAAGCCATTCGTAATCCGTATTCCTCCAACTGCCTCAACATCCATGCCTCAACCATCATCCGCCCTGCAAAAATCATATGTAGTGCACGTACCTCCAATTGCTACTTTTGCTAACTCACAAACACCTCCTATTCGCCCTGCCCCTTACATAGTCCAAGTACCACCTACCGTCGCAATAGCGGAGGTCCAACCTCCGCCTAAACCAACCCCATACGCCGTTAGGACACCCGAAAGTCTTAATGATTACCAATCCTCCACCTCACAAACATAAAGTAAACCTAGTCCTTATGTCATCAGGGTACCCAGCCAGCCTTCTACTCAACCACATCCGACTGTCCAACCACAACCTCGCCCAACTCCATACATGGTACGAATCCCAAAACAACCTGAGGCTCCGAAATCAACCACACCCTCATGCCATACACGAGAACGCTTAGCGGATAAGCTCACATGTGAACGCTTGGAGAGGGAGTGTCAACGGTTAGCTGTAGGACCACCTAAACCCACTCCACTAAACGCAGTACCCATGACGCCACCTAACAATCAACCAAACGCAGGCTATGAGGGTGAACCATCCAAAAAACCCAATAGGTCTAAATTAGCGGTTTTGAGCAAAAATGACAAACCAACGATGCACGAAATAAAACTGTTGGACCCAATGGACCAAGTCACCACTGATAAACATACACCTAATAGCAAAGACCTAGCAACATCCCTAACACAGGTCACACAAGCACTCAAACAAAAGAACACTTCATTGAGACTATACGACCTTGTGTTAGCATCACAAACCCATTGTGAAGCTTTAGTGTGCATGTTAACATCCATCCCAATGAGCAAGGACTTACCTCCAAATGAACCTTCGATTCATGCAGTACTCGCCTCAAGGGTCAACTTCCAAACCATTAAGTTTCCATAACGATAACATCAACGTGGATAAGAAAATAGGGGAGATAACAACAGCCCTTATTTTTATAACAGTAAGAGTAAACCAATTCCAGATACATAGAGTCCACGTAGCTGATGGAGCTGCCACAAACATTGTGCCATATCCAATCATTGAACAACTGGGGCTTATAGAGTTAATCAGACCAACTACCACCACATGCTTGAAATCATTCAGTGGGTCACGTGTGATAGTTAAAGGCACCGTGACTTTAGACTTCATAGCAAGGGATCAATTCCCCACATCCGCCGACTTCGTAGTAATCGATGAGATGCCAGGATTCAACCTAATATTAGAAAGGCCCTGGTTAGCCCAACTGAAAGCAGTCTCATCCCCAAGAGATTCATTTGCCTTATGAAGGTGGTGAAATCATCATACACGAGGAGGCTGCAACACCCATAATTTCATTGTACATAGACACAGACCAAGGCTCAGAGGTTAAGCTCGAAGAGCCTAGACAACACGATATAAATGGACAACAACCACTAGATGATAATCCTTTAAACACAAAGGAAGATCTGCCCAAAACTGAAATACCTGGGCCTGACATTGTACATACGCAACCTCACTTAGAAACCACAGCTGACATAGAAATCGAGACACATGCAGAAGCACAAGAAAACACTAATGCGAAAACAATTCCATCAGACGTCCCTTGGGCTGAATTACCATTCAACGTGATCAGCGAAGGGGACACTAAATATAGAATCATACTCGCTAACACATTGCCTAATGTCAAAATAAGAAAAATAAAAAAACTACTAAAATAATAACAATGCAACTGTCCAAAATGACGTTAAACTACAACTAGTCCGAAATGACGTTAAACTACAACAAGTCCAAAAAGACATTAACTTCATTCCAAGTCCGGAATGATGTTAAACTATCATTTCCGCAATGACATAAAACTAGCCATGATCAGAAATGGTCGGTCAACCGAGAAATCCACCCGTGTCATTTGAAATGTCCCTTGTTTACGACTGGGGTCCAAAATGGCCTTAAACTACGCATGTGGCCCGAAATGGCCTTAAACTACGCATGTGGCCTGAAATGGCCTTAAACTAGATCATCCACCTATACTTTGTTTTCCTCTTTCATTTATCATTACACTTTGATTTATAATTACATCCGCGCATTACACTTAAACCACAAAAAACAAACCAAAACATTTTACATTGCCATGTCATGTTTGCAATTAAACTCAAAATCAACAAAAATTTTTTATGCATACAAGTACAAGAGTTAACTGGTTTCATTCATCTCAATTTACAATTCCCATATAAATTTGAGTCAAAAACAAAAAACAAAAAACTAAACAAAAAAACTAAACATCTGGGATGGGAGGATCGTCCCCTTTAGATCCGCTGGCATCATGGGCCCCCGCTCCACTGGGGCCAGCTTCTTGGACATCATCATCACCTTGATCCTGAAAATACAAAAGAAACAATCAACATATAGACAAAGGAAAAACTTTCAAACATTATTTAGCGAACCAATGTCATAACAACAAAATGCTTACCACAGGGGATCCCCCTAAGCCGAATTCCAGTAAGCGAAGGATTTCCTCTTCTGAGACACTGGTCTAATCGATCCCATCAAGGCCTAGGTTGACATCCGCCAAGGCCTTCCCCTTGTCAATAGCTGACCAAGTGGGACGCTTTAGAGGGAATTCGTTGATAGACACCTCCCCAGAAGTGGTTGTAATCACCCTTTTAGGTGATTCCATCTCAACAGTTGTGTTTTGAGCAAAGGTATCAAAAGCAGAGCGTAGACCCATACCCTCCACAAACATTTCTAGTTGACGCTTTTCAATGGACACCTCCTTCAACGATTTCTTATAATGATGTTTGTGGTTCTTTTCATCTTGATTCCATTTGCGTACCTTGGAAGCGAAAGCTTTCCAATCTTGACACTTGAGGTTTAGTAGATCTATTGGGCCTTACGCTCTGCTAGTCTCCATGTCAATGATGCGTGACGATTGAGCAAATTCTAATACCTGGTATACGTGACCTCGGAGGTCTGCCAAGAGCGATCACCACTTAGTTTAGCAGAGGCAAACTCATACTAAGCCTTGAGATCGTCACGCTCAACTGACAACTCAGAAACTTCCTTCTCCTTTGCTTGAATCTGCAACCACAACTGTTCAACGGAACGCCTACAGGTCCACAACGACTTGGCATTGTGAATGAGACCCTCCGCCACCTCCTCATAAATAGGCCTTGGCACCTACTCGACTTCTAGGGATAATGTGGGTAAACTCTCTATACTAATTCTCTCAGAAGGATCACACCTCAGTTTGGCACCTATACACACAAAAAGGACAAACACTAAAATGACAAAAACATGGTGTGAAACTCTAAAGCTGCAAACAACTTGAAACATATATACCTATCTCAGGGTGGGCTTCCTGAATGCGTTCAACAACTTCCTTAGTGATACCAGCCACAAAATCCATCTTACTTGGCATTTCGGTCCAAGTAAATGGCCCACGCGTGCGAGACGGACTAACCTCTGCGGTCCTTTCAGGGAGAACCGTTTTCATGGGCACGTCCAACCGCATCGTCTTGGTTTCGCTGCCTTCGTCTGGAAGGGATGAAAACACAAAAGTAAAATACCATGGGAACAACAGCTAACCAAGCAACATAAAATAAAATAAAAGAAAACATACTGTGTTCTTTGTCCCCTTCTGGGGATTCGCCTAAGTCCAGCTTTCCCTTAAGGAAACTGCTGAACATTTCATCGACACCACTCTGGTCATCCACCAGCTCAATTTTTGTGGTGTCTTCCCTCAGCTCTTCCGTTCCTCCTCCCTAATCTTTCTCCATGTCTTCCTCCTCAATATTTAGCTCCGTGTTAGTTACCTCCTCTTCAATAATAGTCTCTAATTCCTGCCTTCTCACTTCTCTGGTCAAGTCTGAAGGCATCAGTGGGATGTAAGTGATCAAAATAAAAATTATGAATAAGATGAAAACCATAAAGCAACAAGTGCACTAAGTTTACTTACCTCGGTCAGGCATCTTGAACCATATACGCTTAACCTGTGGCTTGTCCACATTTGAGGCCTCCTCGCTTGAACGTTCACGCTTTGTCAGCTTCGACTTGGCCTTGCCAATGGTCTCTTTGATGACCCGTTCTGCTCTTTTTGCAGGTCAAGGCACATCGTCTGGTTCCAACCCCACACTATCACATGTGTGGATTAAGGTACCAGATGATCCCCCTGTCGTGATAAAGACAGATTCATCAATTCCCTCGAGTGCATCCTGGGACTTGGCTGTTTCAAACAAATGGTTGATCCACGGGTGGGATAATTGACCTTGGTCCCGTAGAACATACTTGTTGTCTGCACGAACCACCAGAAACTCAGCTAAGCAGCGAAGATAACCAGCAAAGAAGGTGAAAGTAAAATGAGACTGTGCCTCGACATTCGAGCGCAATCGCACTATCTCTTTGTGCAGGCCCGACAACAAAAATTGGGCCCAGTTATAATGCATGTCAGTTTCTAGGACGGTTTGCATAATACGTACAGCTTCGACCCCAAGACTCCACACCTGTGAAAGGGATTTAGGGAATACCCGTGCCCTAAATAGAGGATATAATTCATTCACCTCCTCAACCTTTGCTTTCCCCTACATAGGGAATCCTTTTGCGCCCTTGGCAATGCCCAACCAGTCCTCTAATTCACGAACCGTATGGAGCTTTTTATGAGCCCTGTCCAAAACTACATTTATACCATCTGCCAGTACACCAAACAAGTTCAAAAAGAATTTAGGAAATAGATGAAAAGCTATCTTAACACCCTTAATCCAAGTGCTGTATTAAGAGACAGACTCGTTGAAGGAATCCACGATCCCAATCATTTCTGCTATTGACACATCAGGGCTTGGGGTCGTAAAGAGCTCCATAAGGCTAGCATCGTCTAAACAATGAACGATGGATGGCGGGGCACGAGTGCGCAACCATTTTTGAGCCTTTCTAACCTCCTTGAACTTCATTGATAGGGTAGTCTCAGTTCGTCCGGTTGCGACAGGGTCTCCGCCAGGAGGAACATCAACTGTAGATATAATTTGAAATCATTATATCAGTATAACCCCCCAAAAGTCGAACAAACACATTAACACATCTAGAAAATACTATCATTTACCTTCAGTTGTGGACTTAGATGTGCTACCCAAGTCAGAGTCATGAGGAAAGATTGGTCCCTTATGTGACCAATCCCCATGCAACCATCCACGAGATTGGCACATTGCAAACGCTCTAGAGAACCGTTTGTGGAAGTGGACGATATCACCCTTTGTTTGAGCTAATATAGCTCCACAAAGGGTGGGACCCGCCATAAATGTCTCTAAAGCGGTGCGAGCTAGAGCAAGCCCATCATCCTCAACGCATGTTCTGTCTGGGTTAACTTTAGGCCTACAAACGAACGGATGTCAAAACAGAAGCAAATGCCAAACAGAAAAAAGAAACAACAAACTTAAACGGTCCTACCTATCCACCTGGTACACTATGCTAGGAGGATTCTGGAACAGCATGTGCACACACGCGGCTAAAAATAGGGTGTTGTTGAGATAGTCCTGCCCTCGCGGCAATTGAGCCCACACGTGCACTAGCGGGCGTGTAGACCTGGGTCTGCTGGAAGAACTATCTGAGGCTACAAGCGGCCCCTCGTTGATGTCTTCCATGAAGATCGTGACACCCTCTGCAGCTCCCAGCAACATTGCATTAAGCACGCTCCGTGCCACCAGTTTACTTAGGCGCGACCAGATAACCACTTTGAACCTGTCCAGCATGAAAGCGAGGAATTCACACGCCCCTTTCATGAACCAGACCCCATTGTTGTCAACAATCAGATCTGGGGTAGGTTCATTAGCCTCAATGGGGCCAAACCATGTCAGTACTCCTACTAGCTCAACCACTAAGAGAAAAGGTTCAGTGTCTCTGCAAGCAACCGAAATGCCACGGTAGATCAGCCATACATGAAAAGTAGATGAAACAACAAACTTCCATGTTATAGGCCAACACTTAGAAAAAATTACAAACCATTCATGCTCAGCGTATACGCTATAGAAAATCATCAGCGTATACACTATGAAACCGTTTACAGTCAGCGTATACACTGTAGCAAACAGTCAGCGTATACGTCGTGGAAAATAGTCAGCGTATAGGCTGTGCAGATCACCAGCGTATACACCGTGCAAACAGTTTAAGCTAAACACTATGCAAATAAGTTTACGCTGAAAACAATTCACACCATACGCCAGGAAAATAGGACTATGCTGAACCCCACTTGAAAACAATTAACTGTTCACGCTCAGCGTATACACTGTAGAAACCCTTAGCATATACACCATAGAAGTCTTTAGCGTATATGCTGTGTAAACAGTCTACGCCGGACACTGTAAACGATCTACGAACAGTCAGCGTATACGCTGATAAAATCGTGTACACTTCATGCTAGTAAAATTTGTTTACGCTGTGCATTAACGAAAACTGATTACGCTACAACCAACTTAAGCTACGTGCAGTATACGCTCTACGCTGTGAACTTACGCTCGGCGTATATAAACCCTCTACACTATCTGTCTACGCTAGGCGTATATGCTAAGAAAATTTTCTACGCTAACTTTCTACACCTAGCGTATATGCCGGAACCCTCTATGCTGACTGTCTACACTAAGAAACTGGTATAGATGGAAATAACTAACAGAGACAGGATCAGAGCCTACCTGTGTGATGATCCAAGCCACAATGGAATCCTCAGCCTAGGCAGACACTATAGCATGGCCTCACTCTCCTCCCCGAAGGTCAGGTCAGGTCCCTTCCTCCCCTGGCCTTCCGCTTCCTTGCTTTTGCCCATCTCGGCGTCCTCTACGCTGGGATTGATAGGTTTATGCTGAGGGTTGAAACCATTTATGCCTACGCTGAGCCTCTACACCGAGTTGGAGTCTCTACGCTCACACTGAGTTGGGACATCAACACTGACGCTTCGACCTCTACGCTCTACGTTTACGCCAGGGTTTGACCATTTACGCTTATGCTCAGGGTTTGGTTGCCTACGCTTACGCTAAGGGTTCAGTCGCTTACGCTTATGCTGGGTCTTCTACGCTTACGCTCGAGATTACGCTTCNATATTTAATATAAAACAAAAATTATTACATCCTGGTTCCTCTGTAAACCCAATTTCAAATATTCACACCGAACATTCCAGCGTAAACTCTCTTGTGTACAACATTCGGCCCGATATGGCCTTAAACTGCCATGATGGCTCGGTATGGCCTTAAACTACCATGACGGCCCGGTATGGCCTTAAACTGCCATGCGTCCCGGTGTAATGATAAACCACCATCATGCATGTACACACAATTTAAGTTGCCAAAGAACATGGAACAATACCCATTAGCTCATTCTTCTCTCTATTTATTGCCAGGAGCAAGCCTGATGGACTGCCAGCATTTAGCTGCACCGTTATTCATTGATGGACCATATGGAAAAATTTCAAGGGACATCGACATAAATCTCATCCACTTAAATTTATCAACGGACGATGCAGTCATAGCCTCAACACAGCAAACGATAGATAACTAAAAATGTATGACAAAGCCCCTTGACATAGAAGCTGAAAACATCATCGAAGACCCGTTGACCGAAACACCCATCACCATGCCTGATGGAGAAATTAAAATATTAAAACTAAGCACATTACTACAACCTCAACTAGCCAAAGACATACAGGATGTGCTCAGGGACAACATAAAAGCATTCGCTTGGTCTTACACCGACATGCCCAGGTTAGATCCTTGAATCGTTCAGCACAACATTATCATTGACCCAAAATTGAGGCCAGTGAAGCAAAAAGCATGAAAAGTTAAACCCAAGTTGGCATTGGTAGTTCGCAATGAGATCACCAAACTTTATCAAGCTGGTTTCATTCGAGCTATCGATTACACCGATTGGGTATCCAACATGGTCATTCTCCCGAAGAAGAACAGAAGCATTCGCTTATGCATTGACTTCTGGGATCTAAACGTTGCAACTATAAAAGATGATTTTCCCCTACCCAGCATCGATCAACTTGTCGACTCGACCGCTGGGCACACCCTATTATCTTTTATGGATGGCTTCTCGGGATACAACCAGATACGTATTAACCCAGAGCATCAGCTCCGGACTACCTTTATGACACCATGGGAAACATTTTGTTACACAATGATGCCCTTCGGTCTCAAGAACGCTGGAAGGGCGATGACATTCATCTTTAGCGATTATATGCTACACTCGCTCAATGACTACGTGGACGACATAGTGGTTAAATCAAAGACATCGGAACAACATGTACAAGATCTTCACCTAGTACTAAAACATTGTTTAAAATATGAGCTGAGACTTAACCCAAAGAAATGCATCTTCAGCATCAAAATAGGTAAAATGCTTGGATTCATAGCCTCAGAAGCAGGGATACAAGTAGACCCCGATAAAGTTAAGGCCATAACAAACTTAAAACCACCTAGCAACCTTACTGAACTTTGAGGACTACAAGGTAGATTACAGTTCATCAAACGTTTCATAGAAAAATTAATAGACAAATTAAAACCTATGAATCACTTGTTGCGCAAGAACGTCTATTTTGAATGGACTCCACAGTGCTAAGAAGTGTTCAATAATATTAAAATGGCACTTGCCTGAATGCCCATGGTTTATTCATCTCAAAATGATAAACCATTTTACATCTACCTCGCAACTTCGGATTCATCAATCACGTCTATGCTTTGCCAGAAACAAGATGATGGAACTGAAGTCCCTGTCTATTGCTTAAGCCATGCATTAGTTGCCCACAAAAAAAGGTATAATGAGGTGGAGAGGTCATGTTTAGCCCTAGTCTTTTCTCTAAGGAAATGGCAACATTACCTCTTCCGTAACCAGGTCAATATAATCTGCAAGGATAACGTGCTCAAAGCAATTACAGGAAACATTTACGAGTCAAGCAGGATAGCCCGTTGAAAAGCCATGATAGTTGAATTTAACCTACACTACATAGCGCAATCATCAGTTAAGGGTCAAGCCATAGCAAATCAAATGGCCACGGCACCAACGCACGATCGAGCAATAATAGAGCCAGAATTCCCGGATGAGAATATAAGCGCAATAGACATAGTGCCTAATGACTACAATGCCATTCTAAACTTTGATGGAGCATTCACCTCTCAAAGGGGAAGTGCTACCGCTGTCATCACCTATCCCTCCGGGGAGATCAGACCCTTTGCTTATCGTTTCAACTTTCACTGTACCAACAACATAGCAGAGTATGAAGGTCTCCTTAGAGGTCTTGTGGTAGCACTGGCTTCAGACATCATACGACTTGTGGTTAGAGGAGATTCACAACTGGTTTTGAACCAAGTTATAGATATTTATACATGCAAGGCACAACATTTACAACCATACTGTGACTTGGCAAAACACTTAATGAGGCGATTTGAAAACATCGATGTGCAACACGTCTCTAGAAACGACAATACCATCGCAAACACACTAGCCACATTAGCATTAAACATATCGCATGACATGTTCCATACACTACCAAGCTCCATAACCAGTTGTGCCGAACCAATAACTGATGCCCTTGATACGTTGCCAATAGCGTCCGTTAGTACAACACACGCGATAGAATGGTATGATGATATAAAAGAGTACCTTCTACGTGGTGAAACACCACAACACTTAATGAACGCACTAAAAGACGCGGTGCAAAAGCGTTCTAGGCAGTACGTACTGGTAGGGGACACACTGCGTCGCTGATCCTATGAAGGCATATTGCTAACATGTGTTGGTAATACTGATGCCCAGACCATCGTTGAACAAGTACATGACGGACTATGCAGAGGACATATAGCACCAAAAGCAATGGCAACAAAGATAAGACACTTAGGCTATTATTGGCCACACATGGAGTATGACTTCCTTTCCAAGGCTAAAACATGTAGTACCTACCAAAGACATAGTAATCTAATCCATGTCCCACCAAATGAGTTGCATACGGTGCAAATCACATGGCCCTTTCAAAAGTGGGGGTTGGACCTTATCGGACCAATAACACCCTCATCTTCTACAGGGCATAGTTTCATCATAATCACAACAGAATATTTCACGAAGTGGGTAGAAGCTATGCCCCTTCGAAGGACCACATCTAAACATGTATGCAACTTCATTCTCGAAAATATTGTAACTCGTTTTGGCATTCCCATGACAATCATCACTGACCACGGGCCACAATTTAGCAGTGCCGAAACCAAAACCTTCTGTGAAAGCCTGGGGATCAAAAACTCGTTTTCATCCCCTTACTACCCTCAGAGAAATGGGCAAGTAGAGGAAACAAACAAAACCATCATCATAATACTTAAAAATATGCTTACCCAAAGTAAGAGAAGATGGCACGAACAATTGGTATATGCATTGTGGGTATATTGCACTACACATCGGACTTCAACAGGTAAAACGCCATATAGCCTTGTTTACGGTTCAAAAGTTGTTTTACCTCTAGAATTGTAGGAACCATCTTTAAGGATCACACTTTTCGGACTCCTCGACGAAGGACAAAACAATGACTTGCACATCATTGACCTGGACTCAGTGGAAGAGAAATGCATACGTGCACTCGGTCAGATCGAATGGTACCAAAAATAGCAACGACAACGCCATCGGCACAACATTCATAAGTGTCCCATCACAGAAGGTGACCTGGTACTTAAAGTCATTCAGGAACACCCGGAAAAATTCTTAGCCAACTGGGAAGGGCCTTACTTGGTCACCAAAGCATACGATAACGGAGCATTCAAGTTAGCTGATATGGAAGGGCATGAGCTTGCAAATCCAACCAATCACTCATTCCTGAAATCATTCCACGTCTAAACATAGTTAGGTATGTGCGAGTCCTGGCATCACGACTATAAACTGATACCACAGCTCATCTTGGAATCATGACAGTAAACTAATACCATAGAACAGTCCTGACATCACGACTATAAACTGATACCACAACTCATCCTAGCATCATGATGATAAATTGATACCACAGCTTGTCTTGGCATCATGACGATAAATTGATACCACACAGTGTCCGCAATGACGATAAACTAGCACCCGTCTGGCACGACAGTAAACTGCCATAGTCGCACTCACTAGAGTCCGCTAAGACTATAAACTGGTTTGCCTCTTCACGGTTTGCTAAGACTAGAAACTGGTAACATACCGTCCACCACGATGCTAAATGGGAAATGTCCAATGGGTCATGACATAAAACTAACCCATGATAGTCTGCTAAGACTATAAACTGGCAAGTTCATCTCTAGTTCCTCAATGGTTGCATTCAAACTTCATCAGAATCGCTGCATCGCTCGCCATCAAATGATCCTACCAACATTTCTGCCATTCATATATAGTGCCTGAAATCTCTTCCAGTGCCATTGTTCCATCCGTAGCTGTTTAAGTCTAAGCTCGCATATTCACTCATGGTTTTCTTGTCTCCTTGGAGTTTTTTTTGCAGGATGACACTCAAAGGTTTTTGCACAAGAATGCACTTTGTCATAAGCAGCAAGGTGAGGCAATGTTCATAGCACACGTGGCAAGACTTGATCAAGCCATTCACTAGTACATCCCCATTTCCCAGCACATTCCCTATCTATTCATCGACATACTCTACTCAGCCACACCTTTGATACACCCAGTACACTCAAAACTTTGAACATGTTGTTGCGCACTGTAACACTTTGAAGTAGTTGCAACACACAACATAGCACTTGAGCATGAGTACAAGATCAAAACAAAGCTTCTTCAAAAAAGGAAGATAGAAAACACAAAAAAAAAAGAAAAAAAAAGAGACCCTTGGCACTTTCCATACAAGCCCCAGGTGGGAAGGCAGTTGTCTTAAAACCAAGTGCTCATGTCTAAAATAATCAAGAAACATCTCGTTGCATAGCTTTGGCTCTCCGCCAACAGGCTCCCCCTAAACACCACACAAGGGCTTTGTTCCTCCAAAGAATGCAACATATCATCACGTGGCTTTGGTCTCACCAACAAGTCCTCTTGGACACTAACCAAGAGTCTCGTTTAGCCAAAGGACGCACATTGCATGTCTTGATTCCGAGTCTGCTAAACAATGGATATTGACAAGGACTAGCATGATACACACTAGAGCATCCACTTTACCAAGCACAATCCCTTGGTCAGTTACCAATCCCCACAATCTCCATTTTCCTACCAACTACAAATTTCACTTTCCCAATCCTATGTACTACGGAACACGGTGCGATGATGTCTAGTCAGGTGGCAAAGGACAAAGTCTTTATCGAGTTGCTTGTGGTATTTTGCACTTCTTTTTCAACGCTTCTTGGGTCGATTCCTCCAAGTGTCAACAAAGAGGGGCCAATGAAACACCACAAAATTTTGAGCTTAGTACTTTTCCAACAAGAAGTAGGTCCCTGCGATCCACAGACGACCACGTCTACATCCGATATCAAACATGGCAACTTCGGAGATCAGATACTTAATTTTCACTAAGTATGCATTCTTAGCATATACGCCCAGCGTATACACTCAAGTTCATATCAGCGTATACGTCCAGCATATATGCTTGACATTCCTAGCATATACGCCCGACATTCTCAGTGTATACGCCCAGCGTATACGCCCGATGTTCACAGTGTATACGCCCAGCGTACACACCTCACAAGTACGTTCAGCTTGTACAACTGACGTATATGCCCAGCGTGCAATCCCCGAAGATGGCACAGAAACAGCATGGCAGAGCAAGACTTGATACAAGGCAACAACCATCGGCGTATATGCCCAACGTATACGCCCAGCAACCATCAGCATATATGTCCCAGGGGGGTGTATATGCTCAGCACATCAAGCATATACGCCCAGCGTATACGCCCAGCGTATACGCCCAGCACATCCAATGTATACGCCCAGAGTCTACGCCTGCTTGATACAGCGTATACACTCTACAAATGTAACATACTGTACACTTGTAAATTTCATTCTTTCGCACCCGGTCAACACGCCATGTGTCACCCAACCCGAGTCTAACATCAAAACCTGTATAAAAGCTCCAATTTTTCACTAGATCCAGGGTCGGTTGGGGGAAAATTCGGAGAGCAAACCAAAGCAGAGACGCTGAGAACCATAGCAAAGAACCTTGCACGCTGGACAACCCTGTACGCTAAGCATACAGCCTCTATGTTGTGCCTACAATGTGAACTAGCCCACAGTCATCTCTGCATTCACTAGGGCTTTTCGTCCACCTTGTGTCAAAGCCACAACTGCGTTAGACCGGTGCATTGTAACTCTCATTTTGAAATGCTATTGTTACATTTTCTTCCTAAAATCTATTATAGTTTTCATTAATTGTTGCATGTTCATTGGTTACGCTGTTTTATGTTTACGCTCCGTTTACATCAATTACGCTGTTTACACTCTATTTTGCATCTTTCACGCCATTTACGTATAACCCAGCGTATAACACCTGAGTGTACATTTGGCGAAATCCTTGCCTGATCCGCGTGTAGACCACTCAAGGTACTCTACCTTCATTCATTCCAGCTCGCCCTCAAGCGAAGGTAGGGTCTTCTGTGCATGTCCGGTGATTCCCCGGTTTCTGTTTCCATCTAGCTGGAGACCGACGATTTCGGACGGTACAGTATTGTATCAGAACTAGCAGCCTTGAGATGCTTAACCTCTTCTGTAAGGGTCTGAATGAGTTGGAAGACTTGGTCCAGCCCAGTAGATGACGAGGTCATTTGTGAAAAGGCAGGAGGAGTCACATCGGGTGACGTAATGACAGTGACAGCTTGGCTGATGGTCGGTGCTATTGAGATGGTCCTTGCAGGCAATGTCGCTTGTGGCATCCACCATCAGGTAGTTGGTGCAGATGGGGCGATCACCGTTGGCTGCACTATTGGATATGCTGTTTGTGTAACCGAGGGCACAGGTAGTGGTCCTGCAACTAGGTTTAGCACTTGCGGAACTTGGCTTTAATGATAGGGATGATGGGGCATTTGCGTAGGATGCGCAATGAGAGGCATGTTTGGAACCCACCATGTTTTAGTGGCAGGCCCAGTCATGTTAGTCAGGATGAAGGTGGGTGTTGTAGGTAGCTGTGACGTAGGTACCACGTGCACATGCGGTGGCCTAGGTGCAGGTGCACGATGAGATGGATTAGGTAATTGCACCTACTGAGGAATGATTTATGGCAGACCATCACTTGGAAAGATGGTTGAAGAGAGAAAATGTAGGTGAGGTGAGTGCAAGACTCAATTAGTATTAGACAGAGTCAAGGACGTGGTAACCATGAACAACGGATTTATGTGGAACGTCGTGGAGGGAGGGGCCATGGCAAAATCAGCATGACCACCTCCTTCAGAGTGAGAGTCTAGATCATCTTGCCTGTCATGAAGCATTTCATCACGAAACAACTCCTCTAGTTGTTCTGGTGACATCTTAGCCATTAGCATTTGATCCAGGATCCACTTTTGCTGATCTGTCAGGGGTATAGTGGTGTTAGGTGAAGGAATAAATTCCTTCCCGTTATAGTACATGAACTCGTACTCTTGTTTTTCTTTGAGTTCTTGTGGATACATAGGCAGATTTGCTACAAGTTTAGCATAGAGGAAATTGTATTGTTCCTTGTGCTGGGCATGTCCCTCAGGCTCTTTGTTTTGAAGCCTGAGAGAGCAGCGTGGTCGCATCAGACTAGTTGGCAGCTCGACGATAAGAGGCGTGACGTGCATGGTCCAAGGTTTCTCTAGGTTGGCAGTGTTAGCAGCGGTAGTTGATGTAACCATTTTCTACACGATTCGGAAATAGTGGTGATAAGGATAAAGATTATGATGGAAAAGGCAAACTAAGATAATAATTGGGGCTTTCTATCTTGTAGGATTCCAAAGGAATCGTCGAAGTGACCGATCTGCACCACACAATCCCATAAACAACCTTGGAGGTATTACGTTTACGTTGATTGACAATGGGTACAGATAGCTTACAAGACTACCCGTAAAATGTGGATCAGATATGAAGGCCCTCCTTCTAGTACCAGAAAACTGTAATGACAAAAAACGTCGGTCATTGGAAATACCGAACGAAAGTCCGTGTACACAGTTCTAACCCTGGATCCATGCGAGCATCGTGCTAGAGAAAAAAAATGAATCCGAGGTGCCCTAAACGGTCTTGTCAATTAGACAAGGACTTACTTGATCAGTAAATTTTTTGTGATATTTGGATGATAAAATGATGGTTCTTTACAAGAAGATACAATGTTATTAATTTCGAAGATGATTGAAAACAATGTAATTAATTTAAAGCAATTTGCGAGATTTGTGTAACTAAGGAACAAGAGATTAGATTTAGAGCACAGGCGATCCCAAGATCTGGGATTCAGCTCACGAACCAAATATATTAGATACAATGATTACAAGTAGACTTTGATTTAAGCGAAGTACATGCCAACAACAAGAAAGTTGTTCAAAGATGAAGCAAGCAAAGGTCGATCTACCTTGTTCTAGCAGGTTTGGGTACAAGGAGGTTGGTCCCGAAGTAGAATGTCCATCAAATAGCTATTTCTGACCAAAGGTTCTTGCCACTCATCTTCAATGCTCTTGCAATTACTAATCCCCTTTGTTCCCTTGTCAATCCTTGCTAAAAGTTGCCAAACATTGCCAATGGAAGGAAAGAATTGCCCATAGAGAAAATCTGTTAATATTAGGAGAAATTTTTTGCTAACCCCTTGATCTTTATCGATTGGGGTATTTATAAGACTAGGGTCAGGAGAAAAATGTGGTTTAGATGACACATCCTGAACCTACAAAATGCCATTAACTTACTATGCTTGTTGTTGAAGCTTGCAGTGCCACGCTGTATTACGCTTTGAGACGTAATACATCGTAAACCACTCTTGCTTGGAGTTTTGGTAACAAACTATTCTTAGATTACGCTGCGATACGCTAAAAAGCGTATTGTAGCATCTGAACTGCTGATGTTTGAATTGTGCTTTGTTGTTGTTCGCATTACGCTGTGTTGTACTAAATTACGCATCATAGCGTAATTCAGCATAAAATAGCAAAACTGCTAAAATTTGAAGTGTTGTCGCCGCACTTCCTCTATTTCTGATCAATCCTTCCAGGGTTTATTATGCCACATTGTGTAATGTAGCATAACAGGCCCCTTAGTCTAAGAAAGAAAACTTGCTGAAATGCGCGGCATGCTGCGGATTGTTGCCTACACCTTAGGACTTTTGCTGGGTCGTCGAAGTCTTGAATTTTGCCATTTCTGTTATTGTGATGAACTGCCTTCTGTCATTATGTTGCGTAACGCGACATTACGCTGTGTCGCGTAATGTAGCGTAATATGCCAAAAGTTAAGATTTTTGAAACATAGAAAACTTGCAAAATTACAAGCTTGTCGCTGTGCACCCATCGCCTAGTTTTGTCTTTTGAAATTTATTTTTGCTGTGTTGCACAACGTGGCGGGATAGACCTTTAACTGAAAAGGGAACTTGCCATGCTGCGCCTTGTCATGACTCCTTGCTTGAATCGCCAAATTCTACTGAACTGTTAAGGCCTCGAAATTTTTATGGTGTTTCACTATCGACACTTAGAAAAATTTTGCAAATTGGCTATTTGTGTTGAGCGTAGTCCTAGTATGGGGAGCATAGGCTAGACACATATGAAAAATTTTTAGTTTCTTACTTTGTGAAGACACATAGCCAAAATTACAAGAAATGAGTTCTATGGGTTGACTACACTGACTATGCTACAAAGCGTAGTCCAAAAAATGGGAGCATAGTCCAACACTTAGAAAAACGTTTCCTTCTGTCAACACTTAAATAAATCTATAGTTGAGTTACCAAAGCTTGAATTTTTGTGGTGTTTCAAATCTAGGTTCAAGCAAAAATGGGAGTTAGGGCAGGGGCTTAGGCAAGCATTATGATGATGATAAACTTGATGATCATGACCATGACAAGAAAAGAGAAGGTGATAGACACCATGGTGGTGAAAATCCTCCTTCCTCTTCATCCTCTTCATCTACATCTTCTTCTTCCTCCTTTCAATTTGATCAAAACTACAAGGGACAAAATTGTGATGGAGGTGAATGGCAGGACAATGGTCATATGCCCTGTCATGACCAAAGGAATATCAAGGAAGATCATAGGTATCATTCAAATCATGATGATGATGAGCCTTTGCTTGCAACTTGAACTATGTTGAACATCATAGAGGTAGTCAAAATTCCAACCAAGCATGTGAAAGATACTAGAACCAAGAGGTTGGATATGAACAATATTCCTAGATTTGAGGGAGGATATAAATCAAATCCACAAACCCACCTTCAAACCTTTCACAATGATTGTGCCTTGCAAAATATAGAAAATAATTAGCAAAAACTTAAGATGTTTCCCAAGACACATAAAAGAAGCTAAAAGTTGGGACTACTCTTTGGAGCTAGAATAAATCTATAGATGAAGTACGATGCTTAAGTTGTTTAATGATAAATATCAAACATACTCTAGAGTGTCCATTTTGAAAAAGAAAATCCAAGGTTGATGATAAGGAACACATGAATCCTTGGATGCAACTATGGGTAAGTATTATTCCTAGCAATAATAAACTTATTATCCAAGTGGAGATCCACCATAATCATATGAGTAGTATCATTAGTGGTAGAACCCACAGTCATGGGGGATGCCACCACCAAAGTAATAGTACCTTTACAAACAACCCAATCTATATGGGTACTATGTTCAATAGCCCATGTCTCCATGTCACTTTTCCAATCATGTTTCCTTCTAGCATCACTCTCACCCTTTAGAGTATTACAGAACTCATTCTCCATTTTCTATAGAAAAATTCCCCTAGCCTTATCATCCTTCTCATCTTATAACACATGTTCCTACACCCTTAACTCAATTACCACCTACTCCATCAATGTAGGATGAAATTCCTGCATAGCTACAACAATGTAACACTACTAGGGCTATTAACTTACAACTAGCTCCTTAGCCAAGTGGTTTGAAACCTAGACCTAGGAAAAGGTCATTCTTTCAAATCAATAGCCCTACAAAGCCCTCACTAAATCATGTAGCTAATCACCTTATGTTTCCTTCATCCTCTACATCCATTTCTTTCAAGAACCCTTTAAACCAAATGCCTCCCAAGATTCGCATTGTCATGTTAACCCATGTTGCATGTGATTGGATGAAGGATGACAACCTTTATAGGAAAAGAGATGATCTTGGAAGTCGTCTCTGTAGCAACCAAAAATGTCAAAGCTTGGAATGGTCCACCAAGAGGTTTGTAGTGCACATAGTTTAACCCTATGTCTATGTGAGGGCCTGCTAGAGGTAGAGATGGGATGCCTAGAATTACAAAATGTGATGCTAAAACAAATGCTAGGAGTTTGCATGATGTTTGCAATGTTCATGATGTCAACTAGGGCAAGTATAGTTTAGGTTTCTGGTGTAAAAAAAAGGTGCAAACATGTAATTATGTGTAGAAAATAGCAAAAAATGCAAGAGAAAATGCTAAGAATTGCATAGGAAGTGAGCGAGAGAGAAAGCAGCACTACCCCAAATGGGGGGAGCATAGTTAACTACAAGAAAGGAGGTACATGGTGTACAAACATGCATAGTAGGCAATGTAGTCATGGTCTCAACGTGTTTGGACGATGAAGATTGATGTCCACTATGAAGTCTATGCCTAGTAGATTGGCTACCATGGTGTCCTATGGGCCACTGTGGTCTACGATGTGCTGCGATGGTGTGTAATGGTGCCAAGTGCTAGCTTGGAGTTTACAAAAATGCCAAGTATGCTTGAAAGAAAATATTGCTAGGAATTCCAATGTTTAAATTTTCCAACCCCTAAAATAGAGCATTGGGGTATTTATAGGGTTATGGTTGCCATGAATTATAGAGTAGGTACCACATGGAAGAGAGGTAGTTGGGACTACGCTATATCCAACTACACTTCCACTGAAGAAAATGGTGTTCTGCTTGTGTGCTCCAATGGATCCTATGAGACTGCAAACTATGACTACACTACCCAAACTACATGTGTAAGTACCAAGAATGCTGAAATGTACCTAAAAATAATGAAAAATAGTATAGTTTTGGAGACTATGCTCTGGGACTACACTATACACTTTCTTGAGTGGCGTTCAACATAGGTAAAATTTTGGGATGAATAGGGGATGCAAAAGAAATACAAATTGCTAGTTGTGCTTGTTAGAGGTATGTTAGAGCTGAGATGAAGGCTAGTGTTATGCTCTAGATGCTTCTAGAGGTATTTTTTACATGACTATGTTGACTACACTGTAGAGCATAGTCTTAATACTTAGACAAATTTTGCAAAACTTAAGCTTACTACACCCTAGAGCATAGTCTTAGTAGTGAGAGCATAGCCCTAGTAGTTAGAAAAATTTTGTAAAACTTGATGTCTCCATGCAGACTACGTTGACTATGCTCTGGAGCATAGTAGGAAGTGCAGTAATAGCAATTAGAAAATTTTCCAAATTGTTTCTTCCATTGCAAGCTAGCTTGATAGATTTTGGCTTGACACTTAGGAAAATTTGGAAAACTAGCCACTTCTATGCTAACTACGCTCTAGAGCATAGTCTGGGTAGTGGAGAGCATACTCCCAAACATAGAAAAATTTGCAGCTACTATCAACACTTAGAAAAATCTTGCAAATCTAGTCCTATGTTGCAAACTACATTGACTATGCTCTAGAGCATAATCCTAGTAGTGGAGAGCATAGACCTAACACTTAAAAGAAATTACCTTGTGTTGACACTTAGGAAAATTTACAATCAAGACATGATGGCCCAAATTTGGTAGTGTTTCATTGGTCCCTCTTTGTTGATGTCTAGAGGAGTGGCCCAAGAGACATTGACAAAGAATGATAAAACATCATAGCAGGGTTGGCACCAACATCACTTGTCAGTACTTGATTGGATGTCACTTAATCATGCTCAAGAGTGCTAAGGGTAATGGTATGTTGGAGGTAAAGGATGTAGGAAATGTGCTAAGGGATAATAGGGAAATGAAATGCAAATAATGTGTGATGCTAAAAGATGTAGAGTTAGCACGACTAATGGTGATCATGGTACTAGGGTGGCTTGTCACCACAATGGTGATCCCTCATTAGAATGCTTATAAGAGAGTCAGCATCCATGGCACCAAGACTACTTGCCTCTAAAATTCTAACCTCTCATAGGAGTGCTTATGAGAGAGTTAGCGCAGATTCAAGGTTAGACCTATTATGAAATTGTAGCTCTACTAATTTTTACTTAGGAAAATATTTTGCTCCATTTTCCCTCCCTTTTTTTTGGGCTATGAGGCCAACCTACTTTGGGTTCTACACATTGTGAAATTCTAGCTGCAGGATGCTTTCCATCAGGTGGACTAGATGCCACCTAGTGGACTTTACTTTGAAGCAACCATGTCATGTCTATAGGATAGGTGTTTTCTCCCTAGGATGAGTTGCATTACATCTGCTTAGTCTTTAACCAGCCCATAGAAGCTCCCCATAGGATGAGTTGTGTTACATCCACCATGGGTTCTACGGTTGACTTAGAGGATGCCATGTGCATCGAAGAGGTTTTCAAGCTTGATGATGTAGGGAAAGGTGGAGGAATGCAAGGTACAAGGGGTAAATGCAAGTAGGCTATAGTGGTGTTAATAGGGATGTGCACTCTTGAGTGGCTTGGCTAGTCCAATCATGCACTAGAGTAATGTGGTGACTTGCTACTATGATGAGATGTGTCTCTACATGACCATTTTCAGGGCTTCATTCTATAAACACAACATAGAGAAAACAAGAAACAATCACATAATATGATAGGCAAGTAAACTATTGGATGAGAGGGTGTTGCAAATGCTACAATAGGTGAACCAATTGCAATTTTCTAAAAAGCTACAGGTGAACTAGTTGCTAGGGCAATGATGCTATGGGTGCTTGAGACTCCATGTCACTAATAAGAGCCCAGAAGACCAGGAACATGGTAGGAGGCCATGATGCTGTAAGTTCTCCCAACCCCAAGCAATAGAAAAAGCCCAAAAAAATTATCAAAATGATGAGGGGTCATAATGCTACAACTACTTCAAAGGATGTCCCAATGATAGAAACCCAAAGCACTAGTAAAATGCCTAAAGGTGGTAGTGCTATAAGTTCCACCTAGAGATAGTCGTGCTGCAAGTGCCACCTAGAGGGCACATCGATGATAGGAGCTTTGAAAGACCAGCAAAATGCCAAGGATTGGTAATGCTAAAAATGTTTTAGAGGCCTCTCCTAATGATAGAAACTCCATTATGGAATAGCAATGTCCCCACCCCATCCACAAGATGTTGATAGATGAGGGGGGTGGGGGGAGAGTTGGAACTATTCTCACTTACTTGTGTGTAGAACTATGTGTGGTGAACTACGAACCCAATTTAAGGTCTTAGTAGACCAGGTGCTTTACTAGTTTAAGGTCCTAGAAAACTATGAACCTAGTTTAAGATCCTAGTAGATTGTGGTGTGCTAGTTTATAGCCCCAACAAACTATTGTGCACTAGTTTAATGTTGTAGCAAATGTACTATTGTGCTAGCTTACCATCATGACCCAAGGATGATCTATGTTAGTTTATAGTCATGGTCGATGGTCTATGCTAGTTTATAGTCATAGTGGACTATCTATGCTAGTTTAGAGTCATAGCGGACTTGTGCTTACCTTGCTTTTTCAAGATGTGGTAATACATACTAGGTGTAGTAAGGCTTCAAATATGAGTGGTTCACTAAACTGGCAAATTTATTACCATCATTATTAGCAGACTTGGATGCTCCATTTTCATAGGCCTTGATGACCAAGAAAGGCCCTTCCAGATTAACTAAGAATTTTTTCTTGGATTCATGAACAGCCTCAAGGACTAGATCCCCTTTCTTGATTGGGCATTAATGTTAACTGTGATAGTGTTTTTGTCATTTCTTTTCTTGGTACCACTCAATGCGATCCAACATCTACATGTGCTCCTCATCTATTGAGTTGATGTCCATGATTCTCAACTCATCACTTTTTAAGCCTCATTGATGAAGCTTTAGAGGATGACATGAAGTGACAGGACCTACAATTCAAGAGGCAAAATAGCTTCAGATTCATAGACCAAACTATATGGCATCTTATCTATTGTTGTTTTTTGTGTTGTGTAGTAAGCCCAGATTGCATAGACTAACTACTCATGCCATCATCATTTGCTGCTACTAAGCATCCTTTTCATAACATTGACAATGACTTTGTTTGTGGCCTCTACTTAGCCATTCGCCTATGGGTAGTACAATGATGAGAAGGAATGTTTAATACCAATGTGCTCATAGAAGGCTTTGGTTTTAGCACTACTAAATTATGTCTCATTGTTCATGATGATGGTCATGGGTAAACCAAAATGGGTCACTATGTTATCAAGTACAAATTTGCAAACTTGTTGCGATGTTGTCTTCCTAAGGGAAATAGCCTCAACCCACTTGGTAAAATAATTGGTTGTAGTTATCATGAAGCTATGCCCTTTGGAGGACTTAGGCATTATAGGTCCAATGATATTCAACCCCCAACATTGAAAAGGCCACATGATCTACATTGTGTGTAGTTTACTTGGTGGCACATGCATTAAGTTGTCATGCCATTACAAATATCGCATGATTTAACCTTGGAGATGCAATCATGCTCCATTCAAGGCCAATAGTAGCCTAAGTATCTAATTTTCACCACCATTACCCTTGGTGCTATGTGGCCTTTACACAGTCCCTTATGGACTTGTTCAATGATCATTTGTGCTTCATTGTCGCTTATGCATGTTAAGAGTTTGCCATCATAGGATTTGCGATACAAGGTGCTATCTCCCATGATGATGTATTACCATGATTATTTTTTGCATTACATCCTTCTAGGAAATCGTTAGATGTTATGAAGGCTCACCCTATAGAAGGTATGCTTTAATTTCATCATAGCATTCTATTATGTGAATCTTACTAAGTATGGCTATGGATGCAACATCAATGGTTTGCATGATAGGCACAATGTAATCCACCATTGAGGTGGACAATGCATGAAACATTTCAAGTGTAATGTTTAAGACTAATGTTGCTAATGCATCAGCTATGGTGTTCTTATTGTGGGGGATATGATAAATATTAGCAGTTGTAAATTATTTAAGCAAGTGCTTCGCTAGGTCACAATAAGGTTGTAAATGTTGGGCTTTATAAGCATAAACCTTTGTAACTTGGTTGACTACCAATTTCGAGTTACCTTGGATTGCTAGGTTTTGGATTCCTAGGTCATGAGTTGCTAGGATACCCTGGAGGAGACCTTCATACTCCACCATGTTGTTGGTGCATGGAAATGAAAAACAATACATGAAGGGTCTGATCTCCCCTAGAGGGAAATGTGATAATGATAGTGGCACTACCTTCTTGAGATGTCAAAGCATCATCAAAGTGCAAGAGTACCTCAAAGTTATTAGGCACTTGGTTTATGCTACTAATATGCTCATCCAAAAATTTTGGATCAATTGTTACTTGATCGTTGATTGGTGAAGCCGTAAGTTGTGCAGCTATTGCTTGACCTTTCATTGAAACTTGTGCAACATAATGTAGATCAAAATCCACTGTTATTGCTTTCCATCATGCAATATGACTACTTTCATAAATGTTCATGGTGATTGCTCAGAGTATGTTACTCTTGTAGATGATGTTGACTTGACTATGGAAAAGATAGTGTCTCCACTTCTTGAGTGCAAAGACTAAGACAAGGCAATTCTTTTCCACATTGTTATACTTTGTTTCATAGGCAACCAATGCCTGGCTTAAGTAATATACTAGGACCTCTATGCCATCATCTCACTTTTGACAAGGTAAAGAAGCAATGGACGTGTCAGAGGTATCAAGGTAGATGTAGAAGGGTTTATCTCCTTGCAAAGGGTAGACCATTGGAAGTTGGGCAAGCTCTTGTTTAAGGTTGTTAAATGCCTCTTGGCATTGAGCCATGCAATCGAAGTGGACTCCATTTTTGAGCAAGTGTTGCATTGGCTGTAATTTGTTAGTTAACCATGCAATAAACTTGCGTATAAATTACAATCTATCCTACAACCCCCATAACTCCTTAAATTTAGCCGATGGTGCTCAGTTAATAATGGTCTTAACCTTATCGAGATCTACATGTATGCCTACTTTGGATACTATGAAACCTAGCATGTGACCCATCTTAACACCAAAAACATACTTCTTAGGATTTAACCTAAGTTCATGTTTTAGATAACATTTGAACATAAGGTCTAAACCATCTACATGGTTATGTGCTACTTTGAACTTAACTACTATGTCATCTATGTAATCATTAAGCAAACCTAACATGTAATCACCAAAGATGTACATCATGGCATGTTGATAAGTTTCTCTTTCATTCTTAAGTCTACAAGGCATCATGGTGTAACAGAATGTACTTTAAGGGATCGTAAAGGTAGTATTGAGCTAGTGCTCTGGGTTGATCCAAATCTAGTTGTAGCCTGAGGACCCATCCATGAAGGATAACAAGGCATGACTAGCTATGGTATCAACCAATTAGTCAACACTAGGCAATAAGAAATCATCTTTAATGGTCACCTTGCTCAAGTCCTAGAAGTCTATGCAAATAAGTATACTTCCATTTTTCTTGGGCATAACCACAATGTTGTAGACCCAGTCTATGTAGTCAATGGCATAGATGAATCTAGCTTTGTAGAGCTTAGTGATTTCATCACATACTACCAATGCCACCTTAGGCCTAACCTTACACACTTTCTACTTAACTAGTTTTATGTAAGGATCAAGGATTATGTTATGTTGCACTACATGAGGATCTAGGCCTAGCATGTCTTTTTAAGATCATGAAAATGTGTTATGTTATCGTTGAGTACTCTCGCAAAGTTCTAGGCATGTTGAGGCTCTAGCAAGGAACTAAGTTTTAATGCCTTTACCTCACCACTAGGTGTTGCTACAGGGATTTTGATGAGGGGATCCTCACTGACATTACTTGCCTTTAGATCTAGAGCTTTAACTAGATGGTCTAGCCAATCTACTAGTGACTCTACAAATGTTATGTATTTATCATAGGCTATGGGCTCAAGGTCTAGGCATTGTGGATCAATGCATCGCATGAGACCACCATGGCGCTTAGTTAGCACCAAGGGTGAGTGAACATGCATGTACGTAGTCATGTTGTATTCCAAGAAAAATCTTGCAAAAACAACAAGAAAAACATCAAGCCACACTTGTCTTAATTAAGTCATATGTGTAAAATGAAGGAAAACAATGCAATAAAAATTTTCCTATGTATGCACATGCATTGTTAAAGAAGGTAAGCATGTTGGTGCCAATTTTAGGCCTCAATAAGTCATGGGTGCTAGTTTAATATCTTAGCAGACCATGGGAAGCTAGTTTAAGGTCTTAGCATACCATCATATATGCTAGATGAATCATTTTGAGCAAGGCTAGGAGTACTTGGGAAGTGGAGTCAAACTAGGCATTCATTGGGTAGTAAGAAAAATTTAAAATTTTTCTATGTCTAGGAGCAGCTATAAAAATCAAAAACTTTTCTACGTTTGGGTGAATATGCTTTCACCCAACTACACTCTCCATTGCACAAATAGTGTTAACTGTAGTCTCAGGGTTGGTAAGTCATTAAGTTGTCCCAGGGGGTATAAAAGTACATTTCATCTTAGGTAAGTCTATCATTCTCAAAATTTGAAAATGCAAGGTTTCAAAGTGTACCGTGATCTATGAAGAACATAGTTACAACCAAGATGACTCGTCAAAGTGGACATCAGCACCCCGAACTGATGAACGTAGATGAGGGAGAACGATTACTAGGACAACTACAATAGGCACGCATGGAGGAGTAGAGGGCATCACTGTCTACTAGGTACATGGACTACACTCTTTCATTTTTCATTTTTTTCATTTCTACACTTGCTTCTTGCACTTGGAGTCTTGGGAGAAGATGTTGGTAGCACCTTGTCATCGTAGGGGCCACTACAACTATGGCTACTTTAGCCCCTGCAATAGAGAGAGGGCATGCATGAGCACAAAGGGGTTTTGTTGTGAAGGTTCCTTGACTTGTGGGGATTGGATATGCATAAGGATTTAAGGGTTTTTCTACATTTTTAATGGATAAGGATTTGTCATTGATGGCTAGGGATGGTCAGTTGCATGCGTAGGGTTAAAGGTGTGATGAGTTCATAGGTGGTAGGGTTTCCTGTAGAGTTTTTCTTTTGAAAATTTTTTCTATTTTGAATTGGGATAGGGATTTATGGTTTGGCAATGGTAGTAGCCAGAAGCCATCACCTGCAAGTTAAATGGTGTAGTAGGGGTTGCATTGTTTTTTTCATTTTTTGAAAATTTTCAATCTTCCTACAATGCAAGGTAGGGATTAGGGTTTGATGATTACTATGGGGAAATCACCTCCACGATAGAGGGTTTTGTAGCAAGAAATTTTGTAGATTTCTTTTGTACTTTTTGAAAAAAAATTTCTCTACATGTGAGGCCAAGATGAGGGCACCAGTGATGGCCAAGGTGACCTACTGTAGGGAGGGGTACAACAAGGGCTTGCCCTATAGATTCTTTTTATTTTTAAAAGCAAATGCATGAGCATGAGGCATGGATGCATTAGTGGCCATAAAGGCTATAGATGTTGTGGGGGTGTCATGTCCTATAGCAGTAGTGTGACTGCAAAGGCCATGGGAAGGAGGCACAATGTGAAGGATGCGTTTTGGTGTAGTGTTTTTTTTTTGTTTTTCTATTCAAAAATTTGGGGCTATGGCAAGGTGAAACAGAAGGGTAGCACCATGGTGTGTGTTTAATGATGTTGCTACAGATAGCATGGCCATGTCAAGCACATAGCACATGCTTCTCCCTATAGTGGTGGGATACATGGGGCATGCAAGGAGTGATGGAGAAAAAAGGGTGTTGTACAACACTAAAATGGTGTGCTAGGTAGTGGAGAAGAGAGTGTTGGGGTGACGGCCAAACCTTGATTCACTAGCAATGGCCAAGACTATGCTCCCATCTTGGAGGCACTCGTGATGCTAAGTGTTCATCAAAATGGCCTATCCAATAGTTAGTTTTAGTTTTTTTGCTATATTATACTAATTCATTAATTTATATTAACATGTGCTAACATTTTATGTTTGTAAATTAGAGGAGAGGGCTACTAAATCCATGGTGGTAACAATAGCAAAGGTAACCCCTCCTCAAATTAAGAGAGGGAAGAAAATAGGAAGTAGCTACACAAGGCTACAACAACCCTCCAATAGTTGGAGGAGGGGCTATTTCACCCTGACAAGGGTGATTTTAACCATCTTTTTGACAATGTATAGCTAGGTCACCTTCTTGCTCTCTCACCTAAGGGTCTACTAAGTAAGTCCTTTAGGTTGCCATCTGTTGTTGCTCTTTTGCTCTTGAATCTTTGGCTATTTAGTTGTTGCTTATTACATTGTTGTATCACAACCCTAGATGAGCCTACTAGTGGTCCAAAATCCACATTTACCTACCACATGAAGCCATGGGTAGAAATTCCTAACAAGTTTTCCTTCATGGAAGGCATCGTGGAGGACATGATTGGCCACCTATAATAGGTAGATCCTAAGTTTAGTATGCATATGATGTTACTTTTCTTATGTTGCTTTATCAATTTAATGCTTAGTGTCTAGCTAAACTTGATTTTCTTGTTGTATGGCAATAGGTTCTAAGCTTTACGGGGATCCAAGCCAAGTGGCTAGAGTGGATGTCATCCCTAAGTTTCCTTCTAGAGTGAAGTAGGTACCTCCTCATATATACGAGGCAATCAACAAGTGCATGCTTTCATGCATGAAGTCATTATGGGTCTACAAGCACTCAAATGAGCACCTATGGAAACACGTGCATGAACTTCAAGAGAGGGTGACAAGCCAAGACACCAAGATTGAGGACCTTCAATCCTAATATGATTTCCTAGTGGCTCAGTGATGGGAAGATAGTACCTGGCAAACTGTAGAGATTGATTATGCCAAGTACTAGTTGGCCATCCATGGCAAAAATGACACCACTAAAGAGATTATTGAGTAGCATCTATAGATGGATCTACTTACAGAGAAGAACCAGGATTGGAAGAACTTCAGTACCAAGGTGTATAAGTTGAGGAAGATGCAAAATAACCACAAACACCACTATCAACATGAGAAAGACATGTATCTTCAGTAGCTCAAAGAAGATTTTGTTAAATGCTACCACCATGAGATGTTTCTTAAGATAACCAACAAGAGACAAGCCTATGCATTATTTGCTTTCTATATAGTGGTTAGTGGTTCCCTAGAGATGCAAATTCTTACACCCTTAGGAGAGGCTTTGTCTACTACATTTTCCATGGAGTCACTTGCATGGACCTCCATGGACAAAGGCAAGTCCCTTGAGGGGGTTGGCTTTGGCTAGGAGGATTGGACATGGCTATTTGAGGTTGAGATCCTCCAACACTTAGAGGAGGGCCTTCATAGCTTGCCTCTAGACATGATCAATGTAGGACTCTCTTAGGTTAGTTTTTGTGTTTTTTTATGCTTTTCATGTTAGTTTCTACATCGTACATTTGCTTATAGGTTTGCTATTTTGTTGTTATTATGTTGTTAATGGGCACTAGGCAATGTTGCAATCTCTAGTAGCATAGTGGAGGAAGAAAGGACTCGACCCCCACCTAGTACCATTGGTTGAGCATATCCTAATGTAGCCCTATTGTTGGACATTTTTGCATTTTTGTGTATTTTTTCCCACATGTTGCAGATGACCAAGCTATGTACTATTATTTGTATGAGATGTAATGAATGTTGTTGCTATACATGGTGTATGCATTTATTTGCTATGTGCTTGATGCTAGTAATGTGATGAATTGACGTGATTGGCCCATTTCAAGCTAATGTTATTTTAAGGCCATTTCTGGCTATGATGATAGTTTTAGGCCATTCCAGGTTGTAGTGGTAGTTTAAGGCCATTTTGGGCCATGCGTTTGAAGTAAAAGTGTTGCTATTTTTAGGCCATGGTGGGTCGTGCGATGCTAGTTTAGGGCCATGGTGGGTTGTATGCTAGTTTAAGGCCTTTTTGGGCTATGTGATGCTAGTTTAAGGCCATGGCAAACCATGTACTTTTGCAATTTTCAAATTTTATGATTTTTATGTATTTTAATGTTTTGTAGGCTAACAACTACTAAAAAGTAAACTTAATAAGCAAAGGCATAAATTAAGCATAAATGCACAAATGAAAGAAATAAATGCATAATAAAGTAAACAATGTAGAATGAAAACAACCAAGATAAGCATTAATGTGTAAAAAAATGCAAATAAATGAGGTACACAGAAGTTAGGGGCAGGCAAGCACCTAGCACATATTAGACTAAGGGGATGCCTTGGTCACATAGTTGCTACCTAACCCGATGTGGGTTAGGGTGCATGTAGGTCCTAGACAGTACTATGTGGTACTTACCTTGAACTTTTTCAACTATGTCAAAGAGAAATTCTACCCACAAAGCATCTTCTAGGAGATCATTGACTCCCTTTAGCTTCTCAGGTTGGTCTGCCTCACACATTTCACCCTCATCCTTCATGGGAGATACATCATTAGGGAACTCCACCTTTAATCCTTGTTCTGTGTCAATCTTGTTGATGACCAGAGGGGCTACATTATCACCATAAATGATAACCTCACCACCTTCATATGGAAGGTGGATTTCTTGTTGGATTGGAAAGGAGATGGCCCATAGCTAGGCCAGTCAAGGCCTACCCAAGAGTAGGTTAAAACGTGGCATCTCCTTGATGACAATGAATTCTATGGTGGTGGGGAATTATACCCCTCCCACAAAGGCTATCATGACTACTCCCCTTATGATGACATGCAACCCTTTGAAAGATTTCAAGCATGTTACCTTTGTAGGTTTGATTTGGTTGGCAAGACCCAGATTGTCAACAATGATATATGGGATGACATTAGTGGTTGGCCCATTGTCAACATGCACCCTGTAGATTCTACATTGTCCCATGTAGATTATGATAAACATTAGTTCAATAATAACCTGATCCTTCTCAAGGTCAACCTTGATCACCTCATCATAAAATGCCAGGGGCATTGTGCTCAATTCCTATGGTGTAGGAGGAAACATCATAGCATGAATGCATCATTCATTCACTGAGATATTCTCCATCATAGGAATGAAGGTCAACATATGGACTAGTGCTTCATGATGGGTAGAGGAGGTCTTGATTAAGTCATACAAGCTTAGTATTATATTTTTTAATTTTAAAGCCTATTTATCATAGGCCAATGCATCAAGGAAGTCTTTTCCACTATCTACTATCTTGTTGGCCTTCATCTCCTCCATGTAGCCCAAGAGATGAATCTATTGTGAAGAAGATTTAGGCTTTACTTGCCTTACTTGTTTTGGAGCCTTAGTGCTCTATTTTTGGTTTCTTGTGATGGCCTTCTTCGATGACTTGCCCATGGAAATAGAGGACAAGGGGATGGGCTTCAATGGGCCTAGTACACTTTGCTCCTAGTGCTACCTAACCATTTTTTCAATGAGGTGCTTGTTGGGCCTCCCTAGTTCTCACATCGATTGCCTATTGGTATCACTTGCAAGATGGGGCCTTAGGTGAGTAGGGACTGATTCAATTTCCACCACCAAACTCCTACTAGGTGGGGAGTCTACATGTTGTGGAATCCTTATGACAAAGGATGACTAGGCTGTTGCCATTGCAACATGCTATGTAACCCTGACCACAAATAATGTTATGGGTGCCCAAGATGGTGCTCTGATAATGAAAGGGATCTTTGAACTAGTTGACATTGAAGGGGCCCTAGCATTTCCAAAGGCCATATGAACCACAAATGGCTCCTACGCTAGTTTTGGGATGGTGTACCTTGCATCGCTTGCATTAAGAGGATCCTTGTAAACCCTCATTGATTGATTTTGAGGGTGAATAGGGTTGGTTGCATCAAGGACCAACTCACCCCTATTAATCATGTATTGTATATCATCCTGCAAGGCCATGTAATAGTCTATGTCTTGTCCAAGCAATTGATGATAATGGAAAAAATGATCTAGCCTAAAATGTTTAGGAACCATAGGCTTGTTTGGTGCTACAACTGAGGGATTCTTGAGGAGATTGTAGTACCTATCATGGCACTTTCAAGCATCCTTAGACATCTACTTATACTGGATGCATCTAGCTTTAAGTAGTTGGTATAAGAATTTCAATGGCTTAAGTGGCAATGGTGTGTACTTTCAGTGATCCTTTCACTCAAAGTTTGGCCTTGGGGTAGCTTACCTTGTGATCGTTGATGATGTAGGCTAGTTGCTAGTAGTAGTGCTAGAGCTAGAAGCCTTGTTGTTGGCTGAGGCCTTGGGTGGCTTGGCTTTTAGTTTGGTGTTGTTTGTCTTGGCCTCATTGGCCACTATTACCATAGTTGTGGTTGCTTGTTTACCCTTGTCTTTATCATTTTTGGAGTGTAAGTTTTTGTAGGCCATGCAGACCAAGTCTTTGCTAGCCTCTACCACATCTTGAATGCTCTTAGTTTGAGCAATCACTTGGCTCAAAAACTACAGGGTAAGGTAATACAGCTTTAACTTAATAAATTCATTCACTGCATCTTTGAAAATCACTAGCAAGTGTGTTTCCATGATGGGCTCATGGATTTCATTGAGCAATGCACTCCAACATTGTATGAATTTTTACATGTGAAAATGAGGTTAAGAAGGGATGCGTGGGCCAATTTTGGGCCTCGAGAAGCCATGGGATTGCCAGTTTAAGATCTTAGTGGACCACAAAATTCTAGTTTAACATTGTAGTGGATGGTTGGATGCTTGTTAAAAATCATAATGGATAGTTATGCTCTAGCTTAATGTCATAGTTGATGGTTGGGTGCACTAAATGCATCATTTGGAATGAGGTTTGGTGTGTTGAAGAAGCAAAATTGGCTTAGGCACCCACTAGGTGACAAGAAAAATTTAAATTTTCTAAGTTCAGAGACTATTAGGAAAATAATTTTTTTAACTCTAGAGACTATGCTCACCCCTAGCTATGCTTAGCACTATTGAGCATAGCAATGGGTAGGTAAAAATTTAAAGTGGTCTCCATGGGTATATAAGTGTGTTTTATCCTTGGTAAATCTATCATTATCAAAATGTAAAAATAAACTTTTAGAGCATAGCATGGTTGTAACAAGAGCATAGTCTACAAACAATGTTGCATAAACATAGATGCTAGCACCCCAGCCTAGCCAATGTAGAGGAGGGAAAGTGAGGCATGTAGCACCTACCACGAGCATGCGTGAAGAAGATGAGGGTGCCACTGACTACGAAATACACCACTATGCTCACCCTCATTTTCCTCTTTCACATTTTTGGCTCTCCATACTTAGGTGTTTGGGGCTTGGCACTAGCTTTTGGACGATTCCTTACTACTAAAAGGGCCACTACCACCATGGTTGTTTAGGTCATTGTGGCCAGGGATGAAGCACACAAATTTTTTTGGCAAGGGTTTCATGGGTTAAGGGTTTTTTTGACTAGGTGAGAGCATGACATGGGGGTTTGTGTTATGCTGTTTAGTGTGTCCATAGGAGAAGGGTAAGGCCACCAACCTATGCAAATAGAAAAATTATTCCTACTCTTTTTTTGTGGTGTGCAAGATGAGAGATTGGGTTTTAGTGATAGCCTTGGGGCTGTCACTTGCAAAGCCAAGGCATGACGAGCCACTGCTGCAATTTTATATGGTTTTTATTTTTTCAAAAAAATTATCCTTTGCACCAAGCAATTGGCAAAGGAATGGGATGGATCTGAGGCTTGGCAACTACCATGGGGTGGTTGCCTGTGAGGCAATGGCACAACGAATCCTTGCAATTTTCTTTTCCATTGATCCTCTTTTCACATTAGGCACGGGGTAGGGGATTTTAATGGCAAGTGGCCCTATGATTACCACCTCTCTCTCTTTCTTTTTTTATGTATAAAATTTCATAAATTTCAAGGGCAAGGTGCAACACAAGCACTAGCACCAATGATAGCCATGACAGCATGCCACAGGGCAAGAATTATGATGGGGTTCGTGGGGCTACGCTTGGGGCAAGGGGTAATGCAGGGGTGTCATTGTGAACAACAGTTAGTTAATTTTTTTAAAAAAATTTAAGCTTTTTTCCTTTGAACAAAAATTAGATTTTCTTTTTGATTTGAGATTTTTTATTTTTTGTTTAGGGTTAAGCTATCAGGGACTGTAGCCCAAAGTTAGAAAATTTTGAGAATTCTATGAAATTTTGAGGCTACCCTCAATGGGAGCATAGCCCAAAGTTGGAAAATTTTGTGACTACTCCAAACTACACTACCCAGAGTTAGAAAATTTTGAAAGAATTTGCTAAATGTAAAATGCCAACAATGCTAAAGTTGCAGTAATGCTAAAATTGAAACTCGAATGCCAAATTGCTAAGATGTGCAAACTAAGATAATGTAAAACATGCAAATATATGAAATGAAATGCTAACACTATGCTAAACATGCTATACCCCAATGAGTACTAGGCGTGTCAAATGTATATGTTGACATCCTATACTCATGGGGCCTAGGGGGCCCTAGGATATTTTTCTAAGCTACATTATCTTATGTTAAATTTTGCTAAATGTAAATTAATATATTTTTGACAAAATGCATCTATTGTGTACTAACACTGCATTTTCTATTTATGTGATTATAGGGTGTTCCTAAAGTCAATCTTGGTCATCGTGGAGTTTTTCAACATCCTCTACTGCATGAGCAAGCTTGTGCCTAACATGCCTACACCGAACATGAAGTTGGGTCATTCAGTGGTATGGTTTCAAGTAGGGGCCTTCGAGTTCCTAACATTCTTACTATGGTAGTTTAGTGTGATCATATGATCACACATAGCAGTGGAGGCTATAGCTGCCATTGTCAAAACATTACTACCTAGGGCCAATCGAGACATACTGAGGTTCATGTCTAATAAACCCATGACCAATGATGGACAAGCAAGTGGTTTGAGGTAAGGCCTCAAGGGCACTCATCCCCTAGCTAGGATATGGAACATGTTGGAGTTCCCTTGCCACAACAAGGACAACACCCTCTTTGTTGCTATGCATGTGCATACCGTGTTCTAGAATCTACTTGGAACAGTATACTGCACAAGAGGGTAAGTGCTCATGTTTTTGTGTTATGCTCTATTGCTATTGGCCATGCTAGATTTACTAACTACTAGTTGCTCATGTTTGATGTTAGGTTTAAAGTTGATGACGAGGGGCTCCATGATGAACTAGGGGCTCTTACCTTGACCTGCACCACCCTAGAGGTGTTCTCCTCTAGTCTAAACCTTTAGGAGGCCATGATTTAGCAGGTGGGAGAGGACTTAAAGAGCTATCCTACCTAGTACCTAAAGGCATTTGAGTGATGCAAGACTTACAGTTGGTTTGATGAGGGATGGACTAGTGGCAAACCCAACTTTGAGGAGCCAGTTGCACCACCACCTCCATCAAGTGCATTGTTTATTCCGTGTAAGTGTTTGTTACTTGGCTTAGCTTTTATAGTTTGCTCACATGCACTTGTTGATCTGTCCTTGCATAATGCTAATGTTATATTTGCCTATGTTATAGTTGTAGTTTCTTCAAGAGAGGTGACGGTGGTCACCACAAGCTGTAGCAAGGCCACCCTCATAATGAAATATGGTGATGTGGAGGGGGCATAGCATTGGTTGTTTCATAAGGCCTCAGACATGTTGATCGGTCAATTGACACATGCTAGGTTAATAGACCTCTTCTTGGCCCTTAGCCTAGGCACTCTAGTGGTTGAGATGGTCACCATTATTGACTCCTTTAGTAGTGATGCCTACCACTTTGTCACCCATGTGCACAAAGTGAGGGTGGTCCTAGACCTCAGCAATGCTTTCTTTGCAAACTTCTTTCACCTCCCCTCTGAAGGTCCATTAGTCATTAATAAGGCTAGTAGAGGTGTAGACTACAAATTAGAGATTGAGAAGTGGTTGGGAACCACTCTATCTCACAAAGGCATCATGGTTGGAGATGTGCATGTACCTCAAGTCCAAAAGCTCTACCCTCTTTTTTGTGTCCATGCCTTTCCAAAGTTACTCTCCCAAGGAAAAATCCTTGGGATGAAGTAAGCACGAGTGATGAGGGAGGCTCTAGAGGAGGGCACCAAATTTAACTAGGCCTCCTTCATCACCATCAGACTATAGGCAAGCTTTGCTACAACCTGCAAGTGAGGTCTCATGTCCTCTTCATGTTCTTTGCAACATATCTACCAAGGTTTGTGGAGTTCCTAGTGATCCAAGATAGTAGGCATTAGGTTGTGTAGAATTGCAAGTAGCTATCCAAGCCTTGGGTTAGGCACTTGTTTATTATCACTAGCATGCAAGACCCCTCTAAGGGGATTGACGATTCATACTCAATTACGATGAAGGCTCATCTAAGGAGGTCATGGTCACATTATTCTTATAATAGCATAAGTGAGTGTCCCCTAATGATCATTGGGGATGTAAGCAAGGCTAACTGGTACATTGCAGAGATGGTGGGATCTTCCAAGATGAAAATCAAGAGGCCATGCCCATTAGAGGAGGTTATCCCTATGGTTGGATAGGCAAATGTCAAGAAGGTCTACCTCAACATAGCCACCTTCTGTTCAATGGTTGCAAGTTAGTAGACATATCCTGGATGCATTGGTTTTGTATTTTATTTTTTTTATATTTATAATTTTTTATTTTTTCTCATGTTATGTTATGCTAATGCTATATGCCATGTTGGTGAGTTAGACAAGAATGCTAGTGAAGAAGCAACGACAGCGACAACAGCAGAGATGGTTCCTCCTCAAGTTGAAGAGGAGGAAGCACATAAATAGGAGCTACCTGAGGTCACAGGGACCTTACAACAGTTTGATGGAGAGGGGCTACTCCACCCTAAGGGTAATTCTGCTAGCCTCTGTGATAATGTAAAAATAGGAGATCCTCTTGCCCTGACACCTAAGGGCTTGCTAGGTAAATGCTTTAAGTTGCCATCTACTTTCACTCTTTTTTTTTGCATCTTTGGCTATTTAGTTGTTAAGTATTGCATTGTGTTTGGTTACAACCTCAGATGTCCCTGCTAGTGATCCACCACTAGCGCCTACCTAACACATAAATCCATGGGTAGAGATGCCAGATAAATTTGCCTTCATTTAAGGCATTGTAGAGGATATGGTGTACCACATACAGTAGGTGGATCCTAAGCTCAGTATGTACGTTGTTGTTTTACTTACATGGATTTACCAATTTTGTGCTTATTTTGTGGCTAATGTTGATTTTCTTATTGTATGCCAATAGGTTCTAACCTCCATTTGGATCTCAACTAGATGGCCAAGGTGGATTTTATCCCCGAGTATCCTCCTAAGGTGGAGCAGGTGCCTTCCTATGTATACAAGGTAATTAGCAAGTGCATGCTTTCCAATGTGAAAGCATTATGGACCTACAGGCGCTCGAATGAGTACTTGTGGAAACACATGCACAAGCTCAAGGAGATCGTGGTGAGCCTAACTACAAGGAACAAGAACCTTATGATTTCATATAGGCTTGGGCATAGGGAGATAGTACTTGGTAGATTATAGAGATCGATTATGCCAAGTACTAGTCGATGATTCGAGGCAAAAATGAAGCCACCTAGGAGATTACTGAGCAAAGATTTCAAATGAATCTACTCACCTAAAAAATCCAAGAGTGAAAGAGCTTTAGTGCTAAGGTGTGCAAGTGGAGGTACACACAAAACGACCACAAGTGCCACTACAAGTGTGAGTGAGATGCATATTTGTAGCACCTCAAAGAAGAGTTCGTCAAAGCCCACCACCTTGAGTTGTTCATTGAAGTGATTGTTAGGAGTTAGGTCTTTAAGCTATTCTCTCAACACACAGTGGTTAGTGAATCCCTAGAGCAAGAGATTATGATGCCCTCAAGGGAGACATCGTTTATCACCTTTTTGATGTAGCCACTTGCATGGACCACCATGCACAAGGACAAGACCCTTGTGGGTGTTAACTTCAGCCATGAGGACTAGACGTAGCTATTAGAGGTCAAGATCCTCTAATGCTTGGAGCAGGTCCTTAATAGATTGCCTCCAAACATGGTTAATATAGGATCCTCTAAGGTTAGTTTTTTTTGTCTTTATATTATGCTTTTTCCATTAGGTTGTGTATTGTAAATTGGTTTATGAATTTTTGTGATTGTTATCTTTGATAGGCACTAGGCAATGCTACAAGACCCAACAACATGGTGGATGAAGAAGAGCCTCCACCATGACCTAGCATCATTGGCTAAGCAAATCTTGATGTAGCCCTACTGTTGGCGACCGTTTGGGACGCGACCGCCAACGAGTGTCCTCGAACAAGATTTAGGTGCCTGCTGGTCTCTGGCAACACCAAGGCCTAGATACCTCCAAATAAACTTAGTAGTTAATGTGAGTATGTGTGTGTGCTGTTGCGGCGTGCGGTTGTGAGAAATGTAACGATTGCGTTGTGTGTAAACTACAAATGACTTACTTTAAAGAGATTCAGCCAACTTTACCAAGTACTATGAGTTGTTGA
>MNCI01036754.1:41075-78605 GCA_015680685.1 Gnetum montanum | reverse complement strand
TGATAATCCAAATTAAAATTAATTATAAATATTATAGTTGTAACTATCATAGGAAGTTACAGCTTCCATAGGAATAAAAGGGATAATAGCCAAATGTCTCCTTTTATAGAATGTTATACAAATATCCCATAATTGTCCTTTCCTTTTTAAATCATAAAAATATTTTATTTTCCTTGTAGTGATAGAGATAGTAACCATGGATTTGATATATGTATGTGTATACAACCGAAGTTATATCAGGGCCAATTCCATCTTCATCTTCTCTGCACTTTGTCAACAGCGTTTTCATCTTATATCTTTGGAGGGGAACTAGGCAGTGTTCTCTTCATGGTGGAAATAAATTCTTGAATAGAATCTTCTGACATTCGCTCTTCACAATCCTCAATTATCATATGAACTTCAACTGCTCTGTAAATCGCGTTGCTGGTGCGCAGGCACTTTTGCTGGTGCTCGTTGCACGACGGCCAGTGCTCGAGATGGTGCACGAGGAGACACGCAAACCCTCGGCAAAGGCTAGATAGACTCTAGTTTCGATGCCTGTGGCAGTTGCAGTGACGGCGGTGGCAGCAAGATTATCTTCACCGCAGGTGCCCATCAACAAGGGTTTCAGGCTTCCAATCCAGGTTTTCTAGATTCTACTTGTGTTGCCAACAACTGCGTGAGTGAGGGTTTTGGCATTTTTCCCTAGATGCAGCAAGCACGGATGAACCCCAACGATTACACCATCGTAACCATTCTCAACAACTGTGCCAAAACCATGAGCCTACAAAAGGGCGTAAAACTAAAATATTTGTATTTTTGAAATATTTTCCGGAATGGTATTCCAACGCTTCCACTGAAATCCATTTGAGCACCGACAGTGGATTTTTGCTAATATCTAGAATATCCAAAAGCCAATTTTTGCCCCAAAATTACACCCAATAACAATCCTATCATCTCATTCAAACTTTGATTTAGAACCATACCACAGAGTCTTAACAACCGAGCAATTGAACTTTGATATGCCAACAACCTTTGAATACATAAGGTTAGAAGCATGACTTGACTTTTGTAATTTATTGAAAATGAAGCAAGAGGCTTACCAAAATCGAACCTATGAGTTTTAGTTTTCAAATCAGGAGTCTTACTGTTCCATGGAATGGCCAAATGTGCCAACACCTACCACTAGGCATTTTTGTAATTTTGTGCATGTTTGCATGGTGTAGTGTAGATGATCATGTCATGTAACATTATTCTTTTATGGAATATAGTGTATTTATTTCAATATGATGTGTATTATTGTGTATTAAGTGTTGATAGTACGATGCATGATGCAAAGAATTTGCAAGTTTTAGGTCATTTTGGGCTGCATATGTAGAACGTTTTGATAGTTTTAGGTCATTCCAGGCCCCAGTGATAGTTTAGGGTCATTTCAGGTCATGTATTAAAATAGAAAGTGTTGCCAGTTTTGGGTCATGGTAGGTCACACTAGCAATTTTAGGCCATTCTAGGCCATGTAACAGAAAGGGAAAAGGCTACCAATTTTAGGCTGTGGTAGGCCATGTGATAGTTTAAGGCCTTTTTGGGCCATGCATGCCAGTTTTAGGCCTTGGTAGCCCTTGCTATGTTTTTGTAAGTTTTTGAATCTTATAATTTTTTATGTGTTTTTGTTGTTTTCATGTGTAAATTGATGGCTAAAAAGTAATAAAATGAAAGTGTAAATGTAACAACAAAAGAAAAAATGCATAAGCATAGAAAAAACAAGTAATGCAAAAGTGCAAACCAAGCAAAAAAATGTAAAACATGAACAAAATGCAAACAAGAAAAGCATGCAAAAGTGGGGCAAGTAGGGACTTGATGCCTATTGGACCAAGGGAAAACCTTAGTCATGTAGTTGTTTCATAACCTGATGTGGGTTAGGTGGTGCATAGGGCTTAGAGGGTACAATATGATAGTTGCCTTGACCCTTGTCAGCTATGTCAAAGGGCAGTTCTGCCTACAAAGCATCCTATGAATGGTCAGGGATTTTTGTTGGCTCTTTGGGTTGGTCTACTTCAGAATTTTTGTTAGTCCTACATAGGAGATGTGTTATTTGGGAACTCTATCTCTGATCCTTGTTCAACATCAATGTTGCTAATGGTCAAAGAAGTTGCATTATCACCATGTATGATAACCTCTCCACTTTCATATGGAAGATGGATTTTTTGATGGATTGGGGAGGAGATGGCCCATAGCTAGGCTAACCAAGGCCTACCCAGGATTAGGTTAAAACTTGGCATTTCCTCAATGACTATAAAGTTAGCTATGATGGGGAATTGCTCCCCCACCATGAAGGCTATTGTGGTAATCCCCATTACAACAACACATGATCCATTGAAGGAATTCAAACATGTTATCTTCATTAGCTAAATCTGGTTAGCAAGACCAAGCTTGTTAATGATTGTGTATGGGATGATGTTGATTACTATCCCATCGTCAACATGCACCTTATGTATCCTACATTCTTCAATGCAAATAGTTATGAACATTAACACGATAATGACTTGACCCTTCTCAAGATCTACCTTAATCATCTCATCATGAAATTCCAGGGGCATTGAACTCGATTCCTATGGGGGAGGAGGTAACATCATAGTATGAATGGACTGTTCATCCACAAGGATGTTCTTCATGATGGGAATGGAGGTCAACATGTGCATCAATGCTTCACGACAGGAAAAGGAAATCATCATGAGGTTGTACAAGTATAGAGTTATATTTTTCTATTTTAAAGCCTACTTGACTTATGCCAATGCATCAAGGAAGTCTTTTTAGCTATCTACTGCTTTGTTGTTAATGTTGGCCTTCACCTCCTCCATGTAATCCAAGAGACAGATCTCTCATAGAGGGGATTTGGGCTTGGTTTGCTTTGGAGCCTTGATGCTCCATTGTTGGTTTCTTTGCTTTGGAGTCTCAATGCTTCATGGTTGATTGCTTGTTGTGGTGGCCTCTCTAGTTGGTTAGGCCATTGGTATGGAAGACAAGATGATAGGCTTTAGTGGGCCTAGTGCCCTTTGCTCCTGGTGTTACCTAAGCATTCGATCGGTGAGGTGCTCATTATACTTTGTGAACTATGGGAGTAGGACCTCTATAGGTAGCACCAGTGGTGGGATCACAAGCTAATTGGATTATCTTGGTAGAAGTCCATCACCTATACTATTTCAAAGGTGGTAGCCTTGAGCCACTTGACATCTTTAGTGAGGCTTTGGATCAGTTGGAATGCTTAATCAAAGCTAGGTATGGTGGTAGTAGGCTACATCGGTTATGCTACCCACCAAGGTTGCTAGATGGCCCATGACCTACCTCTAGGTTATGTGACCACACACAATACCTATTGTGTGGGCTATGTCATAGACACAATGCCTGGGCCCCACCACTAGTTGGTGGTTTGGGCTATTGAAAAAGGTGTTGATGCAACAAGCAAGACAAATGATGCCTAATTTGCATACAACAAGGGCAGAATGTGTGTAGTGTGCATGTAAGGTTGCATGGGCGCAACGATTGCTACTATAGAAGGTAGGGCAACCTGAATAGTCTGAATAGCTTAAACGAACTAAATAGGCTAGGAGGAGATGATGAAAGGCACATTGAAGGAAAGGCTAAAGGACAAGGAAACATCCTAATGTGTTTGTTATGTTTAGTGAGTTGCCACCATAGGTGTTAACCTAGGCAATGACACCAAATTGCGGGATGATGGAAGAGAAACAGTAGAGGTCACCTACTAGAATGAGGCATGGAATGGGTTATCATGCTCAGATTAAGCCTCAAACTCATCCAAATCTTCATGAAGCAACTCCTCATAGTCCATCCCTACCTCACAACCCATGTTGTAGATGAGGTTCTCCAACATCCATTGGTAGTCTTCCATGAGCAAGATAAAGTCAAAGTCAGAAGGGAACCATTCCCTCCCTTTATAGTCGCATAGTCTTGACCCTGCTCCCATGCGAGGCCATACTGAAAAATTGAAGCGAGGTGACTAGAATGACCTTGTTGATTGAACTGGGACTTACAAGTGTTATGAATAAAAATTTTTTAGGATGCTTAATGTAATGTTTGTGATGTCTGTGGTGCTTACGTAGGTGAGCATAGTCAAAGTTTTGAGCATAAAAAGGGGGGTTTGAATGTTCAAATAGATGCATGAATAGTGAAAAATATAAGTAAAATGTTGAGCATGCACAGAAAATGTGAAACATGCATAGAATACAAGCTAAAGGGAAGATGGCACCACCCCAAACTGAAGGAGCATAGTCAATTGTAAATAAAAGGTGAGGAGGTACACGATGTACAAACAGGTGCAGTAGGCAATGTAGTCATAGTCTCAAGTGTTTGGCTATGAAGATTGATGTCCACTATGAAGTCTGATCCTATCGGGTTGGCTACCACGATGTCCTATAGGTTGTAGTGATGTGCGGTGTGCTGGGCAACATCCAAAAATGTCCACTGGGATCTTGAAGTTCACCAAGATGCTAAGGGTGCTCAGGTGCAAGGGTGCTAGGGAAGCAAGTTTTCTAATCAAATATTTGAAAATGTCAACCTCACTTTTGATTTGCCAACCGAATGCTTCAAAATGCTAACCCCTAAAACATGAAGCACTATGATATTTATAAGCCTAGGATTAATGTGAATCATGGATCAGGCGCCACATAGTAGAGGGGTAATTGGGGACTATGTTTTCCCCAACTCTGCTCCCACTAAAGCAAAATGGTGTTCTACTAGTGTGCTCTAATGAACCCTATGAGACTACTAGACTATGGCTATGCTATTAAGACTGCATGTGTGAGTGCCAAACAAACTATAATGTACCTAAAAAAAATGTAAAATAGTGCAATTTTGGAGACTACACTCTGGGATTATGCTACCACTTTTCTGAGTGGTGTTGAGCATAGGCAAAATTTGGGGGTGAATGGGGGATGCAAAAGAGACAAAACTTGTTGATCTTACTTGCCAAAAGAATGTTGACACCAAGATGCAAGCTGGTGCTAAGTTCTAAAGGCTTCTAAAGGCAGTTTCACATGGCTACACTAGCTATGCTCTGGAGCATAGCCCAAGGGGTTAGGTAAATCTTTTAAAAAGGTGAAGTTTAGTGTTGGCTATATTTACTATGCTTTGGAGTGTAGTCCTAGCAGGGAGAGCATAGCCTAAACACTTAGAAAAATCTTACAAAATTGATGCCTACATGCAAACTACACTAGCTATGCTCTGGAGCATAGCAAGAAGTGTAGCACCAAAAGCTAGAAAAATCTACCAAACTATTTTTTTCATCCCATACATGCTCAGTAGCCTCTAGCTTGACACTTAGGGAAAATTTGGAAAACTGGTCATTCCAAGGTTGACTACACTGGCTATGCTTTGGAGTGTAGTCTCAGCAAGGTGAGCATAGTTGGGACACTTAGAAAAATTTGCAACTGCTGTTGACACTTAAATTTTTTTTGCAAATTTGGACTATTAGTGTCAACTACACTAACTACACTCTAGAGCATAGTCCTAATAGTGGAAGCATAGTGTCTCAACACTTAGACAAAGCTTGCCAAGTTTTGACACTTAGCCAAATCTTAGCTGAGACTCAGGAACTCCAAATTTGATTGTGCTTCAATATGGATGTAGATGCTCCCCTTAAGTAGATGGTGAATGAGTTTTATGGTACTATATAAGATAATAGTGATTCTAGAATGAGGTGTGGCTTGCAAAAATTTGTGGAGAAACATGTTGCTGAATATAGTACCCATATGGATCTAGTTCATTGTACGGGTACTCCTATCTTCGCGATGGCATTCCCCAGGACTGTGGTTGGTGAAATTGTTGGTATTGATCATACGATTGTGGTGGAGCTTCACTTGGATAGTAAGCTTGTTGTTGCTAGTGAAACTACCTTGGATTGCCTTGAGGATAAGGCAATCATCTAGGTGCTTACTTTTTTCTAGTCACGAATTTAGTGTGTACACCCCAAACTCTTATAAGTGTAACATCATAGGGAAACATCAATTAACATAGTCATAATGACAAATGTCACATCCACCATCATCTTTGGAGTCTATCTCCACAACTTCTTCTATTACAGTAGCTTTTTCCTTACCTCTCTAGTAGTTATGTTTAGCTTCTTTCTACCTCCTATGATCATGATCACTATTTCACTCTTTAGATTCTTTAGCAATCTTCATACCGGTTTTGAACTTCTCATCAAAAGAGTTCCATAATTTATCAACCTTTGCTAAAATATCATAAACATATTTTTGGATGGACAAGGTTTTCTTGTTCACCATCTCATCGAGTGATGACTCCTCCTCATCACAAAATCAAACCTCCCTTTTCCCAATGAAAGGGTTCCTATTATATTTTTTTGCACTTTTCCTTTTTCACAACTTACCTTCTTCTTTTGCTACCTACTCTATTAGCCTTTGGATCTGATGAGCTATTAGTTCAGATAATCTCCCTTGGGCAAAAACCCCAAGAGTTCTTCTAGTTTTTGCTCTAAGCCCATCTATGATGTGATAGAGTTGTTTCCTCTAAGAATAACTATGGCCAAGGCATCCATGTAGGAGAAAATAATATCTACCCATGGTGTCATCCAAGGGTTCATGTGTTCCCTATTTCTAGCCTTAGATTTTTCTTCTCAAATCGGACACTCTAGAGTATGTCTGGTATTTGTCATTAAATTGTTCCAACATGGTACTCTATCTACGAATAGATTCTGGCTCCAAGGACTAGTACTAGCTTTCTAGTTCCTTAATGAGTGTCCTAGAAAATAGTTTGAGTTTCTACCAATCATTTTCAATGTTCTACAAGGCACAAGCATCATGGAAAGCTTGTAGATGTGTCTATGGATCAAAGTTATATCCCCCCTCAAATCTTGGGATATTTTTCATGTCTAAATGCTTGATCTAACTATTTTTCACATGCCTAGTTGGGATCTACACTACCTCTGCAATGTTAAGCATGCTTTGAGTTGCCAACAAAGGCTCATCATCATCATTAGTACTTCATTATCACTGATGATGTCCTTTGCTACCCATTTATTTATTGTGGGCCTAGCAATTAATATTATTGCCCCGTTGTTCATCTCCATCATGATTGTTCGTTCCGCAGCATTTTTTAGAATTATAAGAGAATGAAGAAGAAGAAGATGCAGATGAAGAGGACAAAGAGGAAGGAGGACTACCACCACCATGGTGTCTTCTAACTCCTCTTTAGTTTTCATGGCCATGTTGATCAATTTTTTTATTATCATGATGCTTATCTAAGCCCCGACCTTAACTGTCATCTTTCCTTGAACCTAGATTGTTGATAGTCAATCTTAGATTCAGAGTCACACCTCCATCATTAGTAACAAGGGGTGAAGAATTTTCATGTTGAGAGCCCCCTCAAGGAGGGTCCTCATTATCATCTTGGTTAAGCAAAAACAAGGTATTGGTAAACTGTTTCCCTTTCACAACCTCATGGTGACTCTCCTAGTGTTGATCTTGTCAATGTTGTGTTTTAATGGGATGGTAGTCCTAGCAGTCATAGTCATGCATAACGTATTCCTCTTGAAGATCTTGAATGCCTAACTTCTTAAGGGTTTGAAGCAACATCATGGGAACATATCAATCGAGATGCATTACAATGTTACCTTCCATGTTATGTCATCACAGTTGTTCATCTTGATGTAAGATGAAGGTGAAATCAACCACATACTCATCTGGATGAGTATATATCACTTTTCACTCTTATGGGACTAGTGGTTTGACATCGTCACACTTGTGAGAAGAAGAAGACATTTTGCAAAAAAAAAAAAAAATTATCAATGTGATTTTGTAATTATATAATTTGAAAATGATGTTGACCTTGGGGTTCATCTAATGATATTAATAATGTTCACTAATCCTAGATAGCGCACATTTAACAAAAGAGTTTTCAATAATGGCATCAATTATGAGTAGTGAGATACCCCTATGCTCAACCATACGAATCACAAAGCATTCACGCATGATCCACTCGAATTCCATAAACTCTATAGTTTCCGGTGCAGTAGTCTTCTAGGAAGTGAACCTTTCCCTAATGGTCATATGTTATCTTCCCAATTACACTTGTGATGCACATGGTATGGTTAAGTGTAATCAAGGCATATGATTTTTATTATTTTATGTTTTATTATTCTTTGGTACTTAAAGTAGAGCTATGAAGTAATTTAACAACTAATTTAATTTAACTAATTAACTAATCTCTAACTAGTCCTAACATAAGCATCTAGTCCTACTTTTCATACACATCCTAAACCCACGTACCCACTACTTGGTTACGAAGCACTACACTACTGAGTGCATCAAGAAATAATGTTGTTGAGATTACCAAGAAAATGTGTGTTTATGCTCAAAGTATTCAAATTTATGTGTTTAATTTATTTAGCTTAATTAATTAACTAATCACTTGAAGTCTAATTTAGCTTAATTAATGGCATAATCAATGGAAACAATAAATGCATAAATAAACTATTAATATATTCTAAGTGCTACAAGGTTTCATCAAAAGGCTCATCTTTAGTGCCATATGCACTAGGGTGATTCAGGTACAATAGTGCTCACATAAAGATCCATACACTTTCTAACTGTTGTTGTAGGCACTTAGAAAAATACTCTAACTTTCAAATGGAAAGACTGTAAGAGCTCTACTACTACTATGACAAGATGATGCTATAAGCATGGCTGTGAGCTCGTATTTATGGTTTTTATTACAAGGTTGCATCAACAGGACTCAATAGACATAGCAAACACTATGTCAATGTGGCCCCATCAATAGGGAAAAATCATGTAAATGGGGCCCCATCGACAGGGGCCCGTTGATGAGGCCACGTCAATGAGGGCCTGTGAACACAACACTTTGATGCTCATCAGCAGTATTGACATAACTTGATGATCAAAAGAGACCATACTACATACACTATGCTAATATAAGCATCACCAGAGTGCAATTAAAATACACCATAACTAAAAAGGATCTTATGTATGTGATGTACATGCTTGAGAAATTTTTCCATTATGTGCTTGGTAATCAAATTTACATCCACACTGATCATAGTGATATCCAATTTCTAATAAACATGTAAGCGGTTAGTTCCAAAGTGATAAGATGACTTGTCATTCTCCAAGAGTTTGAAATCATAAGGATTGATAAGAAAGGAATAGAAAATGTAGTGGCTGGTCATTTATCAAGGTTGATATGGAATTTAGACAACCAAGCAAAACCTTTAACAAATCAATTTCTCAATGAGAACCTATTTTCTAAAATAATAAAGGTTGTAGATTCAATAGGGAAGTCATGGACCATAGATTACCTAACTTATCTCATAACACAAGAGCTTCCAATTGAATGGAGTAGAAAACAATGAGAACAATTTTTTCATAAAGCTAAATAGTACATGGAAATCAATGGCAACCTATACAAGATTTGTACAGATGGGCTTGTTAGATGGTATATGTCGGATCATGACCAATAGAGAGCTCTACAAGATATCCATGAAGGCCCATGTGGTGGTCACTATATGGGGCATAGAACAACACTTAAACTATTTATGGTAACTACTTTTGGCCTACTATATTCAAAGATTTCCACATGTTCACACAATCTTAAAAATGTTGCCAAAATCTTACAAATGTTGCCAAAGAGATGAAGGAATTACAACCAAACATGAAGGGCCACAACATTGGATACAACCACTAGACCTTTTGATATTTGGATAATTGATTTTATGGGATCCATTCAACTGATGTCAAATGAAAGAGTGTACATTATTGCAACTATGGCTTATTGCACAAAGTAAGTAGTGGCAATAGCAATGAAAGACTATATAGAAAAAATAGCTATCAAGTTTTTTAACAAACATGTGGTGAACTGATTTAGAGTACCCATAATGCTAATATCAGATAGTGGGACCCACTTCACTAGTGCTACCTTTAAGAAACTCATGCAACAACTTGGGGTTAACCATAAATTAACAACACCATATCATCCCCAAGAAAATGGTCAAGCTAAAGTCCCTAACTATGAAATTACTAGAATACTCACTAGGACAATTAGTAGGTTTAGACAAGATTTAGAGTACAAAATTAAAAAATGCTCTATGGGCCTATAGGACATCTTAGAAACTTCCTATAGGATACACCCCCTACAAGTTAGTCTATGGCAAGTTTTTGACACTTCCAATTTAGGCAAAGCTTCACACTTTAGCTACTACCAGTGAACTTGACCTTGATTTGAGTTTTTTCCAAAAGAAACACTTGATGAACTTGAATCTTTTAGATGAGAATCAACTAGTACCACTTATGGGTAGCAAAATCCACAAGCATTACTCTAAACTTAGGCATGATTTATGGATAAAAAATGTCACTATACAATTTGGTGACAAAGTCATTTATCCCAAAAGGCTAAATTTCAAACACTTTAGGAGGGACCATACATTATGCATGCCACTTATCCATTTGATGCCTTACGTGTTCACCACCCATCTAGCCCACATAACCTTATCCTCATTAATATCCAACAAGTCAAACCATACTGTGAATATTCAAAAGAGTCTACCCAACCTACCCAATAGTCTTCTACTTGTTCTATTTTCCATTTACATGATTTCAACAACAATCATGGGGGTGTCGATCTAGAGTCATAGGTACCTTACTAAACCTTACTGAATTTTTTCTATTTTTTTCATTTTTCACATTCTTTGACATTTTCTTATTCTATTCTACTTTTCCATTTCTTCAATTTTTCATATTCTTTTATATTTTTCATTCTTTACACTTTTTCATAATTTTTACTATCTTTTTTATGTCTTTTATATTTTGATTTTTAAACCCTTTGTAAATAATTTTGAGTACTAATAAGACACATTGAAAGGCAAGATGTAGTCCAATAAGGTGAAAATTTTTCCATGTTATCAAGTCATAGGAGACTAAATATTTACATAGTGAGCCCACATCATCCATCCATTCCATTCCATTCCATTAATAAGAGGTTCTTACCATGGCCATAATGATTTTCTTTTCCATCATACAACTAAAAATAAACTTGTGATCATTATTCCTAGAACAAAAGGTAAAGAACCAAGCAAAAATGAAAAGGGTGTGACATCAAGGGGATAGGTGGATTCTTTTTGGATTGTTATTATGAAGTTCTATTATGTTACTAAAGTTGTATTGTATCCTTGTAGATCTAACAAAAAATGGGAGTAAGAGTTAAATAAGTGCTACCTTAAAAGGTTGAAACAAATAAAAAATAAAAGAGCATAGAATAAATTTCTAGGGGTTTCATTGGAAAGACATGTTAACCATCCCTAAATATAGGTAGCTTCTTAGAAATATAAAAATAAAACAATGTGCCATGAATAAAACTTCTTCCTTGGACAATACGCCAGGTGACAATACCCCTTGTAACATTGATAGTCTTACGATTGTACTTCCAAGAGATGAAACAATATGATGTCATAGGAATGTGGTCTGGACTTGGTTTGAATCTTGGATAGAAAGGCTAATGATTACTTTAACCACTAATAAAACACAAGAATTCATTATGCCTATGGTAAGACGTCTCATGTCCTAATTTCTACAATCCATTATTAATCCATCTCACCTCACTATTTGAATAGTCATAACTTATGATTTCAGATAACATAGTGATATTATCCCAATTTGGTGATACTAACATGTGTGTTTTGCTAAACAAGTATGCATTACATTCAATCATTAAGTGCCTAAGAACCCACTTGTATAACTATTGTATCTTTTAAATATTAATAAAAACTTTTTGAAACTATTTCCAACTTTGAAATCATAGTACACTAAGAACTTAACAAAACTAAGGTATGAGTAAGGTATGAAACCATTAAGAATACATAAAGAAACCTTAGTATTTCTGAATCCTTAATGATTAAAAATGCCCCCAAGAAGAGGAGGAGTACAAGGAGGACCTATACAAGGAGCAAGTAAGAGGCCAAGAGGCCAAGGTAGTGGCTGAAATGAAGAATAAAAAACTAACCATGAGAAGTAGGAAGCCTAATACTTTAGCATTCATCAAGACACTCATGCTACAGTACAATCAGCCCAAGGAGAGGCAGATGAATCATAAGTCGAAGGACAATGTCTTTCATTGTCATAGGATTACCTCCAAGAAATGTAAGAAAGATCCATCTTGAACATGATGATCATGGAGATGAACTTTGATCCATTCATGGAATTTGTTCTTGTAACAGTATAGACACAACTCCAAGCATCATCGCTATGGTCCATATTGTCACAAAATGGTGAACGATATAAGAAACTTACCAAGTTTGGCACAACAAGGAAGAGGGTACTAGTATCAACATTGAAGGAATCTCAATGTCATTCTCAATCAAGGCAATAGTAAAAGCTTTGAACATACCCAATGAAGGGACATGGCTAGCACATTTTTCCACCTGATTCGATCTTGAAACTAGAAAGTGATGGTTGAAATGAACTTATGGAAAAGAGGATAAAGGCTATAATGAGCTAACTCTAGAGGAGAGAATATAATTTAAAATTTACACTTATCATATGTTCCCAACAAATGACTTAATTGACTATTAACTTATGTGACTAGAAGAAGTGCAATTCCAATGGGAAAATTCAATGCTAATCTTACACAACTCTATTTTATAAAAATTCAACGATGATTTGAAGAAAGGAAAGTAGGAAAGCCAATACTTCCATTTCCTTACCTTATTAGGAAGTCATGCAAGTGAGCCCAAATGCTTGAATACACCAATGATGTTTCTCAAAAAGCCTAAAATGCTTGATACATTGAATTGCTCAAGCTAGCACCACTAAGGAAGGATCATGGTAAGGAACAAGAGCAACAACAGAAGCAAGAACAAGAGTAAGCAAGGCCTAGTAGCCAACAAAAAGGGTAGCAAGAACAAAAAGTCCCACCACCACCACCACAATATTATAGATTGTTGATGAGCCATCTATAGTAAATTCCAAAAATAATCAACTAGGAAATTAGGGAAGAGGCCAATTTGTATACAGTTATAGACAGTGTCATAAGATCCATAGTTTTAATTGATCCAGCAAGTGGATAGATTTTACTATAGTTAGGAGGAAAGGTATGGTCACAACAGATCTCTAGGAGTGATGCATTATTCCAAATGGTGCTAGAGACCAAAAAAGAAGCCACGGTTTTGGTAATGCAGTGGGAGTAGTAGAGGTGATCACAAATTACATTAAAGAATCCTTCAACATACTTGTTGTACCACCGAAAAATCTAACTAGAGCCAAAAATGTTTAGATGTTAGCCAAAACCTCAATGACTCCTACTGATCATGAGAATGTGCTTAATAGGCTACTACAAATAAGACAAGTAATGAAATCACTCTTCAACATCCCTAGTGATGTCACTGTAATACAATTTGAACTCATAGTTATCAAAGGAAAACTAATCTTAGTAGAGACCAAGGTAGAACATGAGGAAGTAGAAGTCATGAAACTACAATAAGAGCTCACAACCATGAGAGCTGAAATAAGAGATCCCACACAATTTGTTACACCTATCTAAATTGAACAATTAAGAATAGAGTAGATTAATAGCTTGATTGAGTAGAATAAAAAATTGACAAATGAGAAGGAGAAAGTGATATGGAATGCCTTTATAGCTGAAGCACAAACATATGCACATGTGAAGGAACTTACTATTGTACAAGAAGAAAATAAGCAACTTGCTGCTAACAACATGAGGTTGACCAATGTAAAGAAGTAGAAAAACATCCTAGAAGAGACCATCCACCAGTTAAGAAAACAATTGGTGAGGATTGACTAGGACATGAGCTGCTTCACAAGAAAAAATAGAATCCTCTTAATGAATAAAGTACACACCATTAGACAAAAATCAACCATTGAAATTAGTGCGTGGAAAAATAAGACAAAGAACTATGAAAGGCGTAAGGAAAAATTCTAAGACTAGGTGGACATGTACAAACAAATCAATGAGAAAGAAATCCAAATGTAAAAGGACAAAATCAATTCCATATCAACATAAAATCTTGACTGGCAATCCATTCTGGATAGTTATGCCCTTGTCCACAAGCTAGAAGTGAAAAATAAAGACTTGTTGATTGAGCACCTAAATGAATACATGGGGTTAGCTAACTTTTGTTACGCTAAATTGGCCATGTTGATAGCAGGTAGGTCTAGAAATGAGCTAGAATAACAAGTAGTAGCCACCTATTCCCTATATGAGAAATATTTTGTAGATCAAAAATAAGCTTTGCAGAAACTCCAAGTAGCAAACTCAAAACTAGAACTAGTAAAGGTTGGCTACCATGAGTAGAAAGATGTAGCAGCAAACTTGACTATGAGACTATCAAACTATCATGAATTAAGAGAAAAGACCATAGCATTCAAGGAAGAGAGGAGGCAATTCGTAGCTAGGTATGTCAAAGCAAACCAAATTTTTCCACAACTAGCATGCACATGGGATGTGCCAATTTCATCAAACATTGGTTCATCAACATGGATGGTTCACAATCCTAGAATGGAAGAAGAAAAAATTTCGGCACTCCTAAACTATTACAGATTTTAGAAGCTTGATGATAAAGGGAAGCAATCAATGGAAGAGCCACTACCACCTAGAACAACATAAAGCTACATCCAACTTCACCAAATTTTGTTTTTTGTTTTGTAAAGTTGTCATGATTTGTGTCATTTTTGTAAACTCCACTATAGCATTAAAGAGTCATGTATATAAGAGTTAGTGTCATGTAAACCTACCTCCCAATTTTGTAAGGAACTCCATCTTCATTTTGTTTTAACTCGAGGATGAGTTTTTAGTCAGTTGTGGGGGTATGATAAATCCAAATTTTTTCTCAATAACAATATCCAGCATTCAATATCAAAGGCATGATATCGAATCCTCGATATCAAAGCATAAGATATGATGATCTAATATCATGAAAGTGAGTAGGCCTATAAATACAACACGTAAGCATACCATCCACATATAGTTTCATTAGATACTTAGCAAAATTTCATCAATTTGTTTTCTCAATTTTAGCACTTAGCACTTAGGAGTGTATGCCCATAGTATGATGCTTTGTAATTCAATAGAGTATTTATTCGAGTGAGATGTAGTTGGACATGTTTCATGCATGGAAATAAAGATCGCAACTACTCTACATCATTGCAGCATCAATTAGTCTTTATTATTTATACTTTGAATAATATTCCTATTTTCACTTAACTTAATGTTTATTGCTTGCATTAGTTACTAATCTACTTGCAATGCACTTTACTATTCCTATTGTTAAGTGGAATGAGTACAACTGATCTACAACACTTAAGTGTAACTACTTGGTGACCCAATAGTACTATCACTTGGTACGCTCAATAGTATGGCACTTGGTAATCCCAATAGTAGTTACATGAAGTCCAAGGTGTGAACAAAAGGTTAGGACCAGCTGCTCATTGCATGGGATAGATTAGATTATTTTATTACTACTTATATTTAAAAACTATTTGATTTACTTCATGTTCACTAGGTATAATATGGCCAATACAACATCATCTATCATATACCTCATCATGAGTTAAACCATACATATCGTTTTTACTAGCTCATGTGGGAAAACAATGATTGCAAACTCTAACCAATTACTTACATAACTGCATTGCCTTGTCTACAACACTCGACCAAGATCATGCATGAACACTTGTATCTTGTATGGTTGGGTGTTGGATACTCCACCACTCATTAGTAACTTTGTATCTTTTAGCTTACAATCACTTAGTTCATTTTACCAGTAACTCTGTAGTTTTTAACTTATAATGAATTATAAAAACTAGTTCATTTAGCTTGTTTTAGTGGTGACATCCTTCTAGTGAAACTTTTTTGAACTTGTAGCTTCAACTTATAGTAAATTACAAAAACTAGTTTGTTTTATTAGTGACATCTTTGAACTTGTTATTCATTTTTCTAGGGAGATTTCATTGTATAGTGATGAGCAATGAGTAGACCCTATGTCCAACCATATGAATCATAAGTGTTCACTAGTGATCAGTAAAATTCCATGTACTTTAGCTTTCTAAATGCATGATAACCAAGGTAGTCACTTAAGGATGCGATTGTTATCTTCTTGGCTCCACTCGTGTAGGTACAAGCATATGGTTAAATGTAACCATGATTCCTATAATCTTATGTTTTATGTGATTTTATCTAAGTGTAAACAAAAGTAATTTGATTAAGAATTAATTTAAGTAGTTAGCTAATGTCCTACCCTATTTCCTAACAAAAGTATCAGGTCCCACCTTCCATATACATCCTAAACTCATTACAATGCTACTGGGTTACCAAGTGATAAGACTACTAGGATTACCAAGCATTAACATTATGCTCAAGGTGGTCACAGTTATGTATATTAATTAACCATATTTAATTAACTAGGAATATGGAAGTAAAGTGCATAAATAATAAATTGCATAAAAGTAAACATTAATCTATTTCCAACTGCTACAAAGGGGTTTCAAGAAGTTTGTCTTTATTGTTGTCACACCAAGGTGTCCAGGTACATTAGTGCTTGAATAAGGATTTGTACAATCCTTGATTCCTACTATGGATGCTTAGAAAATATTGTAACTCTTATGGGAAAAAATTTCAATAACCTAGCTAAACTATTGACTTTTTGATGCCATAAATTTGGTGGGTAAGTGCATTTATATAGGTAGACATAGACCTTGCATCGATGCATATGCATCAATGCATCTTCCCATGTGTTGACAGGGATGTGTCAACACATGCTTGTTAAGGCAACCTAATGATGATGATTCAGCATACCCCCATGACTAACTAAAAACTTGTCCTCAAGTGACCAAAAGGAGGATCGAGCTTCTTACAAAATCTAGGAAGGTATGGGACCACAAACTAACTGACTAACACAATGACTAACTCTATGTGCTTGATTTTATGAAATTGCATCATTTACAAAAATTAGTGTTCATGAAAAAAAATTGAACACCCTTACAAAAACTAGAATAGTTGGATTCCTTTGATAGCCAAAGATGAAGAAAAGATCAAACAATTCTAGAAGGTGAAGGTTGAGGCTAAGGTGGTTACAACTATTCTACTATAGCTTCCACTTCTTGTGGAAGATAAAAGGTAGCCAATAGTTCCTTCATGTTCTCCTCCTTACTCTAAGAATCATATACAGTCCACACAACATCATCGATGTGAGTTGGTACAAGAAAATCCCATGAATAGGACCTGGCCAGGAACAACTCCTTGACATTCATGAACTAGGCTATGAATTGTTTACACTCAATATCAAATGTTCTGATAAGATTCCTGGTAATCATTCATTTTTTTGGCTAGTTTTTTAGCAACCAATCATTGATTTGTGAATCAAGTTTTGAGAACTTCAAGCTCAGCGTTAGCTATTTCCAGCTTTTGCTTCATGTTCTTATGGTGCTTGAACTTTTCTTCATGAAAGAGATATGAGTTGGCCACTTGTTTTTCTAGTTCTAAAAATGGCCTTTTGGCTATTAGCATTGCCAAGTTTTCATATCAGAAGTTGGCAAGCTCCATGAACTTTGTCATCTCTTCAATCTACAACTCCTTTAGGTGGATTTTTTCTTTACTATAGATATTCAATCCATCAAAGATTGGTTTTCATACATCACCTCGTTGTTGGAGTTTTTGGAGGGCCTCATTTACTTTTTCCTTTGTCAGTTGAATCTCGTTTTCATTCACAATCTTGAGGAGTCCAACTTGGTCCCTGTAGTGATTTTTTACCCATTCAAATTTCAAGGCCTTGTTCTTCTAGGTGGCTACATCAATAGCTATTTTCTAGTAAAGGGCATAGGCTTCCTCTATTGAGAGATTTCAATTTTTGGTTGTCAAGCTCCTTAGGTACATGTTTACCTTGGCAAGTTGCTCCTACTATAGTCACACAAATTCAACCATCTAATCTTTTCGTGCCTCAACATTTTGAGGGTGGTGATTTTCTTTAGTCAAAACTAGATTCTCCTTGCAAACTTGTGACAAGTATTTATTGGTGTTGTAGGCCAACGCCTCTAATAAGGACGTATCAAAGACCACAATCTTCTTATCATTCTTAGCCTCTTTCAATTTTTTTTGAAGTTGTAGCAAAGCTTCATCCCTTGTAACTGCTTGGTTGAGAATGATGCAATCAACTAAATGAGCTTGCAATTTCACAACCTTGGTAGCTAATTGTTGATTTTTGGATGTGGCTACCTCGAGTTAGGCATTGGCAATGATAAGCTTGCCCTTAGCTTCTAGAAGCTCTAACTGAGTGGCAATGATGTTTTTCAGGAGATCAAAGATCTCTCTCTAAAAGCAATTGCCCAGTTCCCACTACTTAGTCCAATACCTCCTCATGTTGGGCTATACTTAGCCTCATGTTGCTTACTCCTATGGATGTCTACACATCTGAAAGTGTAACAACATCTAGCATGATAGTTGTAGAAGCTTTTAAGGATTCTTCTACATGATCGATCATCACCTCTACCATTATTTCTTATTCACTACGTTGCATCACTAGAACAGTTGCTCCCTTGCCCTACTCTAGGTGCACTAAGAAAGTGATGGAATTCCCAACGATCTTTGAGAATTACTACTGTTTGGGGATGGACACTATCACTTCTTAGGCACTTAGATTTGATCTTGTGGGTTCCTACATTCTCTATGTAGAAAATAGTAATGCAGTCTCTTCTAGCCAACTTATTGTTCAAGTAACTTCATTTAAATGGCTTAAAGTTAGTCAATAGATTAATAGTTTTCCACTAGTTGGTCCTTCTTACTATTTCTGCAAGAGTTTCTCACCAAGCTTTTACATGCATTTAATCATAGCATGAGCCCCCAACATTATTTCTTGAGCAAGTGGTGGTGGTGGTGGCCACTCCTCTTCTTGCAATTTGGTGGGCACCTTATATTTCATCATTTCTTGCCAAGATGTAGCAAAAGCATGAAAAAGCATGTCATTGATGTAATAATCTATGCATTCCCTTTCATACAATTTTCTGATGAGGTAAGAAAAGGGGAGTATCTTTCTCCCGTGCTCATTCTCTTTGAATCTTTTCTTAATCTCTAGGAATATGAGCTGCAGGAGATTGAATAGGAACTTTTCGCTTAGAGAAACATATGTATGGGCAAAGAAGGCACTGACTTTACTTGGCCTCATCACTAGATTCAGGTAATAGGATGCAATTTTGAAATAGGCCCTTTCTTTCTTGGTGAGTGTACCATACTCATTATGGTCCACTCTATAGCATTATTGGATCTATTCTTTCTTGACTTCTAGATCTGCCTGCATTGAAACCTCTGCTAAGGATGTCCCAATGTTAGGCAATACGAGGGCCTCTAAAATGACCTTGACTGAATAGCACACACCAATGTCCTTGATCTTGACCATGATTTCTATCTACCTATTATTCTAGAAGAGGTATGTTTCTCCCATGTAACACTTCTTACTGGAGATGAGGATAGGCCACATGGGGGATTCTTGAAGTTGCATTTTCACCTCTTCTAGCACCAACTCCAAGAAGGAACCAAATTTAAGTTCTTGCAGAGCTGCACTTTGGACTTCCTTGAAACAAATTTTCCTTAAGCAAGCCTTAATCAAGATGACTTCCAAGTTTGGTCCAGGCCTAGGCACCTCATCTCACTACAACTAACCAATTTCAGTTGTGGGAATCTAATGAATAGTTTCTACTTTGGGCTCTTCCCAAAGAGGTCTTGTGGCATGTGTTTTGGCTACTTCTTCATGGGGATATTATAGTTACTAGCCTCTTCCCCCTCTTGGTTGCTTGTCCCTTGGTTAGGACAATCCTCCCTCCTACAATCTTTTAGGTCTAATCATCATTTGTAATCACAACATAACCAAGGATTATCATTTGATGTGTAACTTCAAACATTTTGATCACTTGTCTCCTTTATCCAGTTACACTTAGGCTAAGTTGTGATTATGGTGGATTGATTATTTTAATATTATTTTATTTGAATAGCTACTTGAGTTCATTGATAAGGTTTAACTTACATGTGTTAGTGATTTTTAATATTTATTTTAATAGTTAAACCATGTGGGAGTTAGAAAAATTTCAAAACATTTTCTATCAAAAACCTATGGTTTGTGGCCCCCACGATGTAAAGCTCACCTCTAGTTTCTATAGGATCAAAGAATGGAGTGATTTGAACAAGTGACTAGAAAGTTATGGACTCTGGAAGGCTCTATGCTCCGAAAACTACAAAAAATCCCTTGGCATTTGTGAGAAAATGGCAAAAATTTTCTAAGTGTTGATGTGTATATATAGTATTTTTGTGTTGCGTCAATGCATCCAACTGCATCAACACAACCAAAAATGAAAATTTTTCCAATGAAAAAACTAAGTATGAAAAATGAGTGTTTTGATGAAAATGGAGTCTAGAGGAAGCCAAGAAAGCTGAGAATAGGAACAAATACTCAAAGAGGGCTAAAAATATGTTTGAAAAAGGAGATTAAATTAGAGAATAAGTGTCAAGGAATGAAAACCTGGATGCACAAATGATGTGAACATAAGTCTTGAGAGAAAAAATGGCTAAAGAGATAATGAGTTTAATCATCCCAACCAAAGAGTATGCAAGTGGGTCCTTCCCATAGCAGGCTCATTATCTTAATTCCCTTACATGTACTCAAACCAAGGAGTCTGTGGATCCCAAGGATGATGAATGGTTGTGGATTATTAAAGACTAAATCACTAAGGAAACCATCAAAGAATTAAGAGTATTTCATAATGAACCCATCGACATGACAAGAGACAATGAGGTGATACATAGGAAGAATAGGTGGAGTGAGAGAGAGTATGAAATGGAGTTCTTCATTGAGATTACATGAAGTCCCTTGTGGAAGATGTGATTAATATGACCTGATATTATTCATCCTTAGGTAGAATCAAGACCATCCACTTCCAGTGACTTCACATTAGCACTTTTGATCATTCCACCATCCAAGGTAGAAGACCATCCCCATAGATCACCCATCATTCAAAAGAAAGAAGAGTCTTAGTTAAAGGGGTGCCTTCAAGCATGGGTAACATGTCTTTCCATTCCTATAACCAATGCTATAGCCCATTATTGTGTCTAAGGGGTGTGCTTTGAATTCTCATTATTTTTTATGGGAACCACACCATGCAAAGATATTACTTCTTATTTATTAGTAGACATTGGAATGGTGAGGAATCCATGAAAACACTCATGCAATCCTAGAAGGTAGGTAGGTACAAAAGTGACAAATTTTCTTGAATTCACACCCTTATGCATCCACTTAATTTTTTCCAAGTTTGGAAAATACCCAGGTTACTAATTCATTATAAATTTTCATTAAAAAAGACCTTATATTTCCAAGGTAAAGAAACACCATAGAGTTCTATGGATTAGTAGATGATGTGAATTCACTTCCTGATGATGAGTGATGAAGTAATTCAACAACCAACTATATAAGTTACGAGTGTTCACGCATAGCTTGATCATAATTCGTAGACAAGGCAATGTGATTATGCTAGTAATTGGTTTAAGTTCATGATTGTTGTCTTCCCACATGAGCTATAAAATTTATGAGTGTGGTTTAACTCACGATGAGGTGTATGATATTTGATGTTGTGTAGGCCATCTTACTCCTAGTAAACATAAGATAAATAAAAGTGGTATCTACATCTAAGTAAATAGTAAATAAATCTAGTCTATCTTAGGCAATGGATATTTGTTCCTGATTCTCTACACATGTCTTGAAGTTATGTAATCATTACTAGGATTACCAAGTACTTTGCTACTGGGTGAACCAAGAAATAATACTATTGGGTTACCAAATGATCACACTTTACACTTGAAATTAGTCATATCCATTCCATGTAACAATAGTAAAAGTAAAGTTTATGGGAAAGTAAATAGTAACTAAGAAAATAGTAATTAATAGTCTAAGTGAAAACAATAAACATTATTCTAGGTAATAGTAAAAGAACTAAGTGGATGTTGCAATGGTGAAAAGTAATCTTGATCTTTATTACCATTCACACTTGTGTCCAAGTACAAGATGGTAGAATAAAGACTTGATAAAATTACTCAACACCGCACTATGGGCATACACTACTAAGCTATGAAAATAAACTGCAAGAGTTTCAGTAAGGTTACAATAAAATTATTGTTTAGACCATGTGCCTAAGTGTCATATTTATAAGTCTTCACATGTCCATGATATCAAATATCTGACATCGTAGCTTGTGCCCTAATATTGGGTACACAATATTGCAACTCCAATATCTAATGTTCGATATCATAGCCTATGAAAAATCTAATTTATCATACCCCCACCACTAACTACAAATTTGTTCTTGAGTTAAAACAAAATGAGAATAGAGTTCCTTACAAAATTGGAAGGTGTACTGACCTAAATCATTGGTGTAAGGCTGGAATGAAAACAAACACCAAAAGATCGTCGGGCAAACACAGTTGACCCTTCCTTCACCTCGAGGGTAGGCTGAAAAAGTAAATGAAGGTAGAGTGCCTTGGATGATCAGCATGCAAATCAACCAAGGACTTCCCTGAGCGTAAACTATGTCTTGCGCTAGGGTTATCGTAACTGAAGCTTTAAAACGTAAACAATGCGCATGAAATGTAAACAGAAACATATGCAGGTAACAAGTATCGTAATCAAAATGTAAACAAAACGTAAACTAAATGCAAAATAGAGTAAACAGTATAATGGTTGGCAAAATGAGTTGTATTGTATTGCATTGCAAAATTGATTCTTAAGGTGCAAGGATTACTTGACTATGATTGACAAATTGAGCCTAAAAGTGCCTTAGTTCAACCCATTTATGGTAATTCACATTGGAGTCATGCTATAGTGTGACCACAGCGTGACATGCAGCATGACATAACTCAAAAATGATGTATTTTTTTCAAAATTGTGATTTTGAAGCTTGATTCTTGAGTGCAACTGTTGTCTAGCTATAGTTGATCCTGAGAGTGATCTAAAATCTAGAACTTGAGCCTAGGTGTGACATGTTTGGAACCACTTTGAGTAGGTCACGCTGCAGTCATGCTACAATGTGACATGTAGCATGACATGTGAAATCTTTGCAAAAACTTGTAATTTTGAGCTAAAATCTAGCATTCTGAAAGTTGAGACCAGAAGCTGTCAAGGATGTGCTCTGAGGGTGACTTGCATGTTGTAGATCAAATCATTTTGGCTTAGTTTTGAGACTCTGAGAGTTGGTCACACTATGGGCAAGCTTCTGACTTGATGGGATGAGCAAGCTAGCTAGTTTGATTTAGCTTAGTGTGGTTTACATGCCTTAGCCAAATTTTTCCTCCCAGAAGCTCGAAAGGGCTTGAGTCATTCTTGTTTTAAAGTGTCAGGCCAAAATTAGTGGTGTTTCATTGGTTCCTCTTTGTTGACGTCTAGAGGAATCTGCCTAAGAGGCATCGACAAAGAAGTGCAAAACACCCTGAACAACCAGATACCAAACATTATCCATCAGCCCTTGGCTGGACATCATTGCACCGTGTTCAAAAGTACATGGGATTAGGGAAGTGCAGTTCAAGATGCAAGGGGATTGGTTGTAACCGGGGAAAATCAAGAGTTGATCAAGGATTATGATTGTTTCTAGGATTGTGGGAGAGGAATGCTTTTGTGTGAATGAGCTATATCTTTGGTCTTTGTCAATAGCCAACATTTAGCAAACTCGGAGCCAAGACATAGAAGGTGCATTCTTTGAAGAAATGGGACTCTTAAAGAGTGTTTATGGGGCCCGTTGTAAATAGCCAAAGCCATGCGATGATGTGCAACATGGTCTCTTTGAGACACAAGTGTAACTTTTTTTCCAAGATAATTGCCTTCTTGCCTGGGGCTTGCATGAGAATATACAATAGTCTTTTGTTTATGATGTCAACGGGGTCACGAAGAGCTTTTCCGTGCATTTTGCTTTACAGGTTTGATTTTTTCATCGAGAATGATGTTATGTTGGATGATCTGGAGGTCTAACCCTAGCATGTCTATGTATGACCATGCAAACATTTTTATGTTGTCTTTTAAGACTTGCATGATGTTACCTACGAGTTGTGAGTTTAGAAGGGCACTTAATTTTAATGTTCTGGCTTCTTCATTGACTGTAGCAATGGGGATTTCAACTAGAGGATCTTCAGTGATATTATCAACTTCTAGATCTAGAGTTTTAGTCATGCTTTTAGGCCAATCTGTCATTTCTTGAGTGGAGGCTATTAAATCAGTATAGGTGGATGGATTTAAATCCAAGGATTCTAGGTTGATTGCTCTTTCTACCTCCTTGTATGGTCCATTGAAAGACAATGTTGAGAGGATATTCTTGGTGTCCATGTGCTTGCTCTTGCCAGTTTAAAATGGATGCGGAGTAAGAGACACTCTCTTGGCGAAGGAGTTACTAAATATAAGTGAACTATGTATTGACAAAAATTTGGAGATGCAGTGATAGTCATGGTAGTTTAAAGCCATGGTAGTTTAAGGCCATGCTAGGCCACATGGTAGTTTAAGGCCATACTGGGCCATATGTTGACTTGTCATTTGCACCATTTTTAAATTTTGACATTTAAATTTGAGTGAACAATAAGTTCATGAAGATTTTAAATTTTTATGAATTTTATGTGCATTGTTACAAATTTCCAGATGTTCCTACATGTTTATTGTTGTTGTTGATTTTTTTGTGTAAGAAAAATTTTGGGCCTCATCTCCAGAAGCTCGAATAATGAGGGATGCAGGCCAACATGTAACACAAATGGAAACAAATTTAAACAAATAAAGCAAATATAAAGTGAGAAAAAAATAAAGTAAAAGAAAAGAAGATAAAAATAGAATGTTTTGGGTTTAAAGAGGATATTTTGGAGTGGAGGAAGGGCATTTTGTGCTAGCGTGACTTCTTGACTGCAACATGACTTAGGAGTGCAACATGAGCTACAACATCAACGTGACTTGCCGTCAACGGCATCAGCGTGCACAAGGAAACATGAAGGACAAGGGTAGAGGAAAAGGCAAGTTAGGAGAAGGGGAAGAGGAAAGGGGATCTGGTGTTCATATAGGAGAGCGAAGAGCTTCTCCAACGTCTTCCCCAAGCCAGGATTCCAACGTGGAAGAAGGCTTTGCATAGGTAAGTTTGTTTCTCCCCTATTTTCCTCTAGCAGCGTTACCTAGGGTAATATTTTTGTGGCTTTGATCTTGGGATTTTTTGAGCTATGATTTTCTTGGGGTTTTTGAGATTGCAATTTTGGGTGAATACAAGTTCAGGGCATGAGTGCATGGGCAGGGTTTCTGGTGTTCTGGCCACAAAATTTCTAGCTTTCACAATGTCCTAGTTGCAAGGTTTTGGGCTTTCTTGGTGTGAATATTGGAGGAAAGCCAACGTGAACTTGGGATTTCTTTGTTCTGCAAAATTTTTTGATTTTTCAGAGCGGCACAACTTGTAATTTTTCAGGGTAGCATTACTTGTGAATTTTTCTGGATTTTGAGGTAGGGAATGAACAACGTGACTTCAAATTTTTTGGGCAAAATTTTTCAGTTTTAAAGGGCAACATGGCTTAAAAAATTTTGGCCCCTACCAGGGCAGCGTGACATGTGAATTTTTCGGCCTACCAAGGTAGCATGACATGTGAATTTTTTAGCCTACCAGGGTAGCGTGACTTGTGAATTTTTCAGCCTGCCAGGGTAGCGTGACATATGAATTTTTCAGCCTACTAGGGTAGTGTGACATGTGAATTTTTTGACCTACCAGGACAGCGTGACTTGTGAATTTTTATTTTTTCTCAGGGCAACGTGACTTGTGATTCTTGGTTTTAACGGCCATTTCCTACTTACTTCTTTGCTTCTCCACCTCACAGTCTATAACCTGCCTGCCTTGGTATGAATTGAGAGTATCAGACTGACAAGGGAAGCTTCCCTATTATAGGGGCATTTCTACCATTATTAGGAAGTTGAAGAGGAACTAAGACATCCACTCTCAAAGGAACGCCCCCTAACTCAAATGTCACTTCTCCCTCATGTTCAAAGGAATGAGACCTTCTATAGCCCATACCTGCCATCCCTGCCATACCCAAACTCACCTCACATGCCCAGCTGGAAAGGTTTTTTGGAAAGCTCACATGATGAAAGAAAGAGTTTTACAAGCAGAATTGCCCTTCTCTGCCGATATTACTAAATTAGTAGCTAAACCCATTAATAGCTACTTAGATGGTTTAGCAATGTGAGCTACAAATTTTTGGGCATTTTGGGCCCCTGGGCTGTAGGATTTTCAACCTTCCTTGGTGGTATGAATGTGGGCCAGATTTTTGGGGCAAGTTGTAGGTTCCAACATGAGTTAGAATGTTGGATGCTAGGATGAGTTTTGAAGGGAATACCCAGCGTGACGTGCTGGTGGAAAGCTTGCAGGGCCCAGCGTGACTTGGTTTGAAAATGCTAAAGATACCCAACGTGAGCTGGAATGTGAAGACATGCATTGCCACTAGATGCCCATTATTTGCTAATTTTATGTTTATATCATTTATTTGTTTTCCTGAGTGTTTATGTTTTGCATTTTTATGTGGGTTTTATCGTGGCATGGATTCCAATGTGCCCCAATGAGCGGCAGGCACACTAAATAGATATTGGTGTTCTTGTCTCATGGGGTGAAGCTCTGCATTCCAAGTGTTTTTTTATGTGATTTCTTGGCCTATGTGGTTTTGATCTATTTTTAACATTAAAATTTTTCACTTACTTAATGTTTTTGGTATTGGATTGGCTGTGTGCAGGGGACCTAAACCTTCTCTTCTGGTGGTTGAACTTGTTGGGGTGCTTGCATGGTTTGGCCCCTTTGGACCGGACACAACCCCCTATGACATGCGCATCAGGCCTCATGTGATATGGTTCCACCCCAGTGTTAGTTCATTTTTTTCCTTCATCTGGCAACATTTTAGTGTGGTTATATGGTCTCACCTGAGCAAATAGTTAACTCATGAAATCATTGAGACAATGTTGCCTGGGTCTACACAAGGCATGCTTGCTTTTATCACTGATATCGATGAGGGACTTTTCAGGGTTTTGGGAGGCTCTGCTGAGGGTCCTAGATCTACACGTCCTTTGACTCATGTGTGGGAGCTTCCTACGTGTAGTCATTATAACAGCAGCAACACACTTTTCCTAGCCCTCTGTGTACACACTCTATTTCAGAACCCACCAGGGATGGTATATAGAGTGGACATGTATGCTCCTTTCTGTCTTGTTTAATTTTGATCCCTTTTAAATTTTGTGTCATCATCTAAATGTAAATGTTGTTTTTCCTATGCAAGCCCCACCTTGATGAACATGGGATGCGCGATGATGATGGCAAGCTTGCCTTAGCGTGCACGGCACTACAGACTTTCATAGCGGGCCCCATTCTTCATGTTGCGGTGTTGTATCAGACCAAGGTGGCTCTTGTTGACTACCATAGGTAATTTTTGAGAGCCTTTGAGTATTGCCAAGTTCACAGTTGGTGACATGGGGAATGGTCTTCTAATGGGCCAACCTTCCCTCAAAGAATTGATCCTGCACCTATCCCACCTACACCATTTACCGATGGTAAATGACCATGCTCTAGTCTCCATTTTCTTTTCTTTTGTTACCTCATCTTGTACTATGTTTTTAAATTTTTGCTCTATGTTTTCTCTTTACAGCAGCCATCCCTCCCCAAGAAGTCACTGTTATAATGAGGTGCACTGAGGTCACCCTTTTCATGAAGTTTGGGGAGGTGGATCAGTCACAAAAGTGGTTGCAGAGAGGAGCCCTTGAGCTAACTATCAGTTGCCTTACCCGGGCTAATCTGATGGACTTGTTTTTAGCTTTGACTCCTAGCATTCCAGCCACTGAAATAGTCACTATTGTAGATTCTTTCAATAGTGATGCTTCCCATTTTAGCACTTGGGTCTGAGGGGTTAGGGTATCCTTTTACTTGACCACTAAATTTTTCTCTGATCTTTTTGGCGTGCCCATGGATGGCGCCACGATTTCTATAGAAAAAGCAGCAAAAGAGGACCAAGTCATAAGAGAGTTGGAGGAGTGGTTAGGTGTGCCTCAGGGTCGCAAAGTTTTTGTTATGCAAGATGACACTTGGTCAATGAAAATGAAATTTCTATATCCTCTCTTCCAAGCACGGGCATTTCCCAAATCTCTCTTTCAAGGGAGAAACCTTGGGATCGAGACCGCATGTGTCATACGTGTCATTTTAGAGATAGGAAGGCGCTACAACTGGGCACAGTTTCTTATATTTGGTCTTCACGGGGAGATTATCAGGTTACGTTCCAACATCCATGCTAAATCTCATTTTACCTTTGCTTTCTTTACAAGGTATTTGAGTAGGTTCACTGAGTTCCTAATGGTTTATGATGATAATTGCTATGTTTTGACGGACCGTTTGCAATTATCCCATCCTTGGATTTGCCACCTATTTAGCACCACTAGATCCCAAGATCCACCAAAGGACATTGAGGAATCGGTATCAGTCACTAGTGGAGGTGGAACCAGCCATTCCCATCATTCCCATGATAGTTTGGGATTCAAAGCACCTGGGCTATGCACGTCTATGAAAAGGGTCAAACGTTTGATTGCTGAGACCATTGGGAAGTCCAAGATGAAGGTGAAGAGGAAAGAACGCCCAAGGGAGCCTGATCTAGATGCAATACTACCAAGGGCAAAGAAGATTCAGTTTGTACTACCAGTGGAAGGTAAGTATTTCATTTTATTGTTATTAATTTATTTATTGTGACATTTTAATGTATATGTTTGTTGAATGTATATGTACCCTATGTCATACTAATGTTAGAATGTTGGTGTTATTAGAGGAGAGTCTAGAGAAAGAGAGGGAGACTTTGGCCCCAATGGCCGATGTCGAAGTGATTGTCATAGGGCTGAAAGAAGAAGTGAAGGAAAGAGAAGAAACGATTGAAAAACCTCCCGGCTCGCAAGAGGAAGATGTGACAGACATCATGGGGACAAAGCTTGCAAAGGCTATGGATGCGCTCAGGCAACCCATTGATGAAAGAGATGTCCTTGATGGCTTCTTCAATGGATCTTTGCAGCTTGGTGATCTACCCCAGCCAAGCAGCAAAGGACTTTTTGGTATGCTCCTTTCAGTGCAATCTATGTCTTTGTACCCTTCTAATTTTCATGCGTTGTTCTTAATTATTTTGATTATTTTGGCATCAAAGGTAGATGCTGAGACTTTTAAGGCACATGCATCTCGAGCAGAGGTATCAGGAACACAAGTTCCAATCAACATGACCTCCCTTGCTTGTCCTACATCAACTGACTAGCTATGACCATGGCTTGAGATGCCTAGTAAGCTAAACTTTGTTAAAGGCATCATTGATGATGTTGTTGCTTGCCTACAAGAAGTTCATCCAGAACTAGGTATTTGTATGTCATGCATTGCACTTAGTATTTGGGTTCATTATTGATTATAGGTGATTTATGTGTGTGGTGCTTATACCTACAGGCACCAAGCTTCAGTGGGATCCCTCTGAAGCTACTCATATTGATGCTCTCTCTGAACTTCCAAGGAATATTGAGCAAGTCCCAAGGAATGTGTATGATGTAGTTTTTGGTTACGTTGTACAAAACACCAAGTCACTTTGGACTTGTAGAAATTTAGTTGAGTACTTATGGAACAAGGTGCATTCATTGAAAGAAGCACTGGCAAAGGAGAAAGAGAAGAGCATGGATCTCCAATCTTGTTATGATCTTGCTGCTACTAGACTATCTGGTGATAGCACTTGGCACATATCTGAAATCACCTATGCACGTTATTAGATGATTTTAAATAGGAAAGTGCAAGCTACACGAGACTTAGCAGAACAAAGGGCATAGATAGATTTGTTGAATAGGAAATGTTAAGATTAGAAATCCTTTGCTGCCAAAGTACAGAACTGGGGCCAAGACCAAAAGGACCACAAGCATCAATACAAGAAATGATTGAAGGAGGAGTCAATTGAACATCACCGGATGGAGATGTTCATTGATGGGTTAGGTTTGCAGTCTACTTATGATAGGTTTGCTGAGTGCACCAAAGTGGAGGGATCTCCTAAGAGAACAATTACCACCACCTCTAGGGAGGCTGTGATAGGCGTGTTCTCTCTTGAGTACCCTACTTGGACCTCGGTGGACAAGGGCAAAACACTTGCTAGCATTGATCTTGGCTTGGAGGAGGATTGGGAAAATGTGCCTGAGAAGGAGATTCTACAGCGTTTGAAGACCAACTTGGGGCCTTCCTCACTTGTGAGTGTTTTATTGTGGCATTCATTTTTGTATGGTTTTATTTTTTTCATTGTTAGTGTTACTGTATTTCCAATTTTTTGTGTTCATGATTTGCCTATAAATTCAAGTTGTAACTTGTATCATTTAAATGAGAATTTGACATAATATAGTGAATGTTTGTAAACTTGTAACATATTGAATCCTAGTTTAAAGCCATTTCAGGCTAGTCACACTAGTTTAGAGTCATGGTGGACTGTTGCCTCTGTTGCTAAGGAAAGAAAGATTGTCAATTTTATGCCATGGTGGGCAAAAATAAATAATAGTTTTAGAAAGCTTTTAAAAGGAACCAGCCATTTTTGACCATGGCTAGTTTGATGTCATTGCAGACGTTTGTTGGCAATTTAACGTTGTATCGGACAATTGGTAGTTTAACGTCATTTAGGACATGTGGTAGTTTAACGTCATTTCGAACATGTGTTAGTTTAACATCATTTCAGACATGTGGTAGCTTAACATCATTTCAGACATGTGGTAGTTTAACATCATTTCAAACATGTGATAGTTTACTCTAGTTATTAAGTTGCCTCTTGATCCTTTGTATTTTAACATGAGGGGTTGGGCATGTGGGTATGATCTTATACTCACCTTCCCCTTCAGCGGTAATGTTAAAGGGTAGTTCTAACCAAGATACATCAATAGGAATGGCTCCTATGTTTGTGTCTTCCTATGTTTCTTCATTCCTGGTAGGGTTGTGAGTTAATGTCAGATTTATGTCTTGATGTATGTTCATAGTTTCTTGCTTAGGCTCAACGAACTCAATTTCTGACTCTTCATCTACTCTAGGGTGTGAGGAAGTGGGCGATACTATTGTATCCCCATGTATTATGATTTCACCGCCCTTGTAAGGTAGATGGATCTCCTGATGAATTGGTGAAGAAACAGCCTTAAGTTGAGCTAGCCAGGGATGTCCTAAGATCATATTAAACCCTGGCATTTCATCAACCACTATGAATTTAGCTAATGTGGGGAATTGGTTTCTGGATATGAAATCTAAGGTGACCATACCTTTCACCCCAACATGGGAACCACTGAAGGATTTCAAGAAAGAGGTTGTCATGGGCTGTATTTGTTCAGTAAGTCCTAGTTTTTCGATAATAGGAAAAGGTATTACGTTTGTTGACGTGCTGTCATCTACATGCACCCTACGTATCTTGAAATGATTGACATGTATCGTTATGAACATAGGGGATGCGATGACTTCTCCTATTTTCTCATCTAGCTTAATGTCCTTTGTGCAAAACTCTAGGGACGTGGCCTTTGATTCCTGAAGTTGCAGGGACAATACTGCATAAATGGATGATTCATCTACAGGAAGTTCCTCACTAATAGGGATTGAAGTCATCATCCGTACAAGAGCTTCCCGATGTACAGATGAAGTCATTACTAGGTCGTATAGACTTAGAGAAGTATTCTTTTGTTTTAAGGCTTTTGTAACCTGGGTTAACGTGCTTGCTAGATCTTTACCGTCTAGGACATTCTTATCTATAGGGATTTGGTCCATTTGGCCCAGCATTCATATTTCTCATGGAGGAATTTTTGCATTAGTAACTGAGGATGCTGGGTTCGAGACACAACCCATGACATTATCCTTGTTTTGATAACTCATAGTAGGCTCATTAACAGATGGACCCATAGGAATAATGTTTAGTGGTGTAGGCTTTGGTGATCCTAATTTGTATTGAATGTTTTCTCTTTCCGGACTCTCTCTTGTTAACCTATTAGCAAGATGTTCTCATAGAGGTCACGGGGGAGTAGAGGTGGATTGTGTTTCAGGGTGTTTTGGCACCCAGATCACAAAGGGGATGGGTTGATTTTCAAATGGTGTGGTTGTTACTGCAACGGAAGGAGGCATGCAGATGACAAACAGCTTTTGTGGTGTAGGGGATGTGCATATGATGAAACGAGTCTGAGAAGATGTTGGTGTAGTGTGTTCTCTGAAGGCCTGTGGATCACAAAATGTTTTCACAAGACATCTTGTCTACTTTCTACATGGATAGTATTAATTACATATGGTGCATCATTGGTGTTGAGAGGATTCTTGTAGACTCCCATGGGTTGGTTTTGGGGTCTTACTGGGTTTTCCTCGTCGAATACTACTTCACCCCTATCAATCATGCATTGTATATCTTGTTTCAAGGTGAAGCAATAATCAGTTCCATGACCAGGTCGTTGGTGATACTCACAAAACCTATCCAATCTAAAACCTCTTGGAATGGGAGGTTCATTAGGTGTTGCTATGCTGGGTTTTTGGCCAATTCATAAAATCTATTATGTTTTTGAGATGTTGTGGGAGACATTTGTTTATGTTTAATTGGCCCAGCCTTTAGAAGCCGATCGAGTAATTGTGAAGGTTTCATGGGCAAGGGTGTGTATTGGGCATGGTCTTTTCTTTCTAATGTATGGGCATAACCCATGTTGGTGTTCCTATTTGAGGAAGTTTTAGGTCTCGGCCACTACTACTACTATCGTTATGGATTTATCTTTCTTTGTATGTTGGCTCCTAAAGGTCGAGTAGGCTGGATCATTGCTTGTTTGTGCAGCCTCTTCTATGTCTTTAATTTTCACAAATGCTTGGCTCATGGTATGTTTTAGGAATAGGCTCGTGAAGCTCATTCAAGGCTGCACTCCATCTTTAGATAAATTTTTGTGCTAGCTCTAATGGTGCTTGTTTAATTTGGATCAGGCTATCCAACGTGGCTTCAGGTTTTAGATTGTATTTGAAACGGGCAACAAACTGATACAACAAGTCCTCTAGAGAAGATATAAAGCTATGGGGCAAGGCTCAATACCACTCTAAATCTTTTCCAGTTAAGGACATGGCAAACACATGCAAAATTACATGAGGCCATGCCTAAAGAAATAGACATTCTATTCGAAATGTTACTAGGTGAGCGTTTGGATCTCCCTCTCCATTATATTTGGTAAGCTGTGGTAATGAAACTTCCTTTGGCAAGGTTAGTGGTGGGACTGAGGGATCGATTGGATCATCTTGATAGAATTCTAGTACCTTAACTTCCTCAGTGTTCACAATTTTAAGACATTTTAATTCTTCTACTAATGAGTGCATCATTTTCTTCGTATCTGCCCACTCTTGGGCGGTAGGCAAACCAGCGGATTGGGTTGACGGTAATTGATAATGATTTGATTGTTGCATTGTTTGTGGAAAGAGAGATTGTTGTATTGTTGTTTGTTGTGGTGGGATGATGTTCGAGGTTGAGACTATGGGGTGTGGTATGCTATAATGGGTAGACAATTTTTGCTGAACAACTGGTGGGACCCACTGCCCAGTCACAGGTTGTGAAGCTGTCAGTGGTGCTCTTATAGGATTTGCACCTGAGGTATGTAATGGGTAAACATGGAAGTTGGTATGACTGATGCCATCCTAATCACTCGAGGTCGAAAGGTCGATCCTACATTAGTTTGTGGAGGATGCTGTTGGGATTTTATTTGTAGAGGTATGATTGAAGTGGATGCGTTGGATTGAACGTTGGACTTGGAGAAGATGGCAATGGAAATGGCTACTTCCTGTAGAGAAGCTGGTGGTGGAAATATAGTCTCTTCCAAGAAAGGTTGAAATAATGGGTTTGTATGGGCATGGGGACTGATGGTATGGTATGAATCCCCATGTTCAGATTAGGCTACGAAGTCATCCTCTTCATCTCCACCCTGAAGCTCTATCAGAGATTTCTGTAAGGCTTGGCTTCTTACCATGAGAAGCTAGGATATGGATTTATGGTGGTGTTTAGAGAGCAGGATTATGTCAAATGCTGAGGGGATGAATTCAAAACCTCCTTTTTGGATAAGTTCATAGTATCGCTTTGCTTCTCTCTCTATACGATCGATGGGTAAGTTGGCTTAGATCTTAATAAAGATGAAGTTATATTGTTCAAGTGTAAGAGTCGCATAGGCAGGGTCTCTACCCTATAGCCTAAGTGACTGGCATGTAGGGCCTTGGGCGTTTATCTATTCAATGATAGTTATGGATTCAGTAGTAGTCACAGGTTTCGAAGTTTCAGTCCCAAAGTCAAAGGTCAGTAGTGTCACCGGGTTAATTTGGAAGGATTCCATAATGAACGTGAGTAAACTAAGCTAGACGAGTTGAATGCAAGCAACTACAGCATGACAACTACAACACAATGTGACAACTGCAACAATAGCATGACAACTACAACACAGTGTGACAACTACAACTATAGCATGACAACTGCAACACAGCATGACAACTGCAACACAGCATGACAACTGCAACACAACATGACAACTGCAACACAGCATGACAACTGCAACTATAGTGTGACAACTGCAACACAGCATGACAAATGCAACTATAGCATGAAAACTGCAACACAGCGTAACAACTGCACCATGACAAGACAATGTGACCACTACAACGTGACAACTGCAGCATGACAATTGTGACAGGGAGACTCATAGGAACAAGATGAATAAGTTTTCTAGCATGATCGATGTTTTAATAGATAATAAGTTGGGCCCTCATTCTAGCACCAATTTACTGTACTAACCTAAATCATCGGTGTAAGGCTGGAAGGAAAAAGAACACGAAAAGATCATTAGGCAAACACAGTTGACCCTACCTTTGCCTTGAGGATAAGCTAGAAAAGTAAACGAAGGCAGAGTGCCTTGGATGGTCTGCATGCAAATCAACCAAGGACTTCCCCGAGCGTAAACTATGGCTTGCGCTGGGGTTATCATAACTGAAGCTTTAAAATGTAAACAGTGCGCATGAAATGTAATCAAAAACGTATGTAGGTAACTGGTATCATAATCAAAACGTAAACTAAATGCAAAATAGAGTAAACAATATAATGGTTGGAAAAATGAGTTGTATTGTATTGCATAGAAAAGATGTGCACCGGTCAAAGCATAGCTACACGTGTAGATGGCAAGTCAAGTGCCAAGCCCCGGGGTGATGTGATGTGATGTGATGTGATGTGTTTCAGAAGTGCTTGGATGCTATCTGTCAGAGTGTGCTGAGCACCTAAGGATCACTAGTCTGAGTTTCCTAAGCTATTTAACTCAAAAATTGCCAACCCCGTTTATGTGAATTGACAGGGTATTTATAGGATTGGACCAGGCTTAGGCACGGAATTCATGAATGGAATCAATGGCTGGGAGATGAGAGAGACATGGATCTTGTGACACGTGTTCAATAGATAGTTGTGCGTGAGTTGGACATGTGTGGGCAAGCTACGTTCTTGACCAGGTTCATCATATCTTACAACATGTGGCTTACTCAAGCCCATGGAAGCACATACAATTTAGAACGTGAGGGCTCGACAAGCCCACAAATGAAAATTTACATTGAAAGGATGATGTACAATAAGAGAAATTGGCTCTGGCTCATTTGAAACTTATGGATCTTTGATTTCATCGCTACAGGATTTCGATTCAAGTGATTTCATGGCCGTTTGGAGTGTTTTTACTTAACAAGAACTTCCAGTATGAGTTGATTTTGTCTTAGCATGACTTGAGCATGTGCACACGACACTCACGCTACACTCATACTACACTCACACTGTAGCGTGACCTCAGCGTGAGTGAACAAAAACTTGTAATTTTTCATCAAATTTTGAACTTTGAAGCCTGATTCTTGAGGTGCAAGGATTGCCTAACTATGATTGACAAATTGAGCTTGAAAGTGCCTTATTTCGACCCATTTATGGTAAGTCATGCTGGAGTCACGCTACAGCATGACCACAATGTGACATGCAACATGACATGACTCAAAAATGATGTATTTTATTCGAAATTATGATTTTGAAGCTTGATTCTTGAGTGCAACTGCTATCTGGCTATACTTGATCTTGAGAGTAATCTAAAATCTGAAATTTGAGCCTGGGTGTGACTTGTTTGGAACCACTTTGAGTAGGTCACGCTACAGTCACGCTACAATGTGACATGCAACGTGACATGTAGCATGACATGTGAAATCTTTGGAAAAACTTGCAATTTTGAGCTGAAATCTGGCATTCCAGAAGTTGGGACTGGAAGCTATCAAGGATGTGCTCTGAGGGTGACTTGCACATTGTAGATCAGATCATTTTGGCTCAATTTTGAGACTCCAAGAGTTGGTCACGCTGTGGACAAGCTTCCAACTTGATAGGATGAGCAAGTTGGCTGGTTTGATTTAGCTTAGCATGGTTTCCATGCCTTAGCCAAATTTTGCCTCCCGAAAGCTCGAAAGGGCTTGAGTCATTCTTATTTCAAAGTGTTAGGCTGAAATTAGTGGTTTTTTAGAAGGTAGATTTTAATGAAACTAACTAACTATCTTCATGACATTAACTAACTATATACATGACTCTAAAATGCTACAGTGGTATTTACAAAAATTTACATAAGACATGACATGATAATTTTGACAAAAAAAAATTTCAAAGCTCAATGTAGTTTAGGTAGTTCTTGGTGGTAGTGGCTCCTCCATTGGTTGCTTTCCCTTGTCATTAGGCTTTTGGAATTTGTATTGATTTAGGAGCACCAAAAGCTTTTCTTCTTCTATTCTTGGCTCATGTATTGTCCATGCTTATTTTGCAATGTTTAATGGAGTGGGTACATCCCATGGACATGGTAGCTATAAAAACATCTTATTCATCTTAACATACTAAGCTACAAACTACCTCCTCTCCTCTTAAAATGCTCTAGTCTTTTTGCATAATTCATGATAGTTGGACAAGCTTTTGGCTAGGTTTGTTGCTACATCTTTTTACCCTTGGTAACCAGCCTTCACTACTTCTAATTTAAATTTTATCACTTTTAGTTTCTGTAAATCATCTTTACAATCCACAAATTCTTTCTCATACAATGCATAAATGGCTACTACTTGCTATTCTAGCTCATTTTAGAACTTACTTGTTGTCAACATGGCCAAGTTAGTATAACAAAGGTTAGCTAATCCCATGTACTCTTTCAATTTCCTTTTAACTTTTGGTTAGGGGACAAGGTCATAACTATCTAGGATGGGTTTCCAATCAAGACTTTGTATAGAAATGGAATTTATTCTTGCCTTTGCCATCTAGTTCTCTTTTTCATTAATCTGCTTGTACATGCCCACCTAATTATGAAAGTGTTCCTTGAGCCTTTCATATTTCTTTGCCTTATTTTGCCATGCACTTATTTCAATGGCTAATTTTTTTTCAAATAGCACATACCTCCTCTAATGAGAGGATTTTATTTTCTCATGT
>MNCI01036754.1:25688-39938 GCA_015680685.1 Gnetum montanum | reverse complement strand
GTGGTGGAATTTGCTATTACTACTATTCTTGTTATTGTTGTTGTTGCTATTGCTACTTTCCACTAGATCATGCTTGCTATTTTTGTTCAATCTATGTGGTCTCCCCAGTGTCAACTTGTTCCTCATCATGATCCTTCCTCGGTGATGCTAGTTTGAGCAGTTTAGCATATGAAGCATTCTAGGCTCTCTTGGGAACATCATTGGTGTATTCCAAGATTCCAGTTCACTTGCATAGCTTCCTAATAAGGCAACGAAATGGAAGTGTTGGCTTCCCTACCTTTCTTTCTTCAAATTGCCTTTAAATTTCCACAAAGTAATGTTGTATGAGGTTAACATTGTATTTGTCCATCAAGATCACAGTTCCTCTAACCACATAAGTGGATAGTCTATTGAGTTCTTTTATTAGGAACAAGTGATAGGTGCTAATTTTGAAGTATATTCTTTTCTCCAAAGTTAGTTCATTATAGCCCTTATCTTCTTTGCCATATGTCCATTTTAGCCATAGTTTTCTAATTTCAACATCTAACCTGATAGATAGATGTGCTACCCTTGCCCCTTCATTAGGTATGTTTAGAGCTTCTATGATCACCTTGATTGAAAATAAGATTGAGCTCCTTCAATGTTGACTATGGTGCCCTCTTCTTTGTTATGCCAAAATTCATAGGTTTTACTACAATACCATTCACCATTGTGTGAAAGTATAGGTCATAGTGGTGATACTTGAAGTTGTATCCTTACCACTTCCAGAACGAATTCAATGAATGGGCCAAAGTTCATCTGCATAATTACTGTGATCAAAATTGATCTCTTTTGAATAGCTTGAAGGAAATCTTGTGATAACATGAGGCATTGTCCTTGGACTTGTGGTTTCTCTACTTTTCCTTAGTCCCACTATCCAATACTAGGAGTTTCTTGATGAATACTAAATGATTGCACTTCCTATTCCTCGTATTCTGGTTCTTCTACTCTTGTTCAACCTCTACCTTGGTCTCTTGGTCTCTTACTTGTGGATTGCGATGGTCCTCCTTCAGCTCCTCTCTTTGGGACAATCTACAATCAATCAATAATTTGAAACTACTAAGGTATTTTCATATATCCTTAATGGTTTCATACCTTACTCATACCCTTAGTTACATTAAATTCTTAGTTTATGATTGCAAAGTTAGATAAATTTCCAAAAGTTACCCCATAAGTGTTAATTTCCTTATAATCCTTCACAGTTGTATATTTGTTATCATGTATGACTCATAATGATGGTTATAGTTCCTTAAGAGCATTATTTACATGTTCTAGCATTAATATAATTGAGTTTTATTGAAAATTTTCAATGTTCACTTCATACTCACCATTAAAATACCTTTTGAGTGTTAGCAAATTTTGAAAAATTGGCTCAGATTTTTCTCACTGGCATTTCCCCATGACTAAGATGAGCACTATAGGATCAAATAGAGTCAAAAATCACAAAAATCATAGTAATAACATGCAAATTATGGCTTGGGAAAGTTAGAAGGTCAAAGCTTTGATCAAAGAAGAAAATTTGAAAAATCTCCCTTGGCTCAAATGAAAAATAATGGAAAAATTTCTAAGTGTCTACCTATATATAGATTTTATGTGATCTGATATTAGGGATCTGACATTAGGTGATGAAGCATCATTGTTTGGCCATGTCAATGATATCCTGTCGACATGACCCCATCAACATGATCCTATCAACACAGGGTTTAACCCACTAATGTGTATCCATCTATGAGGCACCCTATTTCACCTATAAATGTGCACTTGCCACCACATTTATGAAAATATTTTCATAATTTGTAGCAAAGCTCTAGCAATTTTTCTTCCCAAAAGTTAGAATATATTCTAAGTGCCCACAGTAGAAGTCAAAAAGTATACAGATCTTTATTCAAGCACTATTATACTTGAGCACTGCAGTGTGTGTGGCAATAAACATAACCCTTCTAAGAAACCTTACAGCACTTTAAAATAGATTAATTATTTCCTTCAAGAATTTAATATTTTAAGTAACTTTTTTAGTGTTGTAAGTAATTAAGTAGTTAATTAACTAAGCTAGATTAAATAGTGATTAATTAAGCACATAAGTATGACCACTTTGAGCATACACTTGCCACTTGATAATCCTAGTAATGCTTAACGTTTGATAACCCAGCAGCATTAAATGTGTTCAAGATGTGTACAACAAGTGGGAATAAATACTTATGTTAGGATTAGTTAAGTACTAGCTAGTTAAATTAAATTAGCAATTAAATTATTTTGTTCATCATTCTTTTTTCTTAGGTGACTTAGAATATAAAATATAAAAATGATAAAAATCATATGCCTCAGTTACACTTAACCATACCCTTACATTTCACAAGTGTAATTGGAAAGACAATGATTGCAACAGTTAGTTTTACCTCCTAGAAACCAGTGTACTTTGAAGGATAGAAATCTACAGAATTCAACTGGATCATGTATGAACACTTGGTAATACATATGAGTGGGTGTAGCATCTACTCATTGCTCATCATTGGCATCATTGTTGAGGATTTGTAGTTTGCTACGTGTGCTATCTAGGGCTTAGTAAAAATTATTTAAGATCATTAGAACAAATCCTAAAGTTGTGAGAATTCGAAAAATAAAAATAATAATTATAATTAAAGCACACTAAATTTTTCTTTTAATTTAAAATGTCTTCTTCTCATAGGCATGATGAATCAAAGCTGCTAGTGCCCTAAGAATTCAAAGTGGTATACACTCATCCAGATGAGTTTGTACCTAATTTCATCTTCATCCTTCACTAAGTTAAATAGTTGCAATGGAGAGACACAGAGGGAAATATTGTGTTGTTGTCCAATTAATCTATTCCTAGGATGTTACTCCAAACTCTTAAGAGGTTGGACATCTAGGATCTTCATGAAGAGTACGTTGTGTAGGATCATGACTATTGGGACTACCATCCCACCAAAACACAATGCAAAAAAGATCAGTACCAAGAGAAGTACCATGAACCTACAAAGGGAAAATAATTCACTAATCCCTTTTTTCTACTAAACCAAAAAGACACTAAGGATCCTTCCTCTAGGGATTCTCAACATGAAAATTCTTCACCCCTTGACTCTGGTGAAGGGGGCTTGAACTCAAATTTACAATCCACTATCAATAATCTTGGTTCAGGAAAAAGTGGAAGTTAAGGAAAGGGCTTGAGCAAGCATCATGATGATGATAAATCTAATGATAATAATTGTGACAAGAAAAGAAGAGATATCAGACACTGTGATGGTTGTAGTCCTCCTCCCTCTGCACCCTCTTCATCAGCATCTTCTTCTTCTGCCTCCTATGAATCTGATCAAAACCACAGAGGATGAAACCATGATGGAGGTGAATAGTGGCACAATGATCATAGGTTTCACCATGAATGAAAGGATAGTAGAGAAAATCATAGGCATTATTGAAATCATGATGATGATAGGCCTTTTCTTGTAACTTGAAGCATGTTGAACATTGTAGAGGTTGTGAGAATTTCAACTAGGCATGTGAAAGATAGAAAAATTAAGAGGTTAGATATGAACAATATCCCCAGATTTAAGGGGGGATATAACTCAGATCCATAGATCCATCTTCAAGTCTTTCATGATTCCTATGCCTTACAAAACATCAAAAATAACTCTCAAAAAATTAAGCTATTTTCTAGGACACTCACAAAAGAAGTAGATAGGTGGTAGTACTACTCCTTGGAGGTAGAATCAATTTGCAAATTGAGTATGATGCTTGAGCTATTCAATGGAAAATATCAAATGTACTCTAAAGTTTCCAATTTCAGAAAGGAAATCCAAGGTTAACAACAAGGAATACATGAACCCTTGGATGCAACCATGGATAGCTATTATTCTCTTTTACATAGATGTCCTGGCCATGGTTATTCTCAGTGGGAGAAACTTCATCATATCATAAATGGGCTCTGATAAAAAATGAGAAGAATCCTTAGGGTCTATGCCCAAGGGAGATTGTTAGAGCTAAGGGTCCATCAAATCCAAAGGCTAACTAAGCAAGTTGCAAAAAAAGGAGGAGAGTTGAAGAAACAAGAAAGGGCTAAAGAATATAACCGAGACCCTTCCATCAGAAAAAGAGATGTGTGATTCTATGACAATGAGGGGGAGGCATCACTTGATGAAGTGGTGCAACGAAGAACCTTACCGATTCAAAAATCTATCTCTAAAATTTTAACTAAGGTAGATTAAATGTGGAAATATTTGAATTAAAAATTCCAAATTACTCTAAAAATTACAAAGTAATCTAAAGAGCAAGGTAGTGATCATGACTATAGGAGAATGAACAAAGCTAAATGTGCCTACCAAAGGGGTAAAGGAAAAGTTGCTACAGTTGAAGAGGTTATGGAGTTAGAATTAGATGATGATAGTGGATGTAACATCTACCAATATGAACATCTAATAGATGTTACCCTGGTATGTCACACTTGCAAAAGTCTAGGATGTATGCTCTAAATCCTAGGCTAGCAAGAAGCTAGGCACCCAAAAGACTACCTTATCCTCAAGGTGATCCTAGGCAATTCCTCCATATGAGTAGTGCCAACAATGATAGCATCCACAGTCATTGGGAATGCCACCACCAAGGCAACAATACCCTTATAGGTAACTAGATCCATATTGGTACTATGTTTAGTAATGCATGTCTCCATGTGACTCTTCTAGTCGTGCTTTATTCTAGCATCACTACTATCCTCTGGAGTACTATATAGCTCATTCTTCATCTCTCAGAGGGGAATCTGCATTTTATCAATACCCTCCTGATTCTTCTACACAAGTCCCTTTACTCTCAATCCAATTACTACTTGCTCCATCAATGCAAAGTGAAATTCCCACAAAGCTACAACAACATAATGCTACTAGGGATATTAACTTACAACTAACTCCTTAGCCAAGTTTTTTAGAGCCTAGACCTAAAAAAAGATCATTTCTCCAAACCAATAGTTCTACAAAGCCCTCATTAACTTATGTGGTTGGTGGTCCTATTTCTCCTTTATCCTATGCATCTATTCCTTTTGAGAACCCTTCAAACCAAATGCCTCTCAAGATCTACACAATCATGTTAACCCACACTACATCTAATTAGATCAAGGTTGGCAACCTTCCCAGGAAAAGATTTGATCCTAGAAGTCCCCTTATCTACTTGCAAATTGCTAGGAAGGAGTCATGCAAGGCTCTTCTTAATTTAGGTTCTAGTGTCAATCTGATTTCTCACAAAATGTATAAATCCTGGAAGTTACCTCCTCTCAAGAAGAGTAATATTCATTTAAAATTGGTAAATCAATCCATCACTATTCCCTTGGACTGATGAAGGATATTATAACCACTATCTATGGGTGGCCCTATCCCATTAATTTCCTAGTGATCAAGGTTAACAACTACAAAGGGAACTTTCCAATCATTATGGAAAGGGCTTGGTCAAGCACTATTGATGCACAAATGAGCATCAGAACTCTTTCCCTAGAATTTCCAAGGAAAATGCTTTTAGAAAGATTAATAAGAAGAGAGTTCTCTACATCATGTATAGTGATACAAGGTGCAACTATGTGTAGAAATTATGATCTATTAAAAGCACATTAATCAAAGCATATAAACAGTGTGTAGATGAATTTCAAATTTAAATGTGCTAGTGTGTAGTAGCCACAAAGTAGGAGGACATCCAGTGGCTAACAACTGATCTTGAAAGTAGCTCAACTCTTTGCATGGAACCAACTAACAACCTAACTTATGCCTATGTTGAGGGCATGAATGAACTAGAGCAATTTCATCGCCAACTCTCTAATGATAAACATAATGATACTTATTGGCGAGAGCTAAAAATCCTTGAAAATTTTAAACATGATCCCCTAGAGTTGAAAACTCTACCTGTTCGCATGGAGTATGCATTTTTAAAAAATGGAAAGCTAGTGATAATCAATGCTAACCTTGCTTCTAAGTATAAAGAGAAACTATTGAATGTGGTTAAAAAATGGCCAATAGCCTTTTTTTGGTCATATCCTAAACTCATAGGAATTGATCCTTAGATATGCAAACATCACATCTATACAGATCCATCCATAAAGCCAAAGAGGTAATTGCACTGGTAATTGAATTCCAAGTTGAAGTAGATCATCAAGGATGAGATTGAATAACTCTTCAAGGTATGGTTCATCTATCCCATTGTAGATAGTGAGTGGATTAGCCCACTCGTGATCGTGCCAAAAAAAGGTGGCAAGTGATGGATCTATATTAATTTTAGGATATTGAACATGATGGCTTACAAAGATTATTTTCCATTACCATTTGTGGACCAGGTGTTGAATGCTATTTCTAGGCATTTCTATTATAGCTTTTTGGATGATTATAGTGGCTATAAGAAAATTCATATTACATCAAAGGATTAGGCCATAACTATATTCATAAGTCCCTAGTGGACTTTTACATATAAAAAGATGTCTTTTGGTCTGTGCAATGACCCTACAACCTTCCAAAACCTTGTCTTGAGTATTTTTTTTTTTGGCAGTAGATTGGTAGCAAGATGGAAGTCTTTATGGATGACTTCTCCACCTATGGTGCTACATTTGAGTAAGTCCTAATCTTCAGCTCCATCAAGTTCTTAAAAGATGCATGGAGACTAATCTTCAGCTCAATTGGCAAAAGAGCCATCTAATGATCTAGAAAAGTATTATGCTAGGGCACGAAATTTCTTAAGCAGGGATTAAGGTAGACCCTAAAAACATTAGGGCCATCTAAGGAACATGGCAACTAAAAATCATTAAATATGTTTGGTCATTCCTTGGATACACTAGCTACTACCAGTGACTCATAGAGAATTTTTCCAAGATTGCTAAACCATTGGTCAAGCTTACAAAGAAAGATGTTCCATTCGTATGAACCAAGGAATGCAAAAAGACATTCCAGAGCCTCAAAGAGAAGCTTGTAGAAACTCCAATTCTATGAGCACCTAATTGGTCTCATCCATTTCACATAATGACAAATGCATCAAACTATGCCTTGGGAGCTGTGCATGTGTAGTTGGATAATTAAAAATGTCCTTATTAATCCACTGTTCAAGCAAAAGCATTGTGGGTGCACAACTTAACTACATCACAATAGAGAAAGAGCTAATGGCAGTGGTGTATGCCTTGGAAAAGTTTAGGCACTATGTGCTTGAATACAAAGTGTTTGTACACACTAATCACAGTGACATCCACTCCTCATGAATAAGCTGACAATGAGCCTTTGTGTCACATGGTGACTAGTGATCTTACAAGAGTTTGATCTTACAATGATAGATCAAAAAGAAACTAAGAATATGATCACTAATCACTTGTCTTAGTTATGATGGGGCAACAATGAGAAGGAGAGCCAACTCTCTAATCAATTTCTTGATAAACTCATCTTTGCTAGTGTAATAAATGAACAAGTGCCCAATGAACCTACATGGTATGATGGCATCCTCACTTATCTTCTCACTTAGGAGATGCCACAAGAGTTAGACCACTGAAAGAAACAACAGTTTCTTCATCAAGCCAAACACTTCATAAAAATTAATGGATACCTTTACAAGGTATTTTCCAATGGCTTGGTTCATTGCTATGTTCCTGATGCTACTCAACTGTGCATGCTCCAAGATGCTTATGAGGATCCTTGTGAAGGCCACTATGTAAGGAGATGCACGACCATTAAGATCTTAATGGTAGGGTATTATTGGCCAATAATCTTTAAGAACATCCACCAATTCATCCACTCTTGTAAATGCTATCAATGAAATTGTGGAATGACCACTCAAATGGAGGGGCATCAATAGTGGATCAAACCACTAGGGGAATTTATTTCATAGATCCCATCACACCCATGTTAACTGGAAAGGTGTACATAATAGTCACTGTTAACTATTATACCAAATGGGAAGAAGTAGCAGCTGTCATTAGCTATACATCATCTACTACTGTGTGGTTTATACAACAAAATGTTGTAAATAGGCTTGGAATGCCACATGCACTATTTTTTGATAATAGTACTCATTTTAAGGATGTTACTTTTTGCAAGCTTATGCAATACTTGGGATATAACATAAATTAACATCCTATCACCTCCAAGCCAACAATCAAGAAGATGTTACCAATAGGGAGATCACTAAGATCTTAATGAGAACAATTAACAAGTATAGAAGAGACTAGATCACAAAACTTAGCGATGCCCTCTAGGCATACCATTCAACATGGAAACTCCATATAGAATACTCTCCATATGAGCTAGTATACAGAAAACTTCCAACTCTTTTTATTCAATCTGAGCTTCATGCACTTTCAATAGCCTATGATCTTGACATTGACCTAAGCCTAGCACAAAGAGAAAGATTGATCAACCTTAACATGTTAGATGAAAATTGATTGGTAGCCTTGTCCTTGAAAAAAGTGCATAAGGCATTCAACAAAAAATGCCATGACCTTAGAATATAGAAGGTAAAATCTCAACTTGGAGACAAGGTTCTTTATTGGAATCCCACACACATACCTCAAGGAACTAAGTTTCAAATGTTGTGAGAAGGACCTTACATCACTTATGAAACCTTTTCTTCTAGGGCCATGTTGATCTACAAACCTGAGAGCCCAAACAAAAAGCAACTAGTCAACATGCAACAACTTAAACCTTTCCATAAACCTAAGTAAGCTAGTGAGGGCAATGCCTCATCAAATGGACAACCACACTCAATATTTCGGATCTCCTCCTTTCAACTTACTTGTGGGGGAGATAGCCATCCATCTTAATCACATCAGTGGCTCCTCAGTTTTTCTACTTTTTTGTTTTATACTTTCTTTGTTTTTACAACTTTTTCTTTTACACTTTCTTGTTTTTCCCAATTTTTTTTACAACATCATTAGTACATTTTGACTTGATTATTTTACAATTTCTTTTATATTTTACTTTATTTTGGTGTAATGTTTTCTTGTTTTCTAATAAAAGTGCTTTGTTGCCAATAGGACACAATGATGTTGTAGCTATTTGCTAATGGTGATTTATACTTAATATTTTTTATTGATAATGTCTTGTTTCTATTTTTGAATTTTGGTGACTACTGAATAAGATAAAGTTTCTTTTTCATGGAATAGGTAGTGAGTCCACGTCATCCACTTATCCACAAACTCTATGGTCTTCCTAGTTTTGGAAGTATGAGATTCCTTTTTCATTAATGAAACTTTAATGAACATGTAACCTTGGTAGTTTCCAAACTTGGAAAAGATTCAAAGGTTTGAAAAGGATGTGACTTCATGGGGACTTAACACTCTCTATGCATTTCTACTTACTTTAGTGCATGAGTATTTTTCATGGATTTCTTACCATTTCATGTTGACCAATAATAGGAAGTTAAAAAGTCTTTACATGGTGTAGTTTCCATCCTAAAATCCATAAAAACATAAAATTCAAAAAAAAATGGGAATTCAAAGCACACCCCTTAGATGAAGATAATGGGCCACAAGCACTAGTTATGGGACTAGAAAGACATGTTACCCATGCCTGAAGGTCTCCTCTAAATAAGACCCTTTTTAACTTCTTGCTTCTCTTTTCTTCTTAAATAAGGAATGGTGATTGATCTATGGGAGCATTCTTGTGTCTTGAGGAGGTGGACTGATCTTAGAGTGGTGATGCAAAGTCACTGAAAGTGGTTGGTTTTAATCTAGAATAAGGATGGATTTTATTAGCCCATTTAACCATAAGATCCACAAGGGACTTCATGTGACCACAATTTGAAATTCTATCTCACCTTCTCTCTCATCCATTGATGCTTTCCATAATCCATGTCACTACTAGTTCTTCATGTTTTTGTTCAATGTCTTAGTTTGGTGTGTTGAAATTCTTGGGTAAATTCTTCCGTATTCAATAATCAACCTTTTGTAACCATTAATCAATTGTGGGATCCACAAACTTCTTAGTTGAGGTTCTGTATGAACAAAAGGGGCATGAGCCTACTATGGAAAGGATCCACTTACATATCTCTTGGTTGGGTTAGTTAAGTAGGCATTTTCACAATCAAATCTTTTGTGTGCCCCATCATGCATCCAACTGTATGCTCATTAAGGCATGTTTCTCCAATAAATTTCATTCTGCCATCAAATTCTCTAATTTTGTTAATTTCAAGTCCTCATCTAGTTTTCATCATGTTCATAGCTTTTCTAGCTCTCCATGGACTCCAATTTTGTGTAAAAACTCCTTGTATTTTTCAAGAAATTCATTACAAAAAAATTTTCTCCTATAGCTCCATTGATGGAACCCCATATACACATCAAACCCATTGATGAGACCCTATCGACAAGACCCCATTGACATAAGGCAAAAATGCCTATAAATAGGCATGAACACTTAGCAATTTTTCACATTTTCTCATAAATGAGTAGGGAGTTTTTGAATTTTTCAGAGCCCAAAACCTTCCTGTAACGACGGAAAATGTCGGCAGCTGGAATACCAAACAAAATCCGTGTACATAGTCTTAACCACAGATCCATGCAAGGGCTGTGCTGGAGATAACGAATCCGTGGTGCCCTGAACGGTCTTGTCGATCAGACAGGGACTTACTAAATCAGTAAAATTCGTTTAAGATAATAAGTATTTCATGGAGTGATTTGGTTCGATAAATCATAAAAGGAAAGAAAACTGTGTAGATAAAGTTGCAACAACAATGCTAATGTTAACACGGCGAATGCAAATCAAATTCAGCGAGGTACGTGATTTCAGGATCCAGACTTTGACCCAAAGAGGAAGTTTGAGTATTTCGTACACAAAGTTACAATAAGAAGATCTCGATTACCTTGTGCAAAACATACACAAAATAACAGGGAAAATTTTTCTTACAAAGGATGCAAAATGGAGCTTAGTCTACCTCGGAAATCACAGACGGAGTACAAGGAAGGTCAAGCTCGAACACCTATCAATCAACTGCGTTTGAATAATAGATCCTGTGAACCTCGCCAGATGATCTCCGGATCTCTGATCTATCTCCCCTGTTTTGGGTAGGCTCTGCTCAGAACTGCTAAGGATCACTGATGGGAAAGTTATGTTTTCGCCAAGGAGATATGATCGCCTCTACTGTCGATGCTTGAAGACTGTCTCTTGTCTCTGCTCGAGAATGGTAATTGCTCGGATGCTCAGAAAATGTCCTTGCCTCTTCGATTTGCCGACCCCCGTATCTTTGTCAACTGGAGTATTTATAGGCTAAGACGTCCTATGAAAAAGACACAACCCTGATGACATGTGTCCCGAATTTCCTGGAAAACGTTGACTTGACTAACTGACTCCGTCACGTCAAATGGCAACATACGTTGTTTGCATCTTTGCCAAAGCTGCTTCATGATTACGCGCAATATGCTCATTAGCGTATTGCACATATGGATAACAAATGTGTAACTGCTTTGATCAGCTTTATGCTATATCACATTTGTTTATGCTGTGTTGCATGGCGGAGCATAACAAAGCATGAGAATGATGTGTCAAGCTATTTTACGCTCATTCACGCAGCGGAACGTAGTGAAGTGTAAAATGACCAAATTGATGAAAAATTATGTGGATGTACATTGCGTAGCGTAACTAGCATAAAATGATCAGTCTGCAAAAAAGAAGAGCCGATCTGTTGCTTGTTTCACGCTAAGCATCATGACGCAATATTTCGTAATGTAGCGTAAAAGCAGAAAACATAGTAAAATCCGGGATCTGTAAGGAAGTAGGAGATTTGATGCCGAGAGCCGTCTTGCCTTGTTCTGTCTTCTGGAATTCTGTCATGTACTCTTGCCCGAATCACGAATCTTTGCCTGAGGCTGACTTGTAATTTTTCATGGTGTTTCAATGGCCCCTCTTTGTTGACAGTTAGAGGGCCTGCCTGAAAGACGTCGACAAAGAATGCGAAACACCGGAGAGGTAAAAGTACCAACAGTGTCCATCAATGGTCACTCAAGTGTTGCCCTATCAACATAGAAGAGCAAGGATGGAGGGCATGGGAGATAAGATGATTTGGCAGGAAACAGGTTCGGGGAAGACTCAAATGAGTTAGGATGGCGGAAGTATAGAATACGCTCATTGAACACATAGAAACGTGTGCATACTTATATTAACAGGAATGCTTTCAGACGAGCGTAGCGCATCAGTTTGAGATTTCTCTGTTACAGACTATAGCAAGAATGCTTGCAAAAGGAGCACAGCGTGTCACTTCTGCAATATCTCTGCTATGACATTTAATTGCATTACGCCAGTTTGTGGACTTGATGGCCATGCGCGTGCGGAAAACGGGTGCCTGTGTATGTAGCTTTTTCATACAGGAAGCAGATGGTAGGGATGAAGTGAAGCAAGAACTGAGGGTAAGATCATAAGGGGAAGAGGGATGCACTTCTAAGTGGACAAGCTAACTTGAGCAGCCATTTCAAAACACTATTTTTACTTCACCACTCAGATGAATGCACCTTTGGACGACATCTTCGCAGCAAGTAACCTGCAACCAAAGAAGAAAATAGAGGATACCATTGTCTGTGCGAACTGGAGGTGAGGTTGTTGAAACGAGTGCTAACAGAGGCGAGATGAAGTGATCGGGCCATGAAGGAGGGACTGTAGCACGAGGCCATAGTCTTCAACCTTGACGCTCGGCCCAGCATATCACCGCCAAAGATCATCAGACTCGGCACACCTGACTGGTTATGTAAAGAACCAGCCAGATGAATCTGTGAAGCCAGGGCCTGAAAGCGATGATGAGCGGAGATCCCCAAAGTTGTAATTGATGGGAATGCCTTTGGGGCTCTGGGTGATGGAACTAACCTCTCAGAAGTACCACCGCTGCAATGGGTGCAGCGACGGCACTTCCGAGGGGTCAGTAGTATGCCTCTCAGCACATCCGAGGAATCAGTAGGATGCCGATGGGGTAGTGAGGCTAGGACTGTCCCAGCATCCCATCCCATGTATGTTGCAGCTGCACAGAGATAATCATGCTTTCTTGAGTTGCATGAGAGCAGTTTGTGAGCCCCAGTTTTAAGTCTTGGGAGACTGTCATTGCTGATTTTAAGTCTCAGCAGACCATGGTCCCAGTTTAAAGTCTGGGCGGACCGAAAAACGCTAGTTTTACATCATAGCGGATGGTGGGGGGGCTGATTTAAGGTCTCAGCAGATCATGTTGTGGATGTCAGTTTCGCATCATGACCTAAGGAAAAATCTGTGCTGGTTTTACGTCTCAGTAGACGGTTGCTTACCTTTGCCAGTTTTATGTCATGACGGACAGCCAGTGCCAGTTTAGTGTCGTGGTAGACGCATGCAAAAGATGCCATTTTTTTGTCTTGGTGGACCTGTACAACACTGCCAGTTTTACGTTGTGGCGGACGGTTACAACTTGCCAGTTTAGCGTCGTGGTGGACGCGTGCAAGAAATGCCAGTTTTACATCATAGCGGACGATGGTTGCCAATTTAGCGTCGTAGCGGACGATGGTTTCCATACCTGATGTTCACACTGGAGATGCCACTATATGTAATACCACTTCAGATATATGTGATTGACAGGGTTTGGTAGCTCGTTGCCGTCGATATTCGCTAACTTGAATGCTCCGTTGCTGTACGCGTCAGTCACTAAGAAAGGACCCTACCAATTTGTAGAGAATTTGCCTACTGGTTCGCGAACGGATTTGAGAACTAAATCTCCCTTCTTGATCAGACGCTGCTGAAGATTGTGATGATGCTTTTGCCTCTTCTTGTCTTGATACTTTTCGATTGTATCAAGCGCCTGTATTCACTTCTCTTCTACTGAATCCAAATCCATGATCCAAGACTTGGTGTGTTGAGCCTCATTTATAATCGTAGAGAGAACCATTCTCAGAGAAGGAATTTGCAACTCGAGAGGTAGCACTGCCTCAGATCCGTAGACTAGGCTATAGGGTGTACTGTCTGTAGCCGTCCTACATGTAGTACGATACGCCCATAGCACATAAAGGATTTTTTCGTGCCACCGTCTCTTGTTGTTGTCGAGCATTTTCTTGAGCAAATTGATGATGACTTTGTTTGTTGCTTCAGCTTGACCATTCGCTTGCAAGTAGTAGGGCGAGGAAAAAGATTGTTTAATGCCAAGGCTATCACAGAAGGATTTGGTTTCTGTACTACTAAACTGCGGCCCATTGTCGGTCACAATAGTCATCGGGAGACCAAATCTGGTTACAATGTTGTCTAAGATGAAATGAAAAATCTGTTGAGATGTGATCTT
>MNCI01036754.1:0-23072 GCA_015680685.1 Gnetum montanum | reverse complement strand
ACGTATCACAAGTTTTAACCTTTGTCAGGCAATCTTTTTCCATGCGTGGCCAGTAGTACCCTAAGCGATGAATTTTTGAAGCCATGGCCCGTGGTGCCACATGTCCTCCGCATAATCCCTTGTGAACCTCTCCAACGATACGCTGCGCTTGGTCCTTGTTAATGCAAGTAAGCAGCACACCATCAAAAGAGCGTCTACAAAGAGTACTGTCTCCTATGATTACGTACTGCCTAGCTCGCTTGCGGATTGCATCTTTCTGTGCGCGTGTCAATTCATGTGGTAGCTCGCCTTATAAGAGGTAAGTTTTAATGTTGTCATACCATTCCGGCATGCTTTCTTCGAGAAGAGAAGATATCTGCACCGCCTGAATGATAGGACCTGTACAATTTGTTATTAAAGTAGGACAAGTGTCGAGTAGATGTGAGGGCACGTTTAAGGCCAGAGTAGCCAGTGCATCGGCCAGTGTGTTATCATTCCGCGGCACGTGTTGCGCATCGATGGTCGCGAATCGCTTCAGAAGATCTTTAGCCATATCGCAGTAGGGCTGCAAATGTGTAGCCTTGCAGGCGTAGACTCCTATGATCTGATTGATGACGAGCATCGAATCACCCCTAACTGCCAAGTGTCAAACATCTAGTTCACTCACAGCTAGTAACCGCCTGAGGAGCCCCTCGTACTCTGCCACATTGTTCGTACAGGGGAAGGTCAAGCGATAAGCGTGAAGATGCACATTCTTAGGTGATAGCGTAATAATGGTGGCCACGCTGCCACCTTTAGCGGTTGAAGCTCCATCAAAATACAGCGTCACTTCGGGGCCTGTCGAGATAGGGCTTAAACTATGTACATGTTCGTCTGGAAACTCAGGCTCTATGGTTGCCTAACTGTCAATAGGTGATGTGACTAACTGGTCAGCTATTTCCTGGCCTTTCATAGAAGATTGGCCAATATAATGCAGATCGAATTCTGCCATGACAGCCTTCCAGTGAGCTATTTTGCTACTTTCGTATAGGTTGTGTGTAATAGCCCTAAGGATGTTGTTTTTACAGATGATGTTAACTTGGCTATGGAAAAGGTAATGTCTACACTTTTTGAGCGTAAATACTAATGCTAAGCAGTTACGCTCTACTTCGTTGTACCTCGTTTCGTACACACATAGAGCATGACTCAAGTAGTAGATGGGCACTTCCGACCCATCATCCCTCCTTTGACAAAGTAATGCTGCTAACGCTACATCCGAAGTTGTGAGGTAAATGTAAAATGGTAGATCTCTTTATGCTGGGAAAACTGTTGGTAAGTGTTGAAGTTCTTGTTTTAGGCTGTCAAACGCATGCTGACAATCTTCTGTCCATTCGAAATTAACCCTCTTTTTAAGCAAATGTTGCATAGGGTGTAACTTGTCGGTTAATCTCGAGATGAACCAGCGTATAAACTGTCATCGTCCTTGTAACCCACATAATTGTTTGAGGTCTGTGGGAGGCGTTAATTCGACAATGGCTTTAACCTTATCAGGGTCAACTTGTATACCATTTTCTAACACCACAAACCCCAGCATGCGTCTGGTTTTGACTCCGAATACGCACTTCTTTGGGTTAAGCCAGAGCTCGTATTTAGAACATCTTTTGAGGACTAACCCCAGGTCTTCTGAATGATCTTCTGACTTTAAAGACTTAACCACTATATCGTCAACATAATCATTCAGTCTCCCTAAGAGGTAATCGCTAAAGATGTATGTCATGGCTCGTTGATACGTTGCTCTAGCATTTTTTAGGCCAAAAGGCATCATGGTATAGCAAAAGGTACCCCAGGGCGTCATGAACGTTGTGGTCAATTGATGTTCTGGGTTGATGCGAATCTGATTATAGCCCGAAAAGCCATCCATGAAGGACAGAAGCGCATGCCCAGCTATCGTATCAACTAGTTGGTTGATACTCGGTAGTGGGAAGTTATCCTTGATTATGGCCTTGTTTAAGTCTCGGAAGTCTATGCAAATGCGTATGCTTCCGGTCTTCTTTGGGACAACTACAATATTAGATACCCAATCCGAGTAATCGACCGCACGGATGAAACTAGCCTGATACAGTTTGGTGACCTTATCACGCATGGCTAGTGCGATTTCTGGCTTGATTTTTTGTACCTTTTGCCTAACTGCTTTAATCTGCGGGTCTAAGATTATGTTATGCTGGATTAACCTGGGATCTAGCCCCGGCATATCCTCATATGACCACGCAAATATCGTGATGTTGTCCTGAAGAACCTGTTTTATAGAATTGTGCATTTCCTGGTCTAGTAAAGAACTAACTTTAAGAATTTTGGCTTCACCCTTGTGCATAACGATAGGAACCTCATTGAGGGGGTCTTCGGTTATATCCCCAGCCTCCAAGTCTAGCATGCGCGTCGATTGTTCTGGCCATTCTGGGGATGTTTCCAACGTGGCTATGATCACGTCGTCGAAGGGAGGGTGAGTTTCTACTAGCGTAGGATCGAATTGCCTAATTATTTTCCTATATGGGCCTGTCAAAGTTAGAGGTGCTGAAAATGTTGCGTCCATTTACCGACCATCCTTTTAAATCGCCAAATGCGTAAATGATTAGGAGAAAACATGACGTGGTGTTGTCGTACGTGGAAAGCTAACTGAATTTTGAATATTGCAAACAGGCTGTAATTAATGCTACTCGATTACAAGACGATAAGATGTGGTAGTTTAACGTCATTTCGGACAGTGGCGCATGCGATATCGGCCGCATTAATATCTTGATTTTCAGGTTCCGTTTTAGGAAAGTCTCGTTGAAATTGGATATCGAGTCAGTGATTTTCGCATATAAGTAAGTAGTTTTCAGCAAGAACGGGCTGCTGGCTATCGCGAATCCAAATTCCTAACTATTACGAAGAAAGAGAAAGAGAAGCAGAAGGTTGGAACGTGTAATTTGCGAAGACGTGAACGTGTGAAGCTGTGAAGGTTTTGAAGCTGTGACAATGGCGTCTAAAGCGAAAAGGAAGAACACGAAATTGGCTAAGATTGACGAGGTGCAAGAGAATCTGGAGCGTGCTTCGCAGGCAATGGTTGAAGTGAGGGACCCTACGCCCTTGAACCGGTAGACTGTCTCTTGTGTATTTGTGTTATTCTAGTAGTGTTTATTGTTGTAGCGTTGTTCGCGTAAACGGGGGTTTTAGACTATGGACCTTGCATTAAGACAAGGGTTTAATGGGGTTGCGTCTATCGTTGTTGTCAGGGACAAACCTTATGCTATTGCAAGGGTTTTGGCGATTTCGGCATGGATAACTAAGCGTAATTTGTAGGTTTTCTGTATTTAATCATGCAAATGTGAATCTAGATATTGATCTGTGTATTGCATTTTCTGTACAGTATTATGCTAAAGCCTGTTTTGATCGTCTTGGATATTGTTGGGGTTTTGTGCTGTATAAACCCGATCGTGCCTAATGTCCCTCCCCCACAAACTCGGTTGCATGGGAAGGCCATATGGTTTCGAAAGGGTGCGCTGGAGTTTCTGTAGTTCTTACTGCACAACTACAACATCATTATATGGTCTAATTTGTCAGGCGATATTGCTGGTGCCATTTTGGAGCACCTGTTAGTGGGTTCTGCACAGGGAATTTTGGCCTTCTTAATGGATGGAGCCATCAACACTGGTCGTCCCGAGGACCGAGACCTTAGCGCCCGAGGTTTGAGGTGCTTGGGCTAGATCTGGGAAATGGCCCAGTTCAGTTGCTATCACACATATAACACTTTGTTCATGGCTCGTCATGTCTCTACCTACTTCCAGAACCCAGTAGGCACTATGTATTATTCAGGCGGATAAGTAGTTTTGTTGACTGTATTTTTGTTATATGTCTGTTGTCTGGGTTTTGCAAAGCATAAGATAAGCCTATGTGGTATGGTACAGGTTTTTTATTCATGAGAACAGGTTAGTAGGAGATGGTGATACGTTGTCATGGACCGAAACAGCAATAAAGGCGTTTACCTCAACTAACAACGTACGCGCTGGTGTGATGGGGCAGATCGGCTTCAACATTCATGAGTACCCCACCCGCTATGCTGACGCTTTCAAGAATTGCCAGAATCTCGAGTGGCTACATGATGACTGGACCTTGGATCCGCCCCTTACTGTTGAGGACGTGCAAAGAAACCTTCCTCCATTTCCTTTGCCATTTGGACCTAGTAAAACTGCTATGTATTATATTGTTGTGTGGTGTAGTTGTGAACTGTGAACGTTGAGTAATAATGTTTTCTGCCTAACCTGTGTCTTACATTGTTCAGTCAGGGAATCCCAGGAGATTACCCTTCCAATTTTCGGCCGCGAGGCGAATACCGTCCTCTTCCGTTACAGCGACATCAAGGATGCACAATGCTGGCTTGGCCACGCGGCAGCCCCAGTTGCGGTGGTCACCAAGATCCGACAAGCGAGGCTAATGCATTTATTTTTAGCCACAACTCCTGATGTCCCCACCAGTGAAATGCTAACCCTGGTCAACTCCTTCAGTGAAAAGGTAGAGCGTTTTTGCACGCGCGTGCATCATGTATGTGTAAGTTTTGACATTGATGCTCAGCTCTTTGCAGACCTTTTTAGCATCCCCTCTGACGGCCTTCCCATAGACGAGAAGGTGAAGAGGACTCTCGACTATCAGAAGTGGCTGGAGGAGTGGGTAAGGGTCAAGAAGGAGCCTAAAGGGATTCCTTGTGAAAGAAACAAACTAGGAATTGCCAAGACAATTTATCCCCTTTTCCGGGCCCGGACTTTTCCCAAAACGCTCTCGCAAGGGAAGTTCTTTTCCATAGAGCAGACCCGTATTATGCGGGAGGTTTTGGAAGAAGGGACCCAGTTCAATTGGGCAAGCTATTTTGTTGAGGGACTACGCACTGAGATGATCAGGCTTCGCAAGAAGCTCGAGTCTCGTTTCAATGTGTATTACGCCTTCTTCATAGCTTGCCTTCGGCATTTTGCTGAGTTTTTGGTCATCCAAAGGAATGGGGTCTGGGTGCAACAGGACCGAGACCAGCTATCCAAACCTTGGATTACACATATCCTCAGCACTACCCGTGGGCAGGATTCTTCGGAAGGGATTGGGGAATCTCTGTCTATAACGACTAGAGATCTGGTGGCGTCTCAAATGCGAGGCCCCGACAGCATAGGCGGGATAATGCCTACCTACCCCGATGATGCCTCACGAGGGAAGCGTTTGGCAGCAGAAATTGTAGAACCTGCAGCTCGGCGTAAAAGGCTTCATATAACTGAGGCCTCTACGGAGCCTGGGAGTGGCATAGGTCAAACCGTGAAAGTCAGGGTTCAGCGGAGTAAACCTCCACCTGGTAAGTGTGAGGGAGATGTATTGAAAACTGTATTACGCAATGTTTACTTAGAATATTTGGAATGATATATTAAGAGTATTGTGATATGACCAGTGAAAATTACGGAGCAGCTGACCCCTGAAACAAGGGCAGTGATACTAAGTCGTGGGGAAGGGGTCCCAGTTTTATAAAAAGAGGCCCCAGCTGTCGAGACAAGCGCCGCACAGACTCATGTGCGTGAGGAGGCCCCAGCTGGAGGGGCAAGCGATGCACAGGCCCTTGTGCGTGAAGCGGAGAAGGAGGCGGAAGATGTTGGCGAGGTTGCCACTGTCACCGGTAGAGGTAATGAGCGTGTTAGAAATCTTGCAGAATTTTGTTAATAATTAGAGTTTCTAACTTGACTACGCTATAGGAGAAGAGGATGCATCCACGTCCATCGTTCTGAGCAAAGCGTGGAGAGACTTTCCTGACAAGTTTGCCTTCATGGAAGGCGTTGTCAGTGATATGATCGAGCGTCTCGAGCGTGTCAATCCTAAAGCTGGTATGCTGTAGCTATAAAAAGTTTATTTTACTATACAGTGGTAATGTGTCATATACAATGATAATGTTTGCTGTTAGGAGCTTGCCTTCGATGGGACCCAACGGAGCCCATTGATTTGGACACAGTCGAGCCTCCATCGGATGGGGCGGCCGTGCCACGTCACATTTATGAGGAGATGCATAAATGTGCGTTACGCTTGACCCACTCCTTATGGGAGAGTAAGGGCGTAAATGAAAGCCTCTAGAAAAGGCTGCAGAGGTCAGAGCAGAAGATTGGGTCTCTGACCAAAGAGGTCGAAGACCTGAAGTCGTGATGCGAATTCCTACAGGTGCGGGAGATAGGCGATGAGGACTGGCGTACTGCTGTTATTGACTACTCCCGTTATTGGACCGCCATGAAAAATAGCATGCAAACTAGTCGGGCGTTAGTAGAGCAACGAATGCAGATAGAGCTACTAGCTCAGAAAAACCAGGATTGGAGGGATTACTGTGCAAGTGTGCAAGAGTGGAGGCAGAAGGAAAAGGATCACAAACATTTGTATAAGCGAGAAAGCATCACTTATCATAAAATTTATCGCGATTCTACCGTCAAAGCACAATCCTTGCAAGTCTTCCTTGACGTCATTAGAGCATCCGAAGCCTTCGAGAAGTTCCAAGAGCAGGTGACAGTGAGTGCGTCCCTGAAAAGGGAGATGACTCTCCCTGGGGGCCAGACTACAATCCCTACATTCTTCCCTGACCCGCCTCAATGGACCAGCGTGGAGAAAGGAAAGGTGAAGGCTGGAGCTGCCTTGGGAGATGATGTGTGGTCGGACCTAACTGAGGAGGAAATTATGAAGCGCCTGTGGGTCGGCCTAGAAAAGCTTCCTTTTGCTGCGAAAGCAGGGCCATCGCGAGTAAATTTAATCATGGCTAAGTCTAAATTTTTCTATTGTGTTGTCAAGTTTTGTCTTGCTAATATGTTTTCTATATCTAGGTGCCCGAAGGGGATAGAGAAAACGAGCAAGCTGAGGAGCAAGCACAGGAAGAGGAGCATAGTAATGAAGAGCGTCCCCCTATGGAGCCGGTGCCAAAGCAAGGACCTCGTGAAGAGGAAATTCCTCATGAAGGAATACTTCCCAGAAGAGAAGGTCCACTAGAGGACGATCCATTAGAGCTAGAACCGGACTTAAGAGACACTGGTGACAGTGGCGTCAAAGGAGATGCGTAATTGTGATTTACGCATGGTTTTATTGATTGTTGTCAACAATGGTTGTGAGATTGACTGAAAAGGCTAACTATGAAATTTTCTGGTGATTTTAAGTGTCTATTTAATATATTTTTTTTTGTCTTTTACGTTTCATCTATAAAGCGTAAGCATGTTGCGATGGAATGAAATTGTTAGTTTAAGGCCATTGCGGGCCATGGCTAGTTTTAGGCCATTGCGGGCCATCTGGCGAGTTTGCGTAATCTGGAAACTAGTTTTAGGCCATTGCGGGCCATGGCTAGTTTAAGGCCGTTGTGAGCCATAACTAGTTTAAGGCCATTGCGGGTCCTTTGCGTAATATAGGAAGCGTAAATGATAACAGTATACAATTCTGCGTAATTAGGCTAAAGTTATTAAGCAACATGAATAGCATACGTAAAAGAAATGCAATAGCGTAAAGAGATGGCAAGCGTAAAAATTGAAAAATTTTATAGCGTAAATATGTATTGAATGAAAAAAAGACTGTTGAATGTACAAGGCAATAGCTGATAAAAACATGATAATGTGCGTAAATGCCATTCTTCAACCATCGATCCTTAGTTGTCTCTTAATGGCCTTCACGTTGAGTGTTGTGTAAGGGCGGGGGGATTTACGATCTGACTCCTCTATGCCGCCATCCTGAAATGGCAGGTTGGCCCAGGCTAGACTGTCATCATTAGTGTCGATTTGTTAAGGGATTTGGGGATAGGTTTGATCATCCGATGTTTCTATCTCTGAACCCCATTCTTCTTCAATGTTGTTGATAGTCCTGGGGGTGATTTCATCACCGCATATTACAACCTCCCCTCCAGCGTAGGGTAGGTGTATCTCTTGGTGTATCGGTGATAAAACTGCCCTCAGCTGGGCTAACCACGACCTCCCTAAGATCAAGTTAAATCCAGGCATCTCCTCGATGACTAGGAATGTGGTCTCTGTTGGGAATTAATCTCCTGCCACAAATTCGATACGGACCGTCCCTTTGACCTAAACCCTTGACCCATTGAACGATTTTACGCAAGCTGTCATCGTGGGAGTGATCTGGTCGACCAAACCCAATCTATCCACAATGGAATAAGGAATGACATTTGTAGCTGCGCCATCGTCCACATGTACCCTCCGGATTCGGTACTGACCGACCCGAATGGTGATGAACATGGGTTCATTTGTTACCTGACCTTTCTCAGGATCATCTTTGGTAGACTCGTCATGAAAGGTCAGCGAGGTAGGCCTAGATTGCTCAGCTTCGAAAGGAAACATGACAGCATGTATCACTTCCTCCTCCGCTGGCAAGCCTTCATCCACAGATATGGATGTAAGCATGCGGACCATAGCCTCACGGTGCTCCCGGGATGTCATAACCAGGTCATAAAGGCTCAGCGTTGTATTTTTTTGTTTGAGAGCCTGTTTGACCTGCATAAATGTGTCAAGGAGGGCCTTCTCTCAGTTGGGTTGTTTATCTCTCTTGTCCTCTTCCATTTGACCCAAGAGACGAATCTCCCGAGGTGGAACGGTGTTAGTCAGGGGGTTGTTCTTTTTCTTGCCAAGAGGAGGTGGTTGCGTTTTCGCACCTTTATTTTGTTTCTGAGGTACAGGCAAAGGCACAGAGGCCAAGGGCCTAGGCTTAGGGAAGCTGAGCGTAAAATGATCTGTCTTTCGCTTGTCAGGTGATGGTTGATGATTTTGGTTAGAGGTCTGCCCCTGCGTAAGAGGAGCAGCCGGTGGTTTTGGCGCCCTAATGATGAAGGGTGCCCTAGGCATGGGTGCGGACAAAGTCGCGGCTTGTCTGTTACTGTGTGGCTAAGTGGTATTCTGCGAAGGTGCACGAATGATAAAAGGTGGCCTTGAGACGCCACTGGCTGTCGATGAAGGGATTCCCCCCTATTGTGAGTTGGTAGACACACGCAAAACGAAAGGTTGTCTGGGTGGTGCCTTCCTCTCACTGTCCGTAGTTACCACATTGATTGTATAGGGTGCGTCATTTGCATTCAACGGATCCTTATACATGTGCAATGCTTGGTTTTCCAGGCGTGTCAGACTACTACCATCTAGTTTTAAATGAACATCATCAATCATGCGTTGAATATCGTCCTTCAACGCTCAGCAGTAATCCGTGTCGTGACCACACAGCTGGTGGTAGTCATAGAAATGGTCCAACCTAAAAGATCTCGGAACTGGTGTTTTGTTAGGTAGAGCTAGAGAAGGGTTCTTTAGTAGTTCACAATGACGTCTGTGATGCTTCAGAGCTTCTTCGGATACCTTTTTGGGTTGCATGTATCCGGCCCCTAATAATTGCTTCAATAGTTCTGAATGCTTTACAGGTAGGGCTGTATACTTTGAGCAATCTTTACGCTCAAAGTTTGGTTTAGGCTGGGGGGAGCTTTCAGGGACAGTTGTATCCTGGCTAATGCTACCTGCATTGGTTGTGGTCTCAGGAGGCGCCGTAGGTGCCTTCTTGTTCTTATTCTTTGCACCTTCAGCCAGCACAGCCACTGTCGTTGTTGTCGCTTTGCCTTTGTCCTTGCCTTTGTTGTGTGTGTTTTTGTAGGTGACATACGCCGGGTCTTTGCTGGCCTCCGCAGCATCTTGGACGCTTCTAATTTGAGTGAAGGCCTGATGTAAAGAGTTGGGGGAAAGATAATACAGCTTTAACTTGATAAAGTCATTAACTGCTCCTTTGAAGATGGCCAATAAATGTGAGTCTGCAATTGGCTCACGGATTTCATTCAAAGTAGCATTCCAACACTGTATGAACTTCTGGACTAGTTCAAGAGGATCTTGTTTCACCCCCATGAGCTGATCCAACGTGACTTCTAGCTTCAAGTTGTATTTAAAGCGGGTCACGAATTGTGTCAACAGTTCTTCCAAGGTTGAGATGGAAGAGCATGGGAGGGCTCGATACCAATCCAAAGCTTTCCCTGTTAAAGACATAGCAAAGACTCAGATGATCGTGTGTGTCCATTGTTGTAACAACAAGGACTCGGATCTGAAGATGACCAAGTGAGCATTGGGATCTCCCTCTCCATTATACTTGGTAAAATGAGGTAAGGACATCCCTGGTGGCAACGACAACATGGGGACCATTGGACTAATGGGATCATCTTGGTAAAAGTCCATGATCTGTACAGTGTCTGAGCCAGCGGCCTTAAGACGCCTAACCTCCTCAATGAGGGTTTGAATAAGTAGAAAAGCTTTGTCCAGACCTGTTGCTGGAGGTGTCTATGCAGTAGGAGCAGGGGGCTGACCTGGGAAAGCAGGGCCAGGTGGTGGAAATGATGGGATGGTTTGGCCAGTAGATGGTGGGGTGGGGATCCCTATAGGCAGGGGTGCCTGTGAAGACCACCATCCACCGGTTTGGGAAGAAAGATTGGCCACTGTCGGCTGTGCGAGATGAGGATAGGGGTATTGCGGGTTCACCTGCGGAATATGCGTTGCGGGTGCCACCGAGGGTTGCACACCGTATACCGCAGACTAGTTGTGTCGTGCCACGGGGTAGGTCCACTGACTCGCAGCAAGCTATTGAACAGGTATCTCTGGCTACACGACAGCTGTGATCTGCTGGGTTGGAGGGGGCGGCAAAGATAAGGTTTGCATCGAGCGAGTTGTGGATATGGTTTGGGATTGGATCTGTGGGATGAAATGGGGCATGGTGGTTGCTGGAACCACCGCTGGAATGCTGAGTACACGTGATGATGAGACTGCCCCCATGTTATTGTGGGGTACTTGCACTTGCAGCCTAAATGGCTATGCAGCGGCTTGTGGAATGAAGGGGACGTGCGTCTGTATGGTCATGGCCGGGTTAAGAGGGGCTGCTTCTCCGTTGAAAGGGAATGATGGATTGACGTAAGTGTGGGGGCTAAGAGTATGATATGAATGCTCAGACTGAGCTACAAACTCATCATCTTCTTCCTCCCCATTTTGGGGTTCCATCATAGCCCGTGCAGCCTGGCTCTTAGCCATGACCAACTGTGTTATAATTTCATGTTGCTGGTCCATTAAAGGGATGATGTCATAGGCTGTTGGGGTGAAATCCTGGCCCCCTCGATGGATCATCTCGAAATTTTGCTTCGCCACGATCTCGGCTCGGCTAAGGGCAAGCGTCGCCTGGATCTTGACGCAGATAAAGTTGTATTCCTCAGGGGTCACAACAGTAAATATTGGGTCTTTTCCCTGTAGCCTCAATGATCGACGCGATGGTCCTTGAGGTCCTGCTGCGCCAGGAGCTGGCCTGGTGACAGCGATAGGGTTCACAGATGTGGCACCCAAGTCAGCGGTGACCATGGCGGTTGTGGTTGTGTATACGGCATCCATTGATAAAGTGGGTTAACAGCGACAAACGACTGGATCTAAAAAGTGGCTGACAAAAAGATCGCAAATAGGCTTTCTACCCTGTAGGATTCCAGAGGAATCGTTCTTGCGACCGATCTACACCACACGATTTGTCGTAAACTTCCCTAGAGGTATTATGTTTACGGTTTTGGGTATAAATTGCTAACAGGGCTATCCAAAAAATGCGGATCAGAGCCTAGGCCCTCCTTCTAGCGCTAGAAAACTGTAATGACGAAAAATGTCGGCAGCTGGAATACCAAACAAAATCCGTGTACACAGTCTTAACCATGGATCCGTGCGAGGGCTGTGCTGGAGATAACAAATCCGCGATGCCCTGAACGGTCTTGTCGATTAGATAGGGACTTACTAAATTAGTCAAATCAGTTTAAGATTATAAGTATTTCGTGGAGTGATTTGGTTCGATAAATCGTAAAAGGAGAGAAAACTGTGTAGATAAAGTTGCAACAACAATGCTAACGTTAACGCGGCGAATGCGAATCAGATTCAGCGAGGTACGTGATTTCAAGATCCAGACTTTGACCCAAAGAGGAAGTTTGAGTATTTCATACACAAAGTTACAATAAGAAGATCTCGATTACCTTGTGCAAAACATACACAAAATAACAGGGAAAATTTTTCTTACAAAGGATGCAGAATGGAGCTTAGTCTACCTCGGAAATCACAGACGGAGTACAAGGAAGGTCAAGCTCGAACACCTATCAATCAACTGCATCTGATTAATAGATCCTGTCAACCTTGCCAGATGATCTCCAGATCTCTGATCTATCTCCCCTATTTTGGGTAGGCTCTACTAAGAACTGCTAAGGATCACTGATGGGAAAGTTATGTTTTCGCCAAGGAGATATGATCGCCTCTGCTACCGATGCTTGAAGACTGTCTCTTGTCTTTGCTCGAGAATGGTAATTGCTCGGATGCTCAGAAAATGCCCTTGCCTCTTCGATTTTCCGACCCCCGTATCTTTGTTGACTGGAGTATTTATAGGCTGAGACGTCCTGTGAAAAAGACACAACCCTGATGACATGTGTCCCGAATATCCCGGAAAACGTTGACTTGACTAACTGACTCCGTCACGTCAAATGGCAACATACGTTGTTTGTGTCTTTGTCGAAGCTGCTTCATGATTACGCGCAATACACTCATCAGCGTATTGCGCGTATGGATAACAAATGCGTAACTGCTTTGATCATCTTTACGCTGTATCACATTTGTTTACGCTGTGTTGCGTGGCAGAGTGTAACAAAGCATGAGAATGATGCGTCAAGCTATTTTACGCTCATTCACGCAGCGGAGCGTAGTGAAGCGTAAAATGACCAAATTGATGACAAATTACACGGATGTATGCTACGTAGCGTAACTAGTCTAAAATTATCAGTCTGCAAAAAAGAAGAGTTGATCTGTTGCTCGTTTTACGCTAAGCATCATCATGCAATATTGCGTAATGTAGCGTAAAAGTAGAAAACATAGTAAAATCCGAGATCTGTAAGGAAGTAGGAGATTTGATGCCAAGCGTTGTCTCGCCTTGTTCTGTCTTCTGGAATTCTGTCATGTACTCTTGCCCGAATCACGAATCTTTGCCTGAGGCCGACTCGCAATTTTTCACGGTGTTTCACTTCCAAAAGCCATATCTTCCTAACCATTTGTCCGATTCACTATATTCTTCAACCCTGTAGCTATCAAAGGTAAGCTCTTTGTCATGGGGGCCATAAACCTTAATTTTTTGACAGAAAATGTTTTGGAAAGATTCCTGACTTTCACAAAGGTTTAACAAAGAAATCAACGTGAAAACATCAAATTATGAGAGTTAAGCCTTTCCAGCAAGCTCTAATGACATTCTAAGTTCAAAATCATTAAAATAATAATAAAATAACCAATCTTCTATGGTCAAAGCTTAGCCTAAGTATAACTACCCAATGAGAATGGTACTTAAATGTTATAAGTTACACATTAAATGCTAATCCTTGGTTATGTTTTGACCACAAATGGCACCAAAAGGAAAGCACATGCAAGAAGGAGGATCATCCCAACCAAGGAAAAAACAACTAAGAATGGGAAGGGACCAAGAACAACCCCATGAACAACCAAAGACCCATGCCATAGGACCTCTTTAGGAGAATCCCAAAGTGAAATTTGTCCAATAGGTTCTCAAAGAAGTAGTGATAACTGAACAGTCTCACCGAGATGAGGCACCTAAACCTTGAGGTTACCTTAATAGAAGCTTGCCTCAAGTAGATTGTGAATAAGAAGGCCCAAAAATTCATGCTTTGAGAATTAAACTTTGGACCTTTCATGGAGTTTACATCTCCAAAAGTTAAAACTCAAGTACATAACTCTTCCATGTAGCCCACAACCAGTTTTAGCAAGGATTGGTACATGGGAGAGAGATACTTGTTCTGGAATAATTGACAAATTAGTTCAATAGTCATGATACAAGGATATTTTAGTGTCCTGCTCAGTGAAAGCTATCATAGAGGCCCTTGGATTACTAGAAACTAGGGCAAACCTTGCAAAAAATTCCAATGGAAGCAAATCCTAATGCCAAGAAGGAATGGATGTAGTGGTGTTATGGAGTTGATCGTAAGGAGTTCAATGTACTAACCAAAATAGAATAGACATATTTCAAGATTACAGCCTTTCACCTCAATCCAATAGTGAGGTGAAGCAAAATCACATCTTTTTACACTCATGTGTGTACCACTTTAAGCAGTAGATTCCTTGTCAACTTTTCATAGTTGATCTATATGGAGATAGAGGAGCGATTTAAAGAAGATGAACATGGAAGGAAGGCACTCTGCTTCCCATGCCTCATCTAGAAATTATGCAAGCGGGGAGGAATAACCTGCTACACAAATGACATCATCTGACATGCTCCATCCACTTCTTGGGTAGAAATGATGAAGGACAAGGTGCTTGCCCAAATCATCTAAGAATAGGAGCAATAACCACCACCTACTCATAAAATAATGCAAGAGTCCCATGTTTCCCTTGAGTGCATGTGCAAGATCTGAGATCAACTTTGGCATGAGCATGAGCAATGAGCAAAAATGAGTGATGGCCATCCATCTGTGTATCACCCAATGATGAGTCACCTCAATGAAGTGGCTCAAACCATAATTCAAATGGAAGGAGGTGGGCCAATTTTCTCATCCCAAAGAATGTAGCTACCCACGAGATCAAATCTTGATGCCCAAGAGGTAATGGTATCTCTCTCTCTCAATAGTAGAAATTCCCATAAATCTCGAGGAGAGTCGCTACTTTTTTAATACATCTAGAGGAGGGCGAGGGAGCAATTGTCTTGGTGATGCATCATGATGGGCAAGAGACAACAACAAGGATGGTTACTGATAGAATTGTTGAGGTACTTAACACACCTACAATATCTATACAAAACATTTCTGCACTCAAAGATGTGTAGATGTCTATAGGAACAATTAATGATGGATTGAGTGCAGCCCAACATAAGGAGTTACTAGACCAACTAGTGGGAACTAAGCAATCAATTTTGAATGTCTTTGAACTTTTGGATATAATCACTACAACCCAATCAAAGTTGCTAGAAGTAAGGGGCAAGTGCATTATATTGAAGGGGCAACCCAAAATAGCCCAAGCACAAAACCAACACTTGGCTAGAAAGGTTGCTAAATTAAGAACCTATCTTGCTAATCCTGCATTTCTCAACCCTAAACTAACACATGATAAAGCTTTCCAACTGCTTCAAGACAAGCTCAAAAAGGTTGAGGACCTAATAAAGATGGTAGTCTTTGATTAGTCCTTAGCCAATGCCATAATGAATAACATCAAAAAGGCCTTGGATTAGACTCACCAAGAGAATGTGATTCTAACTATAGAGAGTCATTGATTGCGGAATGTTGATGTCCAAAAGCCATAGATGCAAGATTTTCTCCATCAATAGCAGGAGTAACTAGCTAGAGTGAACAATGAATTGAGGAGATTGATAGCCGAAAATAGAAATCTCTCCATAGAGAAAGTCCAAGCACTTTTCCAAAAATCTACAATAGATATAGCCACATGAAAAAATAAGGCTATTGAATTTGAGTGAAGAGTCATTATAAATATTAGGTTGTTCTACAGAAAGAAATCAATGAAAAGCATATCCAAATGGCAAAGGCAAAAGTCAATGAGGCCCTCCAACAACTCAAAGAAGGAGGTGATGTCTAGTAGCCTATGTTTGATGAGCTCAATGACTACAACAAAGTAGAGATCTAAATGAAAGAGCTGCAAATCAAGAAAGTGATGGAGTACATTAAGCTTGCCAATCTCCATTATGCAAATTTAGCAAGGCCGCTATCAAAATTGGAGAAACAAGGGACCAATTCAAACTTTTTGTATAAAGCAAAGTTCAAGCATCACAAAGACACCAAGTAGAAGCTTGAGATTGCCAATGTCAAACTTGAGGTTCTCAAAGCAAAGTTTACTAATCAAAGATCAACTATTGAGAACCTAGCCAAGTGAATGAATGACAACCAAGAGTTGTCCAATGCACTTAGAGCATTCAATATCAAACATAAACAATTTTCTACCTAGTTCATGAATGTTAAGAAGTTATTTTCTACAATGCCCTATCCATGGAATATTTTCATTCCGGCCAACATTGGCAAAGCCGTGTGAACTGACCATGATCCCCAAATTAGGGAGGAGAAGATGAATGCATTATTGGATGTCTTTCATCTTTTACCAAAAGTTGCAGCTACTATAGGATAACCACAACTACCTCAACCACCACATGCATCCAAAGTAGGAGAAGGCCCCTTGAATTCTTAGGAGTCTTTACCACCTACAACTATTTGATCTTCTCCAAAATCTTCATGTCATTCGAGGAATTATATTTTTTAGTTTTGTTCTAATGTTCAATTCTATTATCCTAAACACCAAATCGTACAGTCTAGGCACTTAGTTTTCATTGTGTTGTTTGTGTGTTTTGTTTTATCAATCAATAATCCCATACCTTCCCAAATTTTGTAAGTAACTCGAGGATGAATTTTCATTCAATCATGGGGGTATCATGAAGTGTCACTGTTTGGAGGTGATAAAGGGCATCTTCCAATAGAAGGGTCCAAAGTTTAAATATTTGAATGTAGCAAGAGCATTGCACAAGCCAAAGAACATCTTTTTATATATAAAATTTCCTCAAGGACTTGTGAATGTTATCTTAGCCTGGTCCTCCTCCGATGCAATCTAGATTTGGTTATAGCCACTATAATCATCCAGAATGTTATAGTATCAATGACCTATTATGGTATCAACCACTTGGATCATAAATGGTAGTGGAAAATGATCTTTGTAGGCCATGTTTAATAGTTGAAAGTATATACAAACTCTCCACTTCCCTCATTTCTTTAGCACTATGACAATTGGGCTAACCCACTCACTAATTGTACTAGGATAAATAAACCCCATCTTAAGGAGTTCTTTAACCTCCTCCTCAACAATTTACTTAAGCATGGATTTTAGGCATCTTTGCAACTACCACTTTAGTCTAATAAAGGAGTCAATATAGATTCTATGCTCACATATTTTTGGATCAATTCTTGTTAGCTCATGATATGACCAAGCAAAGGCTATTAGCCATTTATTAACAACTTCTATTAGTTTCTCCTTTTGTATAGGAGCAAGCATTGATGATTACCAACTTGCCATTTTTTAGAAAGGTGTACTTCATTCATACCAGTAGAGCTTTTAGCTTAAGGGGATCCTACTTGAAGGTTTCAAGGATCTCCAACTTATCCCAATTGATATCACCTTGTTCATTAGAGAGTTGGTGATGGATCTGCTCCAATTGGTCCATGATTTCTACATAAGAACTTGTGAGGCCCTTCGTTGCTTCCATGCACATTGTTGATTTGGCTTCTTCTCTAGTTGTCAACCACTAAGTGTCCTCCTACTTAGTGGCTTCCATGTACATGAACCTTTGAATTTCTATGACATCTACATACTAAATGTTTGCATTAATTAATATGCTCTTTACAGTTCATAGTTTTTGCACACTATATGTGATGCATGGAACATGCTTCTTCTCAATCTTACCAAATTCATTCCCCTTGAAAATTTCCAATGAAAGATCTCTTATCCCTAATTTTGCATTAATAGTATTTAGCCATGCTTTTTTCATGATAATAGAAAAGTTCCCTTTGTAGTCCTCCATATGGATCACCAAGAAGTCACCAAGATAGGACCACCCATAAACAGTGGTTACAATGTCTTCCACCAATCCTAAGGAAATAGTGATGGATTTACCTATCAACTCTAATCTTATGTTTCTTTTTTTAAGTGGATGCAAGTTCTAGGCTTTGTATATTTCTTGTAATATTAAGTTAACTTTGCATCCTAAATCCAAAAGAGCTTTGCAAGGTTCATTTCTAGTGATTTGAAAATAAATAAGAGGACTCCCAAGATCAAATCTCTTCTTAGGAAAATGATCAATATTAATCCAATCAATTACCACTTGGGTTAACATGATGGTATGCAATTGGAAAGCATTTTGGTTTGAAGGATTCTCAAGAGACATTTTAGAGTATGTAGTAGCAGGATTCACAACCATATGTGTCTAGGAGGACTTTGTCGGGATGTTGGTTCTAAAGAACGATCTTTTGTAACGCTTAGCATTAGAACCACTCAACTGAGAAGCTATTTGTAAGTTTACAGCCCTTGTAGTGTTTCTTTGTTATGGCTATGTAGTTATCTCACCCTACATGGATGCAATATGTGGCAGAGGAGTTGAAGGTAGAGGTGCAAGAGTGAAAGCATGAGGAGGAGGATAGTAAGAAAATAGGATCCTCCTTGGTGATGGTGCTCAGTAGTATTCTAAAAGATAATAGTGGTGTGGAAAGGAAGTGTGACTAGAAGAGTCATGTGGAAAGATATGCTACTAAATGTAGTACCCATATGAATTAGGTTGGTGATAAGGATACCACTACCTTGGAGGTGGTATCCCCCATGACTATGGGTGTTACCACCATTAGTATTACTCATGAGGTTAAGGTGCACTCCACTCATATAGTAAGTTTGATGGTGGAACTACTACTGATAGTTTCCTTGTAGATAAGTCAACCTCCTTGGTGCTTGTCATTTTATCAATTTGGGATTTAAAGCATATATTCTAGATTCCTGTAAGTATGACACAATAGGGCAACATCCCTTGGGATGTTCATATTGGTATATGTTACATCCATCATCATCTGACTCAAAATCTGCAACCTTCTCAACTACTACACCTTTGCCCTTAGCTTTATAATGTTCATGTTTAACCTTCTTTTTCATTCTTCTCTTATGACCATGACATCCTTAATCTCTACATTTTTCTATAATCTTCAAAGAAATTTGAAATTTTTTATCCAAGGAGTCCCACATTTTATCAACCTTAGCTAATATTTCAAAGATAGAATTTTGGATCAACAAAGTTTTCCTTTGCACCACTTCATCAAGTGGTGTCTCCTCCTCATTATCATAGAAACAAATCTTCCTCTTTTAGATGGAGGGATCCATATTATATTCCTCTATAACTTTCCATTTTTCAACTAATCCTCTTCTTTAGCCACTTGCTCAATGAGCCTTTGGATTTGATGGGTCCTTTGCTCAAAAAGTCTTCTTTGGGCATAGACTCTAAGGGTTCTCCTCATTTTAGTTTAGAGCCAGTTTATGATGTGGCATAATTGATCATGTTGAGAGTAGCCATGGCCTTAGCATCCATGCAACAAGGAGTAGTACCAACCCATAGTCACATCGAAGGACTCATGAGTGTCTTATTCTTATCTTTGGATTTGCCTTCTCAAATTAGATACTCTAAAGTACATATGATACTTATCATTGAATAGCTAATACTTATAATTGAATAGCTTAAGCATCGACTCGATTGCTTAATGTATTCCGATTCTAAGGGTTGATACCAACTTTCTACTTCTTTAATGAGTGTGCAAGAATAATTTCATCTTTTACTAGCCATTCTACACATTCTGCAAGGCACAAGCATTGTGAAAAGCTTGCAAGTGATTTTGTGGATTTGAATTATATCCCCCCTCGAACTTGGGAATATTATTCATATCCAACTATTTGATTCAACTATCCTTCACATGCTTGGTTGGTATTCTAATAGCCTTTGCAATGTTCAACATATTCATGGTAGCCAACAAGGGCCATCATATTCATAGTGGTCTTTGTAACTTCTATCATAGCCATGATGTCGAGGATGAGTCTTGCTATCCCTTCTTTCTTTGTGATGGTCATCTCCCCATTTCTTATGCCCACAGTCTCTATCTTGGTGGGATCCACAATCATCCTAATCTTGTTATTCATCTCCATCATGATTTTTATTACCTCTATGACTCCAATCAGAGTTGAAGGAGGAATATGATGAGTATGATGAAGGCAAAGAGGAAGAAGAACTAGCACCAAAATAGTGCCTACTACTCCTTCTTCTTTGGTCCCTACCCTAATCATCATGTTTGTGCTTTTCTTGGTGCTTTTCATTGTTCCTACCTTGGCTACCCCCTTTCAAGGCCCCCTATTCTTGGGATTCACTCTTTCCAAAACCAAGATTATCTACAATGGACTATAGACATTAGTTAAGGGTCTCCTTGTCAAAAAGAGGAGAAGAATGTTGACTTTCTGGTATGTTAAAACCTTAATGAAAATGGAGAACAAATACTGCTTATGTGGTTATAGTGTTTATTAGATAAAGAAGAAGACTTTGACAAAGTCAAAATCACAAGGACTCAAGAGAGAATGGACAAATATAAAAAATTCAAGGTAAATGTGTCTCTTTATGTTGACTTTTGTTGATGAATATTCTTAGATTTTTTGGCATATTTTTAAGTTTTTTGGCTCATTTTGATGAGCCTAGATCGTTATAAGGTCTATGGCAACTTGTTTGGATGCATCTGGAGGCTTCCAACATCAAAATAAGTAATTTCATTTATGAGGCCTGCAAAGTAGACATCTACATGTAGATGTTTCCTCAAAGAAATTAAAAGAGATGTTAGAGAGATGTCTTCCTTGAAGACTAAACATCTTTCAAAAATAGTAGATGTATCCCTAGATTCAAGACTGAATTTGAAGAAACTTCTCAATCTCAAAGGAGACTTCTACACTAGTTGTTAAGTGACCATTGGATAAATTCTTATGTGATTTTGAAAACTGCAAAGCTATAATATGACATCAAATTTCTTAAGAAAAAGGTAAGCACTATTCATATTCAAGCTTCTAATTGTCTATTCTCTAACATTGTAATTTTCTATTCATTGAACTATCATTTGCTTGTAGTATTGCTTGTTGTATTGAAATGAGTTTTCACTACAAGGACTTTGTAAAGTTAGTTACATTCTTTCCTTATAATTTTGTTTCTTTTCTAATTTCCCTATGGGGTTGATGTGCTTCTTATGAGAATTCATCATCCTTGACCTTGTTTAGATCTTGTGGGATTAAGTGTTGGTGTAGCACCACAATACTCCGAAGTAGAGCTCAAGTTGTAAAGGTTTTGGAATCTTTAAACCACATTCTAAGCTTGTTGAGACCTTGCAAGGTTGAGTAGATTCATGGTTTAGAATCACTCAAGAGTAGAGCTTAGAGCTTGTATGAGGTATGATACCCTTCAAACCACATTTTGAAAGAAAAAGAGTCAAGAGGTATGCTAGCAAACTACCCTTCAAGTGTGGAGTACCCAAAGTGGGGAACCACATAATTTTGGTGTGTTCATTATGTTGAACAAATTTTTGATTTAGGGAACTTATTCATCCCTTCCCCTTCCCCTCTCCACCAACCCCCCCACCCAACCTTTTAAGTTCAATGATCCTCAAGTGGTATTAGAGTCTAGTACTCTTGCTTCTTCATAAACTACCAAGAATGAATAATGGAAGGGGCAATCAACATTAAACATATTTGGACTACGAGACTAATTTGCTTACTCAATTTTTGTATTCAATTCTTTTATCACATCTTCTATAAAGGTAAATCTCTCATTTTCTTTATTAAATGCAAAAATAGAAGAGACTATACTTATAAGGATGTTAAAACTTATGACATTTCTTTTGAAGAAAGGTATGGGATATTTTTTCATGAAGTACTTTCTTTTCATAACTTATGTATTGAAATAAAAGATGCTTTCCATGTCAAGGAAATGAAATTATAGTTCTTAATGATGAATTTTCTTATCTAAAGAAAGAAAACTCAAACCTTAAGGTTGAGGTTCAAAAACTAACCTATGTGATTAAGAAAATGAGCAAGAACTCTTTGGAAAAGTCCAAAGAACAAAAGCAAAAATATGAATGTTTGAGAAATTTCATAGAAGAAAATTGATCTAATAAATTCAAAGGTAGAAAAAGAGGCAAGGAAAGAGGCAAAAATATTTTAAATTATAATTTTGATATTTCTTCTATAGAATGTTGGGTATGTAGAGGAAGAGGCCATTTGGCCTCCAAATATCCCAATGCTTACAGGTTTCAAGAGAAAGAGTATAGTGAAGAAACAAGAAGAAGTAACATCCATACAAGTTGGGATGACAAAGAGGAATCAACTCAAGAAGATAAAAAGGCAAAAAATTTCTTTACCAATTGGGATGATGGAGACCAAGGAAAATAAGAGGTAGATGACACCTCAAAAGATTCTCATCTCACTTCTATGGCTCTCACAAATGACGATGTTGGCCTTTTTGATGATGATGATGAGAAAGAGAGGTATGATCTTCTATGTAAGTTTGAAAGTATTTGAGTAAAGTTGACTAAGTGAGTAAAATCCAAGGATCAAGATATTTCTTCATTAAATCTGACAATTTTTTATCTCAAAAAATCTCAGACCTTAGGATTGAGAATAAAGAACTAACCTAATCTTATGAGCAGATCAAGTAAGAACTTGCAAATGCCAAACTTGTGAATGAAATGTTGGTCAAAAAAAATTCCTTCAAATGATTATTGAACAAGGAAGAAGTCCACATGATAAAAGTGGATTGGGATGTTGTACACAAGACAAATCATGTACACCAACCCCATCTCAACCAAAGGCCACTCCAGAAAATGAGGAATCAATGGACACTAAATGTCAATCAAGAGTAGCTTCTAAAATGTTTGATCATTCTAATTACTCTTACTACAATCTTAATACAATAGAAGAGTTAGATGTTATTATTTTCATAAATTTAGGCATAAGTAATGGAAGTGTAATTTAAAATATTATCACATGAGCACTTGGTCATATCATAGGACTCCTTAGTCTTATCTGAATGTGCCTAGAAAGGATTTTTCATAGGATAAAAAGGATAGACAAATAAATCAGAGAGGAGTCAAGAAATATTGAATAACTCAAAAGAATAAGGAAGTTCAAAAAGAATGAAGAATCAAGAAGAAGGAACATGAGAATGAGAAGATTGTCTTCAATAAATTTCTGAGAGGAAGCTAGCCCTTGGAAATTGAAAAAGTTTGTGCAAGAAGAGAAACCTCAAAAGAGGAATCTCATTCTCTAGCACTCTAGGCACCTTAATTCCCAATTGCAAGAAAGGTAAGTAATAGTAAGTATAACTATAATGTAATTCATGTAGCTTTTGAGAAAATATACATTGCAAAAATGTGGCTATAAGAGGCCTGAAACTTGATCTTGATATGGCACTCTAGATTTATGGAGACATCACCTTGTACCTTATGTAATTCTTAGTGT